>KV700132.1:0-334376 GCA_000507405.3 Kwoniella heveanensis BCC8398 | reverse complement strand
CCCCCCCTCTCTCTCTTTCTCTCTCTCTCGATATTGATGGACATGCCTTGTCCTGTCTTGTCACTCATTGATTGCGTTGCTGCACTCCGATTCGATCAGATCACAAAAAGTCAAATTAATCAGGTGAGAGCTGCTCTCCTGAGCCGAGCCGAGCAGCAGAGCACGTACTATGCGAGTTACTTCTCTTATATATCTAAAATGGTTCCGCGCAACTGTTACGTTAAGTGCGACCCCAACTGGTGGGCTCGATCAGAACGATTTTAAAAAGAAAAACAGAAATGAAGCTCGATAAGGTTAATCCTGACCTGAGCTCCCGTTTGCTGCGCCGAAAAGTAGTGTGGCTCACTCTTCGTGTATCCAACTGGCATAAGGTTGCTGGCACATCACGGTTGCTGCTGCTATTCTATTTCATGTGCCATATAGCTCTGTTTGTAGCGCAGGTCAGGTCAAATCTCGCAAGCGAGCAAGCAAGCAAGACGCAGGAGCGCGGCGCAACGAACGAGAGCAGATGCAGATGCAGATGCAGATGGTGCATATTTTGTGGATGTTTTTGCTTGTTGTTTGGTTTTGAGCTTGACTGTGTACTCTACTGTATTGTATGTATGTATGCTATATATGTGAATTGTTGGTGTGTTTGTGTTTGCGTTTGGTTTTTTTGTAGGTTCTACTCATCTAAGAATACGTACGTGTGTATGTATAGACAGACAGCGTTTATCTACTTTTGATTGGTTGGTGTTCTCCTCTTCTCTCGTTGGCATCGACAAACGACTGTACTCGAATACTGTACTTTCACATGTATTGATTCCGACTTGTTCATTATTCGATCATATTGTTTGTATAGGTGATTTGAAGTGTTGTGTCGTGTTACATTGTGCTATGTATGCTGGTTATATATGCTATGCCGGGTGAATGGTTGGGTGGGTGGGTGGGGAATGTGTGTTCGTTCCATAATGCCGGTTGAATGGTTTTGGTTGGTGTGCCTCCTGCACTTTTCCCTCGCTCGCGTCATCCGCCTATCCCGCAGCCACGCCAAACACCTGACCAAGCTGCTTGCTGGCCCTCTTGAGCTCCTCTCTCTTCCTCTCCCTCTCCTCTTCGTCTCGCTCGTAGACGGGTGACTTCTTATCGCCGCTACTCGTCCGTCGCATCACCGGAGTGACGACGCCGTCGCCGACCAACTTCCTCATGTCCGCCGTAGCCTCCGACGCGCGTCGAGACCAGCTAGGTAGGATCTGAGGTGGGTCGACAGTGCCATTCGTCGTGGCAAGCGGCGATCGAGGAGATCGCTGTCCGCTGTGCTCTCGTTCTCGATCGCCTACGACAACACCAGCTCGACCTCGACCTCGCTCCCGCTCCCGCTCCCGTTCGCGCGAATCTGATCGTCGGCGGGAATCTCGCCTGTTCCGCGATCTTGAGGGTGCTTGTTCCCTGTCCGCCGGACCACCAAGAGCGTTCCCGGTCATCTGAGGTACATGATGCTCTTGTCGCTCTCGGCTCCTGCCTCGTCGAGGTGAAGCCATCGAAACTTCCAGAGCGTTAGGTGTGTGTCGAGAAGGTCGGCAAGCGGAAGCTTGAGCAGGGACGATGGGAGACATGGGTACAGCAAAGGTCTCTCGGTGGCTCGGGGTGATGACGTTGGTGGCGATGATCGGGGCAGGAGCGGGCGCAGCTGGAATAGGCTTGGCCCTTCTTTGGACCTGAGGCGAAGAAGGAATCGGGTCCGAGCGTGATCGCGAGAGAAGTGAAGCAGTCGGGTTCACCTGTGGGCTTTGGGGGATGGACAGAGGAATGGAAGCTCGACTAGGCGTAGGTACACTAGGCTGCACCGGTCGACCAGGGAAAGGCGGGATAGCAGAATCTGATACGATTCGGAACGACCTGGGTCCGGGTTCTTCTGAGGCGTGAGGAGGGTTGACAACTGAAGGGCCCAAGCTGAGTCGAGAGAAGCCCGATTCAGGGAGATCCGCACGGTCCTTGCTGTTGGCCCTGCCCTTGTGGTTGGCCGGAAGGCCACATGCGCATCGAGGGATCAGAGCGTTTGGCGAAATGACATTGTTCACGACAGACGGCTTTCGACCAAATCGAAGAGTATCAATGGAAGTTCCAGCGGGGTAGATGGTCGATCCTTGAGAACCAGGAGTCTGACCGTGGGGCTGTTGGGCAACGGCAGCTCGAGGGATCAAAGCTGGAATCTTCATGGGAACAGAGGTAGGAATGCCTCCGACCTTGAAGGGATAAGCCGGGGGCGGCAGGTCGAAGGTGTCCTTCTTGGGCGAGTCAGCCTCAGAAGGGTTCGTCTGCGGCGATTGCAGCGGTGACGATGAGACTGAAGAAGAACCTGATGAAATGCTGCTGCTTGCTCGGTTTTGAGCGAAGACTCGAGGCGAACGGCCAGGGTGGTGAGCGGGTCGAACGAGGGGACTAAGTGAGGCCGGCAACTGCGAAGTGATCTTCACAGGCCCCATCTTGGCTGCAGGGACGGCTGGGGACGGTGTGCCCTGGTCACGCAAACGGCACTCGGAGGAACAGTAAAGACTAGGAAGAGAGTCAGTCAAATCCGGATATTTGTTACAATTCTAACGATTTCGCTCACCCCTTGCAGGCCTTTTCACAGATGAAACACCTTTCAAAGTCTTCTTCGAACATGGTGGGCAAGTCTCGAGGGGAAGGCGGGAATGCGCGAGGCAAGCCGCAATTCTCACAGATCTGTGGCGAGGCAGGCATATTGTTTTTGGTGATTAGCAAGAGAGTTTTGGTGAAGCGACGGGATTTTCGGTCGAGATATGGCCCAGTCTTTCGTGAGGATAGAATGGGCTTTTTGAGGGGGCTTTTGTTGCCTTTTTTGGGATGAAGGTGATGGAAGTGTGGAAGGATGAGATGACGAAGATGGAAGACAACAAACTCACAAATTTGAATTTTCCCCTTATATACAATCGACTGAGTTTATTCGATTCGATCAGAGCTGAGCGGCGCTCTAAACTCTGACTGAGCTCCCAATTCCAATGCTATGCTTACTCCGCTGCTCGTCAAAGGATGGTTTGAATCCCCTAAGTAGATCTGTCGAGACCTGTATGAGGGATCAACCTATTTTTTAGGTGGATCCCAGTTGAATCTCCGATGACCAAACCGGTGAATGACCGAACGTGGTCGGGGTGAGTGCTGGCTAGGCGGAGTCTGAATAGCGATGGAGCGGAGTACTACTCTCTGTCACAAGTCGCGAGTGTCGAGTCGTCGTTCGTAAGAGGTAGGTAGGTCGAAAAGAGGCTCGAAAGCAAGATCCGGCCGTGTAAGGAAAGAGAAGGTGTTTCAGGTGAACAAGGCAGGTGGAAATTTCGAGACACCGAGAAGAAAGCGCGAGCGCGAATGCTGAGTATCGAGTTGCCCCTTTATATGTGTCGTGTCAGTGTCAAGGGATTTTTGTGTATTGTATGGGCCGGGCGTGTGAGGATGAGCTCTGAAAGGAGGTCTGGTCAGGTCGAATCGAATCGTCAAGCCCTGCACTGGTGGGTGGGACCCTTCACACGAGGTCGATTGCCTTTGAATTGTATTGTTACTGCAGGGCTAAGCTGGGGTTGGCCTCGTTTCGATTGAGGTTTTCCTGAACTTGGTGATAGGAGAGCGTCGAGGCGATGGCGGGGATGGTAGTAGTATTGGTGACTCGCTGAGCGGAGTTGTCTGGTATTGACAGCATGCAGTCGACAGGTGGTGAAGTGAGTGTTGAGGCTCAAGGGCTTGTTGCTTATGCTCGTTGTATAGACTTTGATGTCGATGTCAGAGTCGAAGTCGAAGAGGTGTATGTTGCGATAAAAATGGCGAGACAGGTCGGCCGAAATCGAGATGACGCGGGATATCAGATAATGGGGGGAGGGGCGGTTGATGATTTTGTGCTAAGCGGGTAAGTTGAAGGGAGACAGTCGAGGAAGCGAGTCAGCTATGACCAGTGATGTTATGCGAATGCTATGTATGCTATGCTATGCTGTGAGTTCTTATATGAACAATGGAAGTGGATGATCAAAGCGAAAACGAGAAAAAGAAAAGTTTAAAACAAGGAAGAATTGTAGAAATGACAAGAGTGAATACGAGTCGAATGAGTACCGAGCGGTGGTGACAGTGAAATCACTTGTCTGACAAAGATTACGAGGTGGATGAGTGTGATGTGAACGTCGACTATGCCTATGCCAGATGGCGACATGCGTGCAAACGCTCAACAAGACAAGCAAAATAACAAAGGCAACCAAGCATACATGCTTGAGACTTTGTTCCCCTCGATGACTGTTGCCCGTCCCTTCCCCCGCCTTCCCTCTCAGTCCCATGCTCATGCTTCCCTTCTTCTTCCATCAAACACAACCCCTTTCACACACACAATTGTTCTCAGTCCAATCTTGGTTGCACGTTTTGACCCGAGGCACGTGAATCGAAACCGATCCTAACGCTCGTCCTCGTCCTCGTCGTAGCAGGCTAGGCGAAAAAGCCGATCACAGCCGGATAATATCACCACTCACCTTTTGCCTTTTGCGAGCGAAAGTTTTTCACTTGGGCGTGCTGTGTTGAGTGAAGAGTGGACGAATGTATGTAGATAGAATGGTAGATGTCTGAGTAACAGCTTGGCTTGGCTTAGCTGACAACTTTTCTGTTCAAGGCGTTTATGGGGTACTCGTGGTGTGATCGGATCGAAGCGTCTGCGGTAAGCGCAATATTGCGATATCGACCATGTATGCTCGCTCGTTCATTCAGGAGCGGGTTTTTGCTTGGCTTGGCTCAACAGTGGACTGCACGGTACATAGCATAGAATATAATACCATGGCACAGCGGTACTCTGCGGACATACATAAAATAGCTAGCTATAGCGTATTATGGCGTTTGACTCGTTGACTCGATCATTATTATGACAGTCAGTACCAGTCACGTAAACACAGGCCGGTACGGTACGGTACGGTGCCGCGCCTACGTCTTCTAACTAGCTTAGATCGCTCGTGGTCTGTAGAGAGAGGAATTGAACGCGTTGAAAAATTCCATCGAGGTAGATAGAACGATTCGTAAGGGGGAAATCGGGGTATAAATTGCGAGAGTATGACGCACATGCTGATCATCTATCTATCGCATTACACCCTGTAGCCTAATCCTATTTTCGAATTTGCCAGTAATAATATAACTCAAGTCAGCAACTCAACCGAAAAAAAAAGAGACCCTGATGGCGATACTCAAGAAAGCCCACGAAAATTCCCGATCCAGCCAGGTCAAACGTGCTAGCACGTCAACAAACCAAATACCGTTATACACCAGCAGTAGTCCCTCTTTATAGCTATGACATGCTCGTCGCTTGTAAATGTAGCTCATCGCAAGCGATAGCAAGCACGTTCATCGAGATATTGTAGTAACGTAGTGGTAAGTTCGTTCATATTCGGCTCGAGCGGAATGAACGCAGCCACCACCAAAAGCCAGTCACTGTACATCCCCCACTGGACTTATGTTACGAGTACTATGCAGCTGATTGTGAACAAAAACACGTCGGTCGAAATTGTTCTATGTGACTTGCCCGCGCCTGGGCTTTCGCTAGCACAAGCCCAGCCAGTGTAGCGAGACTTCTCCATAGGTGTTGTGTGTGTGTCTCGCCGCGATGGTCCGAGCTCGCTCTTGTAGCCCTACCGCCAAAGTAAAGCTTGTGCTTTGTGGGCGGTGGGTGACCTTAACTTTAATTCAAACCAAACGCGTCTCGTCTACCTCTCTCCGCCCCAAAGATGCACGCTCGCCTGACCGCGGCGCCGCTGCCTTGAACGTGTACTCTCCGTCGTCCAGGCAGTCCCATTTGTGGTCCCCAACGATTCAAGTTGAAAGTTTGAAAAGTTGAGAGCAGTTGTCCCCGTGACCTAGTGCGACGCCGGTTAGACCATCCCACCCCCATCCGTATGTGACAGACACATCCGTAGTCTCAGTCTCAGTTTCTGCCGACCCGCAAGGCATTGCCGTAGCCGTAGCCGTAGCCCGTACCTAAGTCCCGTGATCTACCTACCCAATGTATGCTGTAATCTTGGCATCGCTTGGCCACGCTCGGTGTTCCGTTATCTTCCGTCCTCGAATTGGGACTGGAACTGGAGCTCCAGGTCGCCGCTTGACAGGTCACCGAAGACCTTGCTCGGTGGAAGCTCCTGCAAGGGAGAGAAGCGAAGCGGCTTTCGGCCGTGTGAGTCTGCGCAACCGAGTCAGTCGTTCTGTACCAGTAGTCAATACCATCTCCGCCCGATATCATACATATTGACGCCGTATTCGTGCGAAAATCGGTCTTCCTGTGCCCGTACTCTGGTCGATGCAGCTGGCGGATTTTGGCATTCAAGCCAACGGGATAACCGGACCGAGTGTGACGTGCCATCCTTGGTCGGTGCTTGGATAGCTCAGATACGAGCACTGCACTTGAAGGCGCTGGCGAGGGACCCGCTCGGTCATTTTCGGAAGTGCAGCTGCAGAGTTCCGAGATAAGCGAGCAACTGTGTACATCGACCAGGCTATAGGTAGTTTTTAGATTTGGGGACTCGATATTCTTTTTACTGCACTCACTATAGCCTACCTTGCACTCACCGCACCCTGCTCTGTTCTCATGCTATCTGCTTAATAGCTAGCCGACTGGTATTTTGTTCTTGAAACGAGGTAACTTAGTGACTTTGAGCCGTGCGCTTACTGACTGATATGGAACCCTGGGCACCTGGAACGCTGGGCTGGGATGCTACGAGGATAGGTAGGCCAAAATACTCAAAACTAGCGTGTGAACAGTCCTCATATTACGGATGCTAGGGAGCTGACCAAACGATCCTCTATAGCAGATAGAACCAGAACCGTTTTTTCATACGCATGCCAGAAGACGATGTCTATAACATTGTGATTTACCAATTACTGCAATACCAGGTCAACCAAAAGTTATCGTGACGCCTTCCGTTCCCAGCGCTTCAAGTATTTGCTTCCACTATTCACAGTGAAAGTCCAGCAACCATCTAATGGCTCGTCACCCGGATGTGCGGCACCCCTCGCCCGCTCCCCAAGCCAGAGCTCTGATTTACTTCATACCCATATCCATGCCGATACTCAGTCCGGTCTTCAACCCCATAAGCTTGATCATCACCTTCATCCCCTTCGAAATGGAGGTAATATTCGTCGAAAGCTGCCATCCCTGCTTCATCCTCCATCTCCATGTCTGCCCCGTATCCCTCTGCATCCCAGACTGAATCTTGGTCCAGCACTTCACCAGCTTCTTCTCCTTCTTCTACTTCGTGGCTTCGGTGGTAAGAGTCTTCCAAGTCCATATCTTCTTCTTCGTCCTCGTCCTCGTGTTGGTATCTACTCGTGGTAGCGCTCATCGCGGTAGTGATGGTGGAGTCGTTTGTTGGCTGCGAACCGAACCGCGGTTGTGACTGTGACTGTGCTTGAGATTGCGCTTGTGATTGAGCTTGGATCAGTGCCAGGTATCGCTCCAATTGCGCTTGTCTCTCCGCCAGATGCCGAATAGATTCCATCTCCTCCCCTCTGATCCCCATCGTCTCCTCACGAGATGGTCGTAATATCGCATTCGGAGCCGAATTGGGCATAGGTATATTACTGGGCAGAGCGGGTACAGTGGTGCCGTCCCCCTCGTCGCCTCTGAATGCCCGCAGCGCTCGCTTCAAATATCCGTTGGTGATGATTTCGCTTCGTCGGGATGTCGGAGCGCCATCAGCGTGGCCGTGATCGTAAGCTATTACTGCTACTGCTGTTTTATTTATGGAAGAGGGTGAGATCGGAGTTGATTGATGCTGCGATTTTCGACGGGAAAGGAGTTTGGCTGGAAATGAGGTGGACCGGGGTACGTTTGCTTGTGCGACCTTGGAGTGACTGCCGGTTCCCGAACCATGTTCCTTGACAGGGGACGGCTCATCAGCAGCGTAGTCTTGTGCTTCCGCCTCTGCGTCGAGCCGTTGGACGACCATAGCAGCAACTCGCATCTCCTCAATCCCACTACCATCGTCTTCCACCTCATCTGCCTGACCCTGGGATTGGTCTCTCGGCGCCGCGGATGCGGGTGCGGGCACGGTGTTAGCCTCCGCACCAGCTGTCATCTTTCTCAAAGCATTCACGACTTCCTTGCTCGGTTGTAAAGACATCGTTCGGCCAACAGCCGTTCTCAAGAGATCGTGCTTCACCTCCATCACACCCTGGCTTTGGGCTCGTTTCCTCCTAGCTTGGAATTTGCTGGTAGGCGTGGGAGAATCATATATCCCGCTACCGTCCTGATCATGATCGTGGTCATTTTCGGCCATCTGCGCTTGAGACTGAGGTGTGAAGGTCAAGGGCGGCGTACCGGGATCTCGAGGTGTAGGAGGGAACGAAGAAGACAAGACCGAAAGTGCCGATAAGGAAGAGATCGATGATCGCGCCGACGCAGTGGTGTAGTCGCTCGAATTTGCCGAGGATACCGATGATGCTACTGAGGCGGGCCTGGCAGTCGGTGAGTGTGAATACCTCCCGACATCGGCTAGGTCCATCTCCTCGGTAGGCAGTTGAGTGGCGGGATGCATTGTAGCAGACTCGAGGTGGTCGATGGTATCTTGCGTCCCTGAGGAAGGGATCGACATCTCTTCTTCTTCTATGGGTTCCAGCGTTGGAGCTATTGAGCTTCTCGGAGATGGGGTAGGAATCTCATACTCCTCTGTATATTCTTCTTTTTCTTCTTCTACATGGTAATCTTCTTCGTGCCGACCATCACCCATGATAGATGCCGTCATCACGCGTGGAGACACCATCATGCTCTGTCTTCTGGAACGCATATCCTCGTAGTATGCCTGATCATGACCGTACTCAGAATCCTCATCGGGAGTATCGACGAAACTGACCCTTCTTTCTACAGCCGGATGCCCTTGACCAGCAGCTGTCGATACAGGTCGTTTGTATGAGATGAAGCTCGACCTCAGATCTTCAGTCGAAGGGCCCTTCGTCCGTGATTTCAAGCCCTTTTCGACCACATTGGAAGCAGCGAACATCTCAGACGTAAAGCTCTTCTCGTCTGAATCTCGCTCGCCCTTCCCGGTCTCGTAGCCTCCCCCAATGGCGGCCTGTCGTGCCTTCCTGCGATAGGCATATCCAGCCCAGCCTGCCACGCCGAGCACGATCAATCCCAGCACGACCGACAGAGCAATTGAGGGGCCAACCATATCGACGTGGTGCTCGTGCGGGACAGGCGACGACATCACCGGTGAACCGTAGCCTAAAGTGGGACTTGATCCGATCGTCGGCGAGGATGCAGTGGCGGAAGCGCCCACGGATACCATATCCATGCCTGACGTGGTCCTCGAGGAGTGATCAAGGGGATCAGAAGAGCCTAAGCCGAAATTCCTTGAGGCAAGAGATCGTTTCTTCATCGCCCTGAGATGTTGTGCCGGATTGATATGGACCAAGTCCAATTCCAGCTGAGGAGAATTGAAGGGTAGAGGAGCATTGCTTGGTATTGATAGTGGGTTCGAGGGAGTTTTATCGTATATCGTCGGTAGAAGTGTCGGTGAAGGGGAAGACACGAAACGCTTGCCTACGCCCAAAGAACGAGGACCTCGATGGGAGCGCGGCTGAAGAGGAACGATATATGCCGGATGAGGCGTGGGTTTCGATTTTGAGGTCGGTTCAGATCTGTAAGGTGGTGACAAGTCAATCCTTAGCTTCTGGCAACCATTTTACGATGTTGTGAGTCAAGAGACCGCATTCAACTCACATTAGAGTCGCCGAAGTGGCCGATTCGAGCTCGACAGAGCTCAGGCCAAGGCCGAGACCAAGACCGATGCCTGACATGGTCTGTGGGGTGTTGTCGTTGGGGGATAAGCTTTTGACAACTGGGCAATGAAGGAAGCAAGAATGAAAGCGTCGCAGCGAATTCGAAAGCGATATTAGAGAAGCTGCTCGTTGAGAACTACCTCAACAATCGAACGCAAGAAGGAAGTAAGGGGAGCACCGCTCCTAGTGTTATTATAGATTGATTAAAGGGCGTTGCGAACAAAACGGAAGAGCGAAATGAATAAACGAATGAGCGAATGAACGAATGAACGAATATCTGTACGGACGAAGTAAGAAGAAAACAAAGGGTGAGACGAATCAACGAAAATGAGGGAAGAAGAAGAATATCAAACGATGTATCGTTGGTCATTTTCGTCATTTATAGTTAGTTTCCTCAATGAGGGATATCAATCATTAACCAGTGATCAACACCACGCTAGTCAGCGGCATGCTTGACATAGTTTGCATATAATGTCCAGCTGTTAGAAGCACACGCTGGAATGATTGCAAGCCTGTAGTTAGTGATAATGTATCGTGTGCTGGTCATTGTGATACCAACTGGTAGCTCAGCTCTGCCCTGCCGGCAATCGTCCAGAGGCGAGATGTTGTATGGCTGCACGGCTGCACGAATCGTTTTCTCTGGTATCGATGATTGTCATGGCTTGTTGTCGTACAGCCTCGCGAACGACGATACCGTGTCGACGATGTTCATATACGTGGTGAATAGATGTGGACTGCCTATCGCTTATTGATGTCCCGCACGTGATTTTTTGAAATGACCATCGGTCACACGAGCCTTTCGGCGCGGTGCTGAGCGGATGACGAGGTGCTCGGATCCGTAAGCTTAGTAGGCGCATGGGTCTGAAGATAGATCACGACGGTGCCAACACTGCAGCTGGTGTATCCGCAAAACAAAAAGTCTCGCATGGGCTCGAAAGACCGGACGCTGATAAGGATACCGACTGGACGCGTTGGTTGCGCGAAATGGAGTAGGTGCCTGACATGGGCGCCATGGTTCACGCGTGTCTCGCATGGTTCTCGAAGCTTTTCGGCGCTTTTTTAGGCTTATTTATATGACACACTTTAGCTGCCGATGACCGAATGAGATTATTGTATTGATAAGTTACAGGTATACATGTGGTCACCCATTATCATACGCAACACGCAATACGCAATATTTCTGCGCTCACAGGTTGGGCTCGGAGCCGATAAGCATGCCATGTAAAGTTGACTCATCCTTGATTCTCATCTAACTAATACGACTCGTTTATCATCTTCATCTGGCCCTATCGCACGTATCTTCATCGGACTGAAATTGATATAGGAGAGACCGTTGTCGCCTTCCTTCTCAACAAGTCCGACAAGACTGTCGATCTGCCCAAGATGGAAGACGCGAACAACGCGCAATCCGTCTTTGGAGTCTTCTCTGACGTGATTGAAATTCAGCGGAAAGCGAAACATCCGTGAGCACTTGTCAACGACATAGATATCCTTCGTTTGATAGGCCAGCATGACTCCAACTGACGTCTGGCCGCGTCTGTCGACAGACCACCTCCATTCCTACTGCGACATACACTCTTCTTCTTGCCCATCCTCGTCATCGCCTCTATCATCATCCTCTTCCTCTCATTCACCGTCCCCCGAATCTACCGGTTTATCAAGTCGCGGATCCAACAACACAAGTACCAGCCCATATCACTCGAAGATGAAGATGGGGAGCTAGAAACCGAAGACGTCGAGCCCTCCACTCCCCCTCCCCCTCCCATGCCTTCGGGAGGTTTATGGTCCGACTTCAGCGCTCATATTCGGTCCATGAAGGAGTACGGCTCGATCCTGTTCTTCCTCGAGGTGCTCAGAACGCTGTGCATTGCTGCGTTGCTCGGTCTTTCGGTCTACGCAGCGATCCAAGCAGAGTCCCCTACCCGTGCACCTCACTCCTCGGGTACGAGATTGGTTGACGGCACGGAGGCAGTGGACGATGGGACCGTATGGGACATGGCCAAACACTGGGGCAAACATGGGAAGCACAAGAAGAAGAAAAAGCACAGCAAGTCTACGGTAGATGATTACTCTAGCCTGGAATGGGGAGAGTTTGGTGTCTGTGGATTCTACGTGAGTGAGGACGACAGACACCCGCTGGCCTCTGGTCCCTTGATATTGACTTTCAACATGTCACCCCTCAGGTCTACACCCTCTTCTTCTCCTTCTTGTTGTTGACGCTTCGACCTGCGACTCCCCTTCGTCGGCACCTTATCACGCACGTTGACACATTGCTCTTCCTCGGCTGGTGTCTCTACGCTTACCGAGATCTTTGGCCCCTGCTCACTTATACTCTTGACCCCGCCGACATCAATAACGCCATCACCTGGTCTCGAGTCGCCATCCTGTCCGTCTCAGCAGTCATCATCCCCTTACTTCGACCGAGGACCTACGTGCCTGCCGACCCTCTCCACCCGACATCTGAAGGCGAGATTCATCCCGAGCAAACCGCTTCTTGGTTGTCCTTCGTTTTCTACGAGTTCATGTCGGGACTTGTATGGAAAGCTTGGAAGTCTCCTTCGCTGCCTTACGATCAGCTTCACCCATTAGCCGACTATGATCGAGCTGAACACCTGTACAACCTGCACATGGACACGCTTGACCCCATTCGACGAAAAGCGAAAGGCTACAAGGATCAGAACCTGCTTCTCAGCATTGGATGGGTATTCAGGAAGGAGATTGTCGTCATCTGCGCCATGGCGGCACTTTCATCTGTCGCCGAAATGGCCGGCTCCGTTGGTATCAATAAGCTTTTGGATTACCTGGAAAAGGATGGCAAGGGCTTTGTGATCAGGCCGATCGTCTGGGTAGTCTTCCTCTTCCTCGGGCCAACCCTCGGTTCGCTCACCATTCAGCTATACATCTTCACCACGACTCGATGTTTGGTAAGGAGCGAAGCGCTTCTAACCCAACTACTTTTCGACCACGCCCTGCGGCTGAGGATGAAGGACGCCATCGATGACACCACGAGTGATGAGCCTAAAGCATCCCCTCCTGAGATCCGAATTGAAGAAGTCATCGAACCCGGACCCGGAAACGCGGAGGCTGTCATTGGAGATGGGCCTGAATCTGTTGATGCAACCGAAGTGGGAAGCGCGGACGGGTCTGCCAAGGATAAGTCTACAGACAAGCAGGCTGCTGCCGACGAGGAAGCAAAGAAAACGCAGGGGCAGGGATTGGCTGGGAAGATCAACGTGCTCATGGCTGCGGATGTCGAGTCGGTCATTGAGGGTGAGTATGTCCATTCGTTTTTCGCTCAGAATGTCATACTGACTTATCGGACAGGTCGTGATCTGGCTCTTGTCTTTATCTTCACGCCTATCCAGTTATCGTTGTGTATTGTTCTTCTGTACAAGATCCTCAGCTGGAGTGAGTTGACAGCGCAATCTCGCATTGAGTTCCAAGCTGATGTTCTCTTACAGGCGCCATCGTTGGTATGCTCACGATGCTTATCACTCTGCCAATCCCCGGTCTGCTCACGAAGAAGAACGCCCAATATCAAAATCAGCGAATGCTCGCGACCGACTCTCGAGTTGACTCCATCACCGAGTCTATTGGCGCTTTGAGGATGATCAAGATGTTCGGCTGGGAGGACCGGGTCAAGGAGCGAATTGCCGCAAAGAGGGAAGATGAGCTTCATCTGATCTGGCAGAGGCGTCTGATGAGCTTGTGAGTATAGCTCGGCTGACACGCACGATTGACAGCCGCTTACTTGTGCTTGCTAGAGCTGTTATCATCTTGAACAACATCCTGCCCGTGCTCACCATGACCGTCACTTTCGCTATGTATACTTTGGTCCAGGGTCGACAGCTCACTGCTGCTACCGGTAAGCTGAGAAGTGATTTGTTTTACATCGTTTGCCGCTGACAAAAGTCACGCACAGTCTTCACCAGTATGACCGTGTTCGAGCTCGTTAAGGGTCAGATGGGAATGTGCTTCTACTTAATCAATGAATTTGTCACCGGCTGGGTCTCCCTTCAGCGTATCAACAAGTTCCTCCACTCCAGCGAGATGATCGACGAGTACTCTGAGGGTAAATTGGCAACGATCAAAACTCCCGAGCAGCTCGAAGCGGAGTCTGAAGGCTTGATCCGAATCCACGATGCGGTGTTCACCTGGGGGCCCGTTGACACTGGGAACACACAGGACTTCAGCCTCAAGATTCCCGATGTCACCTTTATTAAAGGCAAGATCAATTTGATCACCGGTCCTACTGGTAGCGGAAAGAGTTCACTTCTCAAGGTAAGCTAAGCGTACCATGATAATCACGGATAACTCGCTAATGAAAGCTTGTGCAGGCTCTCGTCGGCGAGCTCCACTTTGAGCAAAAGCAAGGATCTTTCTTCCATCTCCCACGAGAGGGTGGTGTCAGCTATGCTGCTCAGGAGAGCTGGTGCATGTCAGACAGCATCAAGGATAACGTTCTCTTCGGCGAGCCCTACGAGGAAGACCGATACAAGAAAACTCTCCGAGCGTGCGGTCTCGAGCCTGACCTAAAGCTCTTCGACGATGGTGACGAGACTGAAGTCGGTGAAAAGGGTATCACTCTCAGCGGTGGTCAGAAGGCTCGATTGACGCTCGCCAGGGCCGTATACTCCAAGACCGCCGTCGTGCTTCTTGATGGTGAGTGTGGAATGCCTTGAAACGTCGCTAATCAGTCAGACATCTTCTCTGCTTTGGATACTCTGACTTCGCGATGGATTATCGACAACTTGCTCAAGGGCGATTTGATGAAGGATAGAACGGTGCTTCTGATCGTAAGTATTGACTAGGTCCTGTATGGCAGGTCTTCGCTGACCGACTTGGCCACAGACCCATCACATCGGCCTGGCCGCTCCTGTCGCGGACTTCATGCTTGCTTTGAATCAGGACGGCACCGTCAAATCACAAGGACCGATTGAGGAGGGAGAATTGCCTGACGAAGAGCTTGAACAGGAGGCTGAAGAGGACAACAAGCAGGCTCAGGAGGCTGCATCCGCCGAACAAGCCGCTGAGGAGAAGAAACCTGCTTCGAAACTTATTAAGGATGAGGAGAAGGGCGAGGGCCGTATCTCAAAGCGAGCGATGTTCACTTTCTTCAGGTGAGCATAGGCGCATTCCGCTCGCACATGATAAGTAGCTGAACCTTTTGTAGCACTTTCGGTGGGCCTATCTTCTGGCTCCTTTACTTCATCCTCTTGCTTGGTGGCCAAGGATTCAACGCATTCCAGACATATTGGCTCGGACGGTGGGCCAGAGCCTACGACCAGGCTGGAAATCCCAAAGACGTGTCTGCTGTATACTACCTCGGTCTCTACGTCGTCTGGGTTCTGTTCAGTCTTGGATCCCTCGGAGCGTCCGCGATACTGTTCTACGTTGGTGCGGTCAAGGCTTCGAGGGAGATGCATCGACGACTTGTCGAAAGCATCTTCGGTGCCTATATGCGGTTCCTGGACGCTACGCCCGTGGGCCGAATCATTAGTCGATTCACAAAGGTGGGTCAATCGCCTCTGTTACCTGATGTCATCCAGAGTAGAAGCTGATGCTGGCGATCAGGACATGAAAGCGATCGACGGCTCGTTCACCGAGGTGAGTATCATCATCATCTAACACTGCAATGGTGAATACTGATGATCCCTGCCAGACCTTCTCACAAGTTGCGGATATCACAATCGGTTTGATCCTCAAGTTCTTGGTCGTAATCGCATTAGTACCATTCTTCTCCTTGCCTGCTTTGGTGAGTCTGGGATCTCTATGTAGAGCCGCTGTGATTGGGCTTGACCGGTCACTGACCGATATCTGTCGCAGGCCATCGGAGCTCTTGGAGGCTTCTTGGGTGAAGTGTATATTCACGGACAGCTCAGCGTCAAGGTGAGTCGCCCGTTCCAGACATCCGATACAAGTTGTCGATATGCAGTCTCGGCCCTGCAAATTAATGCTGACCTACCTGTCCCAAACCCGTAGCGAGAGATGTCCAATGCCAAGAGTCCTCTTTTCTCTCACTTCTCCGCTGCCGTTAACGGCATTGTCTCCATCAGAGCTTACGGCGCTCAGCAGTGAGTCTGTCCTCTTTTCTGTTGTTCGGTGGGAGTTCGCTCTGATGGCAATGTGATTTGCGCAGAAAATTGCGAGCCGAGGCTCAGCGAAAGGCTGACAAGTACACTCGTGCTGCCACTGCTGTAAGTCACTAAGCTATTTGATAGCGACTGTTGACCGTCACTGACATACCGGTTTTTTTCTTGCAGTTGTAAGCTACTTCGGCAACACCATCCCACATTTCAAGCGATCACCATTGCTGATAACGTCTTTCTAGCTACAACCTCAACCGATGGGTGACTGTCCGAATCGACATGCTCGGCGGTGTCTTTGCCGCTTCCCTTGCCGCCTTCCTGGTGTACGGACCGAGACTGGACGCTTCGACTTCCGGTTTCGCGCTGTCGCAAGCCATTTCCTTCTCCACCATGATCTTGGTGAGTAAGGTTGTTTCGTTACGTCTGCAGAATATTGCTGATTTACGCTATTCTTCTTCAGTGGTGGGTTCGACTGGTCAACGAGATGGAAGTCCAGGGTAACTCGGTTGAGGTGAGCTCGACGTCTAGCGAGAACTCTGGCGACATCGCTTACTTGTTTTGACAGAGAATCGAGGATTACCTCATTGTCGACCAAGAGCCCAAGTCTGAACCCCGGAAGCAGCCGCCCGCAGCATGGCCAACTTCTGGAGAGATCGTCCTCGAGAAGCTGTCAGCTCGATACACTCCCGATGGACCTATTGTCCTCGACAAGCTCGATGTCAAAATCGCTAGTGGAGAGAAGGTCGGTATTGTTGGAAGGACCGGTAGTGGCAAGTCTACCCTTGCGCTTGCATTACTGCGAATGCTGCCAACCGAAGGAGATGTTTACATTGATGGGCTCAAGACCAAAGACATCAATCTGCACGCTCTCAGATCGAACGTCACCATTATTCCTCAAGACCCTGTGAGCTCCACTGTTCGCGCTTGATAGTGGTGTACAAACTTCGCTGACCTGTATTTAACATGACCAGGTACTGTTATCCGGCAGTCTGCGATTCAACCTCGACCCGTTCGGCGAGCACGACGATTTCGAGCTGAACGATGCCCTTCAGTCTTCTGGTCTGGGTCAAACCCGACAGTCAGGCGGAAGCGGTTCGGCTACACCGCAACGATTGACGCTGGATACACAGATTGCTGCGGCCGGTGGTAATCTGTCTCAGGGTCAGAGACAGCTCGTCGCGCTTGCTAGAGCACTAGTCAGGGCCAGTAAAGTGTTGATTTTGGATGAGGTCAGTGTGGCTTTTCCTGTGTCGCACAGGGTAACATCCTCGCCTGGCTTCACGTCGAAGGCAAGATCGGTGCCGGTCATAATCACTTCGTGCTTATTATAAACCCTTTGGTACCAGAGCTGACCAAAGTGTTTTATTCCTGATTGCTTTAACACCTATAGGCTACCGCATCAGTCGACTTTGAGACAGACGCCCTGATCCAGCAGTCCATCCGAAACCTGCCTTCATCAACGACAGTCCTCACCGTCGCCCATCGACTGTCGACGGTCATGGACTACGACAAGATCCTCGTTCTCGGTGCGGGTAAAGTACTAGAGTTTGATTCGCCTGGAAACCTGCGGACCAACAAGGACAGTTATTTCGCCAAGCTGGTTCAAGCTATGGAAGGAGGTACTGTCAGTCGAGACTCAAGGGCGTAATGTAGGTTGGAATGTGGATGGCCAAATAGTCGAATACTCAGAACAGCAACATCCAATCACGCAGAATGTGAGCAGATACGAATGCGCTCCTAATGAAAAGCTAGCAACATCTGGAGGCCCTCTATAGATAGTTTGACGGATGCATTAGTCTTGCCTGACTGACTGACCTGACTGACGCCCGCACCAATGTCCGTGTGCTACGTGCAGCAATGAATGATGTAGCACAAGGGCGGGTGGACTGACTGAATCTATGTGGTACATCGATCTCGATTTTGAGCTGTACCTCTGTGTATCTAACTATATGTAATGCCTGTGTGTCTATGGAAAGGTGTGTCAGGCAGTACAATAAGTACAATTACAACGGATACTTTTTTCAGTTCTACTGTATGTCATCTATGATGTGTAAGGAGTAACATGAGCGAGGGCCACTACAGTCCGCCAAGTTCTTGCTGGTCCTGCTTCTGCCGATGCTTCCTGTGTCTTCTCACAAGCTCGTCATATTCACCTTCACCTTGATCGACGTTAGGTGTGTCGGTGCTGCGACTCTGTTCGAGGGGAGATGCAGCGTTCTCTCCCACTTGATTCAGAATCAAAGATGAAGACGACTCTGACGAGGGCTCTCCATCTTCGGATTCGAATTTGACATCACCTTCAACTTCGGCTTCGCCTCCCTGCCTCGGCTCCATCGGGTGTGTAGTCGAATCACGCGTACGATCATGGCTCTCGGAAAATTGCGATGTGGCCGGTGATGATTGCGTAGGAAGACCTACTGACGTCAGCTGCGAGGACTCGGGTCCAAGAGAGACCATGGAAGAAGATGACGGTGAGAGAATTGAGGAAGCATCGGTATTGTCGCCTTGGCCCAAGGGTACACCTGACTGTGTTTGATTATCCGTACTTTGGCTTTGACCGGTATTCAGCCTTGGGGCTAGCTCTTGCAGCGTTGAGGTCTGGTTGTAATATGGCGCAATCGCAGCCTCAGCTTCAGAGCGGTATGACCGGCCTTTGGAAGCAGAGTCCAAGAGGGTGGCTCTACTCTTGTTGTTGTCGTTGTCGTCGATGTCGCTGAGGCGAGACGTCTTTGGTCTGTCGTAGTCGCTCTTGTTATCGTCGTTGTTGTTGCTCGTGCTGTTGCTGCTGATGGCGGATACAGGCCTTCCTTGCCAGGAAGTGTGCTTCTTGTTGAGATTCTCACGCTGGCTCAACGCTTCGAGGACAGCTTCGTTCCTTTTCGTCCTGTTGTTGCTGCTGCTGCTGCTGGTGGTGGTGGCGGTGTTCCTGGCAGCTGAGACCGCATTTCGTTCCAAGCCATCGGCCGGCTTGTCATCGGTAGTCTCGGCTCCGGCTTCGGCTTCGGCCTCAACCTCGCCCGCCCTGATTCTCCTCCAACGACTATGAGACGCCGACCTATCCTTGAGCTCATACAAACCCACTTCACCCCAAATGGAAGCTTCCACAAACTCAGTCGATCCAGTCAGCCCGCCGCTATTACTGCCCCTACCCGCTGAAGATAGATCAGAAGGAGCAGACGCGGGAGAGAGAGTGGCGAATGCCGATGCGGATGTGAAGGCAGCTAAGAGCCACAGGGCGGAGATGAACATGCACAGTAGGACAGCTAGGGAGAGGTGGTCGTATTCGAATATACTGTTGCTGGTGATAGTGCCGCTCGCGCTCGCCCTCGCGCTGGCGCTAGAGCTAGGTCGGGATTGATGGTGACGAGGTACGGGAGACGAAGCGGCGAAATGGTATTTCTCCTTTGATCTCGTCCTAGAATGCGAGGCAGGTTGGTACCCTTTCTCTTGAGATGTTAGTCCGTCCTTACGAAGCATCGCAGGTTTATGGCTTTGAGAATAGAAGGTAGGCTGAGGGATCCGACTTTGACTCTGAGCTTGATGTTGAGCCGGAGATGGAGATTGAGATGGAGATGGAGATGGAGATGGAGATGGAGATGGAGATGGAGATGGAGATGGACGGAGGTGCTGAGGTAGCGCCGGGCCGAAAAGCAGCGGGAAACGAGATTGCGTGCCGAATCGGAATTGATACAAAGGGAGGGGATTATGGGGTGCAGCGGCAGCAGCCCTGTTACCCGATCGCGATGGTTTGGAAGGAGTCGATATGGCTCGTGGGTGGGATGAGCCGGGGAGTGGGGAGAATGGGGCCATTGCTGATAGAGTACTGTAAGTGTGCGGTGTGATCTGTAGTGGTATTCTGTTCTGTTGGCAAAACAAGAAATGGATTGGTCGAGTCGGCCTGGTTCCGTATTGACACTACTACTCCTACTAAGGTGGTCCAGAGGCAGCGACAACGACGGGGATGACCAAAATGAGCTTGCTGAGCTGGGATCTGTTTGAGGCTCTAGGCCGTGAGAATGCGAGGCGTAGACTCTCTAGGGGTCGCTTGCAGCTCGACCGATCGATAGAAGGAGGGAGGAAGGGATGAAGGGAACACAGTCTCTCTCTTGTCTTGTTTTGTCTTGTCGTCAACTGTCAGACTGAGTGCAATGTTTTGAGACAGAAAAAGCCAATAGCGAGGCGAGATTGCTGCCATGGTTCTGACACACACATATATTTATATACATACAGTATGTAGTAAATAGACATGATAAACATATACAGTCTGCATCTGATGAGAGGAACAGCCACTTGCCCTGCCGTGCCCAGTTGGTTGCTGGCTTCATCCTTCCAGGTCCAGCTTGGCCACTCGCACTCACACTTGCAGGGTATCGTTGGTGTGAATGCATGCCTGGTTTCTGATGAGAATATTGTTATTATTATTGTTACTGTTACTGTTGTCGTTGTTATGCTTGTTATCGATATGCGCTACGGTAAGACGAATACAGATTGGCTGGACATATACCATATTGGCTGGCTGGAGGACCAGCCACTACTGCGATGTAATGTTGTAACTTAATTTCTGAAGTGGCTGCCCGTGTTTTGTCACTGCTACTGCTAGCTTACTACTTACTACTGTACCATCCATCAACCACGTTCTGTTGATATGTGACATATGCATGTTTGTAAGGTGGACGAATAAGGTCATGTACAATGTATATTGGCTCAAATGCGATAACCCCCTAGCCCTATACTGTGCTGGGACGACTCTTCCAGCTGAAGAAGCCACCGTATGTATGTACTAATTTAGAACGAACGTATGAGCTATCCCTGAAGGAGTTTACAGTATCATACTGACATGGGAGGACGACAACGACAATGATAGTGTCGGTCTGTATTGACCATCAATCAAGGAAAGCGAAGCGACTCGCGACGCCGTGCGAGACCTCAACCAACGGAACCCCAAGGTCCGATCGTATTGTACGGAGTATCGACATGACATGTGACCAAGAATTGTCTTAATGCGGCTGTTACGAGATGAATGGATGAAAGGATGTCCGAATGACTATGTGATGGGAGTGGTCCAGCCATATACTGTATACTCTGTCGATGCTCCTGCTTGACGAGTATCAGAGTCTTCCACCACTCCCCTTCGTGTTCCTGGTACTGATACCGTAGAACCCCGTTCCCATTACCTGTCATCTTACATGTTCACGCGTCAATGATCATGGGCTCATCCCGACTGCTTCCCAGCAGATTCGGGCTCGGAGCAGGGTCCGCACCCACCGCAGGGTTAGAAGCGGGTTTGAAGAAGTTCAAAGCTGTCTGAGTTGATGACGTCGGCGGGAGCGGAGCAGCGGCAACAGCAGAAGACGCCGGCACGGAAGGTGCTGCCGAGGGTACCGATGCTGTTGACGGTGCTGATTCGGTCGGATTCATAGGGGCAGCATTAGGCGGCCTCAAACCGGCTTCAATCTGTACGATCGCAATCCAAAACAATTTCTCAGCGAAGGAACTTTCGCCTTGTTTCGCTCACACCTCCTCAATTGCGTCAAATAGCTTACTCACCCATGCCTCAGGCTTCACTCTCCATTGACTATCCTTCGTCTTGCCCAACCTGACCGCGACTTCCTTGATCTTCTGCTCGATCGCCACCTTCGTCGTGACACTCTCAAACTGTTCTCGAAGTTGAGAGACGAGATCCGTGCGAATCTTCGTTGATCCCTCGATGGCTCTGTAGAGATCCGCAAGGTGAGATGACGGGAATGCGATTTTCGGCAGGCGAGATTTGCCTGAGACATCTTTGTCTCCGTTGATACTTGGTGTGGATGTGGATGGCGAGGAAGACGCGTACACAGGCTTGGAGGAGATGGACGACGAATTGGGAACAGAAACTGGTACGATCGGCTCGGGATTCGATTTGGGCGGAGCAATCGGTTCCGTTGAGAGCAGACATCGCACGCTCATACATGGTCCAATAGCTGTAGTGCCAATGGAGACCTTGAAATTCGGAGCGGGCTCGGCTGAGACGAAGGTGAAGGGGTCTATCGCAATGGGCGTTCCTGCATGATTCCATAGCGACATACGGCACGGCACGTCAGCCTCCAGCCTAGTCAGTCGGTTGATTGAGTCCATGCTCACCATTCAATAGCTGAATGCGATAGCCATCTAGACCATCTGTTCCCTCTTCTCCTATCCTGCTCTCCCATATAGGTCCCTTCCACGTCGGCGTGAGTTTGACAACCTTTTTCGGCGGTGCTTCTCTGCTCTTCTTGACCACCTTCATCGGTAATCTCGATTGATCCATCCCTCCCAAGCCATGCACCTCTCCTTCAGCAGGCGTGAATTCGACATCCTCGGAATCATCGAGCCAATCGTCAAACTCTCCCTCGTCCTCGTCATCTTCCTCATCTTCTTCGTCCTCTCGCGCTTCCTGATTCTCGCCGAAATCATCCACATCTTCTCCGCCTTCGTCATCTTGCCAATCGTCGCCAGAGTCATATGAGTAGTCAAATATGGGATCTTGCGCAAATGGAGTACGGGGTCCCACGACGACAGACTTCTTGGTGAACGTGCCTGACGTCCGGTGTCAGTTGACCTCCATTCGTCCAACATTCGCGCTGATGGAGATTCAACTTACCACAATAGGGGGGTCTGGTCTGCTGGTCAAATGCCAAAATTTTCCAAGGGTACTTCGATCGGTTGCTAAGCTGGCTAAGCACTTTTCGAGGATCTTCTGCATCTTGTAATTCGCTCCAGACGTCTGCGACCGTGCCGTAGGGCGGCATGGTCTTAAGCCCTCGTGACAAACGATCGCGAGGTGATCTGATCTTTCTCCCATGCTTCTTCAGATGCTCGTGTAGGATATCTTGAGGTCGATCCAGAATCAGCTATGAATACTTAGGTGGTCTGCATTCTAGACTCACCTTTTGAGCTCTTGCCCCGGACATCCGCAGCTGCAGACGACGAATCGTCTTGTTCCGATACGAAGACATCTTGATTCTCCTGCGACTGCCTACGGGCTCTCCATCTGTTGATCTCGGCCATATGCATATGCGGTCTGGGTGGAAGCGGTCGGAAAGCCTTGGCGTAATCGCTGACGACGACAGGCGAGGCTTCTTTAGGTTTAGGGTCTACATCGCGTTGTCAGTCTACTTGAACAGCTTGTGCACTGTTGCAAGAGAGCTAGCTCACTTGAAGGCCCCGCCGGACTAGCACGACTGATGGGGGAATTGGATCCAGCAGACTTGGCCTTGAAAAAGCCCATCATAGTTTGCTTCTGCTTCGCCAATCGAGCCTCCTGTTTCTCCTTCTCCCTTTCCTTTGCGCTACACATCCAAGACAGTCAGCTCGTCATGGCGCACTTATACACCTCGTTCGCGACTCACGCCTTCTTTTCGGCCAACTCGGTCTTCTTGGCTTCTCGCTCCTCTTTCTTCAATCTGGCAGCTTCCTCCTGCGACGCGGGCGAGATGGGACGGATCAGCACGTTGCGTTCCGGCAAATGTGACATGTCGTGGACATCGACCCACCTCTTCAGGGGTCATCTTGCACTTCTTGACAGGCGATGCACTTCTGCCTCTCGATTCTACGGTATTGGCCGTGCCTTCCCTATCTTTTCGGCGGCTGACTCGAGGTGACTCCTATGTCCAAGTCTAATCAGTCGTCTATCCTCTCAGCCTGCCTGCAAAGATCAACTCAAGAAAAACACCAAAAACTAACCTCTACTTGATCTGCTTTTTCTGACTTGATGGCCTTCTCTTTAGGCTCTTTGGCCGGCTTCTCCGCTTTCTCCCCCTTGTCGCCCTTGATCAATTCCAGCTTCTCGACATCGTCCAACCCATCCAGTATCTTCAAACATTCTTTCCTGGCGTTCTCTCTTTCTGTTCGCCTTCCCAGCAACGACTCCAGCTGATCCGACGGGAGGTATTTTTGCATGTCGGTGACCTCCCAGCAGCGGATCTGTAAAGCTGCCGGTACTTTTGTCGTAGACGATGACGGGGAAAAGTCGGAGGCGACGAAACCGTACTGTTTGAGCGTGAAGATCTTGGGGATCAGGGCATCCATCGCCTCGTTCGGCAACAACTCTGATTCATTGAATGTACATGTTGCCGCTGTCAGCGAACCCCACAGATCGTCAGGAGTGTAGTGCCGTGTCTACGCACCGAGCCATTCCCCTTGACCACCCATCGCTTTATCCAAGGTAGCCTTGATGCCCTTGACTAATGAGGCCTCATTGCTGGACGTTCTGCAAACGGCGATAACACGATCAGGGATGGATCTCGATGTTCCTCAGAACCTCGCCAAGATGAAGCGTGATACTCACTGCTCATGTCCGGCTATCGCAATCAGATCCCAATATGTATCGGGAATCTCGGTCACAGCTTTTCCGGCCTCTTTCTCGTCAGCCAAGTACATTTCGAATTTGAGCATGGCTTAAATTCGTTCAGAAATGGATGCGTCAGCTAGAGGCTCATCTATACTATCAAGATTTAAGCCAATCATGATACTCACGTCTTCTTGGCAAGTTACGGGAGGGGGGTTCTTGCTTGAACACCAGTTTACGGCCCTTCAACTCGACGAGAGGTGTTGCTGCCATGGGCATAAATGTCCATGTTTGTCCTGTGAGCTCATGTGCTTGTCGTTATTTGGCTTGGCGAGGTTCATGAGTAGATCTCGACATACCCCCAGTCTTGGCCTTCTTCTCCACTGATCCATTCTCCTTATCCTCGCGATCCACGTCGAACACCGCTTCTGAACCTGAACAAAATGCGTCGCATCAGCTTCTGTCCTGATAACATGAAACGAGAGACGCGTTGTGACTCAGGTAGAGTGATGCATTTAGTTCTCGGCTAGATCGTGGCTCTCACTCACCGCTCGCCTTCCTCTTCATGCACACACTAGGACTCATACTCGGTCCAGCACCGGCAGGGATAGTGTTCTCCACAGTCGTATTCGGCGTCATAGGTTGAACAGGCTGGACGATCTTGGTATCTGACGCTGATATCGACATGGTTCGAGCTGGGAGCGCAGGCTTGGCGAACTCACTTCTGATCTCTCTCGCTGTCTGCCGGTCGATTCGGTGCTGGGAACAGGTCGATGTGTTTAGCCTAATAATGACAAGTTCTCATAAACTACCGTACAAAATGGTTTACATGATCCTAGGCTTGATTGACCTGACGCGCCGCGCCCCCTTGCCCCCTTGCGTCGCCCTTACTCAACCCTCACGCGTGTAGACGCGTCTTGCTATTCATGTTCGGAAAATATCGGCATTATAGTCATATACGCACGCCTCTTTGCTTTTGTGGCGGATCTCAACGGGACCGGGACAAGAAGTTATCTTATCAGGAGGCATTGGCGATGAGCGCAGCGTTACACCAGCTGAAGGAATACATCCTACATAATCTAGACGGATCCCCACCAAGCATAATGTACACTACAACTCATACCATCGTATAGCGATATTATCGGAAGCCGCATCACAATATATGCTTGATTTCCTACACGCACCCACCATGGTCTCTCTCTCCACTAACTCCTCGGCCCGAGGCCGATCCAACTCATCCACGCTCTCGCATTTTTCCCCGATTGGATTTGATCATGGTCATGAGGACTATGACGATGACCCCGTCCTCTTCCTCGATGAGGTGGAAGTCCAGCGTCCCAGTCTTCCGATAAGTCCCTTTTAGCCGACCTATCTTTGGAGTTCGCCCTTTTCCTACTTTTGGGCGCAGTTAGCAAGGCTCGGCCTAGGTCTAGCGACATGGACACAAAGCGGCTGTGTCGTGGCTTGCCGGCTGTGGTGACTGCCGTGCTAACGGAGCTGCCGAGCCATTTAGACCAATACAATCAGTATCATATTTACTCAATAACGGCGGACGATGTCGGGCTCATGTGGGTGATTCCAGCCCTGCCATTGATCAGAGATCGACTCTTACACTCACACTTCTCGAGAGCGCCACTGCGTCCAATCCTCACTTCCCGCCCTCCTTCTCTCTTGCTCTCTATCGGCGGCATCATGACTCCTCGATGCATTCCTCGAAGCGACTGATGGCGATTGGTTCTTGGGAAACTGGACTGCTGGAGCTTGAGAAGAAGGTAATTGGGAGCGTCGGAAGAACGACTTCTTGCTCTTACTGTCAAGCGGCGCCGCTGTGTCTGCATCGGGCAGTGCGGCGTCGACGGCCTTGACACTTGCATCAACGTATGCGTGGGCCGTACCATGCGTAGGTATTTGCCATCTCGTATGGCAATCCTGGCCTCTCCGACCGCCGTCGGCAATATCAATACCATCATCATGGAGCGCCGACACTCTGACCCTGGACGCGCTGTCTTCAGAGACCAAGTAAATGCTACCTTCGTCGTCTTGCTCCCTATAATCATTGATACCATCATCATAGGACACCTGCGAATGAGCTCGGCTTGAGAAACTCGTACCCGAATCCGAGTAGGGATCCGGAAGGGAGTCTGATCTTGATATTGATGCGCTGTTGAGCTCCGAGCCGGGAGGAGTGAGCGGATCAGTGTCCGAGGCTGAGAGGGATGAGGGCGGCGGCGGAGACGCATTCACGACTCGGAACGTCTTTGGAGCCCTGCCGTATACGTGCCTGAAACCGGAGTTCGAATATGTTTGATCATCATGATGATTGGTACGGCGCAAGGACCCATAATACGCCACTTCAGGCGGCAGAGGACGTGGAAGATGAGTGATCATTGGAGAAGGCGGCGATATACCGGTGGCCGATGTATCGTCGTCTTCGGGCTGTTGGCCGTTGACTCGGTGTGATGGTTGGCCGGGGGAATCGGAGATGTAAAATGCAGCTCTGGATCTCGACCTGGGCCTTTGGGCAGACACCCGAGCTTCTCGAGCTTTAGCTCCTGCCGGTCCCACCTCCACTTGCGATCGGAATCGACTCGTCGATGAAGATGGCAGCCTCGCATCTCTCGGACCGGCCGGTTTGGGTCGGGGTTGATTGCGATCGCTGCCTTCGTCAGGGCACGTCGAGTCTCTTCGTGATGGTAGAGCTGATGGTGAGCCGCAAGACACCTCTAATGACCTTGAGCTCAGCAATGGAATTTGAGCCGGCATTGGGATAGGCGGCAACGGTCGCACGGACTGAGGCGGTCGACTTCGTCTCGAGCGGTAGTGAAAGTCCGTTTCATCTTCTTTGAGACCCAGAGTGCTTCGCCTGACTCCATCACTGTCGCCATCACCGTCGCCATCGGCATCGCTATCGTGCGAGGATTGCACCGAAAAAGAGGGCCGATACGTCAAACGATTCAGCAACTCAGAAACGTTGAGAAGAAGATCCCCGACATTCTCATCCCCGACATACACGTCTGGCGTGATATCCTCCAACACCAACGGCGATGCGAGTGCGCGTTGTCGGCAATCGCACACGCTCATGTGGTGCGGGTCAGACCGCCGCTTCTCGAGATCGAGTATCAAGGGGATGTGGTGATCTCCATCGTCCCGCTCGTTCTGGTCGCAGTCGTGGTCGTCGTCATTATCATCTGCCACGTGGGTGTCGAAATGAAAGTCGCTGCCGTCGTCGCCGGGGCCAGCGCTGATGAGCGTGAAGCTGTCGTTCTTGGTACAAGCCTCCTCCGATGTCTGAACCGATTCCAGCTCCCATACATGGGGATGTCTGTCGGTCGAGTAAGAATCACAATGTACCGACGAAGGCCCGAAGCTGCGATTCTGATCATTCTGATCTTGCACACGACTCCAGTCGGTCAAGGTGTTCAGTACCGATGCCGTCTTTGTGTGAGCAGCGTGGCGATGACTGCCATTCTGATCGAGGTGGCCTTCCCCGCCGGTGCTCGCATCGGAGCCATGAGGACGAGAGCGATGCGAACATGCCGATGAGGGGGTGGAGAACTCGGACGAGAGGATAGCAGGTAACATGGCGACCGAGGGAGTGTATTGAAAGAGGGTGTATTCGTGCTGTGACTGTATCGCCACTTTGTTTTTCCACTCGAACAACCCAACGCACGACCTTTACTTGGTTCGGTCCGCTGTTCTCCTTCGCACAACGGCCAGTACCAGATTACGATATTGTTGATTACAGTACAAGTGTGATATGCGATGAATATGAATGTCTGTCTTTTCTTTTCTTTCTAACGGGATCTCTCCCATCTCGGAGAGCTGAGTGCAAAATGTAAGATGATCAAGCGTATAGCGCATGTGATGAACAACCAAATCACGAACCGCAGGCGAAGATAAACCGTACACCTATCTATCTTACAGTAGAGTAGGTGACGTTCAAGAAGATGCCTAGCCTGCATAGACTATGGTACTCGTATGTCATGTCATCACGAGGCAATGCATGCAAAAAGCAGTGCAGCGTAAAGCAAAGCATAGAGAGCGGATCAGAGCAGAGCACGCACTGGTGACTTGCATTGGTCCATCCATTATGTGCGGGAGATTCATGTTGACGTATGTTTGCTTTTCCTTGTCTGTCGGTTACCTCAATGATATGTAACACACGACTCGCTCTTGAAGGGGAACTTGCCAATCACTAGCTAGTCAAACGCACGCGCATATTTATTGGCTCAAGGCCTCTGAAAAGCCCAGGCGCAAGGAGTGAATCAGAGTCGTCGACATACTGTATGTCTCAGACGAAAAGTTACTGGCTGATCGACGATTCCGAGATACGTATATAGAGCCATTAGATCGTAGAAAAAGGCAACACACAAGTTTCGGCGGCGGCATCGGCATGGCAGGTATACAGTCAGTACACATACGTGATAGGGAAGCTCAACCATACTGCACTTACAGTACTCGTAGAGTCACTCTCACTCAATGTCCCTTAGTCTTGTTCCTTTGCACCTCGAGATCGGCCAATACAATTGCAATGAGAAAGGTCAAGCTTGTCTAGCTTCGATGCGTAGTGCGATACAAACTACAAAAAATGAATCAATGGGCGAAGACGGTCTTCAACGATCATGGCACGCCCAAAAGAAATGAAGCATATTCGAATCAAGGTTCCTCCCATCGCATCGGTTTCACTCGCTCAGCCACATTCAGTGGAGTGCGTACCTCACAAAAGAGACTGAGACGGGCCTAGCCTTCTGGCAAGACTTTCGACGTCATTCTGAGACCATCTCACAGCATCATCTTCGCCGTTTGCTTCGTCATTCAGAGGGAGTCTTCCGGTGCCAGTAGCGTAATTCATTGCATGCGTGGTCCAGGCCAGGCAAGGGTTGTACCAATCTCTCCCCGTAGCTTGACACCTGCCCCTGAGCTTGCCTGGTTCGCCATTGCTGTGAGCGTAAGCCCTCGACCATCCAGCACAGATTTGCCTGCGGATAGAAAGCCGCGAATGCATGCTGAATGATTGAGCGAGCGAGCGATCGATCATCTGATACGAGTTCCCAGCAACCCCTCCGTGGCCGCCTCGGGCGACTGATAGATGACTGCTCGGCCTGGATACGAAGCGTTTGAGGCAGGGACGTCTACGAAGAGCGATAACAAAGTGAATTGGCCGGATGCGTTCTATTCGTTGATCATATAATATAGATAGCGTGGTGGTCAATGCTCCCAGGTCAGCGTAATCAAGAGACGATAGGTCCAAGCATAGGCATAGAGGACGGTCTCTTCTCGTCGCACTGGACTGTACTGCACCGAAGTTTCGGGCTCCGGTCAGAGTAGAAGGGTTCTACCGTGGCAGAATTCGCGCTTGTGCAGAAGACGATACTGGATTGCGCTCGACTCACCTTGACATACTCTGCTCGTACTTCTCCAATCTTATACGTCCCGGGCGGCGGTAGTCCCCTTCCGCTTCCTGACATACCCTTCTTGACAGCCGACGAAGTCGACCTCAAAGACGATGTGAACCCTCCGAACAGCCTTGCAAGCGTGCCCTGCTCCTGGTGTTGTTGTTGCTGCTCCTGCGCCTGCGCCTGCTTCTGCCCAATCATCTCTTCCTGGGGCGCACCAACACTTATAGCGGAACCCGTGCCTGAAGATGAGGCCGGATCAACCAAGCCGACGAATGCCAATCCTTGCCTGCCGTAGTCCTCTACACTTCTCCAAGCGGATTTTATCCATCCAAGATTCTCAGGCTCGTCCTTCCCTCTCCCGTGAACCCAGAACGTGAGCAGCATATGATCGCGGTTCGTTTTGGGATTCTTGACGAATGTATGTGGGATCGGAGCCGATCCCCTGACAGGCGCAGAAGAGTGAGGCGAGTGGGTGAACGTGAGTGGGGGCAGAAGGTGGGGGTTGAGCTGTGAGGCATGGGAATCGGGTTGCAAATCGCAATTGGGATATACATATATATGTCAAGTCGCAGCAGATCAGCGCAATCCCAACATTTTCGGCGGCCGTTGGATAGACTACACTAAGATGGGAGAAGCGACGAAGAGTGAGATGAAGAGCCAGGACAAGTAACAGATACATACAGCATCTGAAGCCCGGATCATATCGACCGCTTGGGAATATAATACCGAGGGCGAGTTCTTGGCGAACAGTTCGGTCGTCAGAGCGAAAGTGAGTATGACGAATAGCGCACCGCCGAAAAGGATGACTGTCAGATTGCCCGTCTGCTGAGTCGTTCGGACCACTTTGTTATGGTAGAGCCAAAAATTCAGGTTGGTAATCAGCTCTGTCCGTGTTTCAGTCTGACTAGGCTTATGTGAGAGCCAAATTCCGGCGTCGGCTCGACTACTCCAGCGGGGTCATTGAGAATAGCCTTGATTGTTGACGTGGGCTCGCCTTGGGCCATCACAGCTATGCTGATAAAATTCTCCAGGAGCAAAGCGGTCAGAGCGGCGACTCACGTTTACCACCGATACCAAGCTCTTTCCACGACTTCCAAGTCTTACTCCTTCCACTAGCCCCAACACCCAAAGGGAAAGGTCCAACAGACTCGGTTCCCTCTGTGGCTCTTCTAGCCGAGGAAGCGCCCTTCAACAAGTCAGACGTGGCATCAGCTGACGGAGTGTGTCCAGGTCCTGCGCCAGATCCAGAGGCGAAGGATGAGGTCGATTTATGAGTAGCGTATCTGCGTATACCGATGTCGAGACGCGGAGGAACAGGGGTATGTCGAGGGGATGCGAGATAGAGAACGGATCGAGCGACAGAGCATCTCGGGGCAGGACAAAGCGGTAAAGAGAGCTGGATGAGGCGCGTCGCGGTGTGTCGGCTCATTGTGGGCTTGGTTTCGTATGTCCAGTGTCTCTACGATGTGCCTTCGGACTGGATCAGATAAAGCAGAGAAGGTAGAGTCGAGCAACAATGCATGCCTGGTCGTTTGACATTAGCTGCACTCCTCATTCTCATTGTGCAGAAGTGGAGGTTTGAGAGTAGAGAGAGCCCAAGGGTGGATTTGATCCCGTGACTATAAACTACAACGATAGCTATATCCTTGCCACGTGATTTCTTTCGACCACGCTCCTACGCCCTACGCCCTACTCCCTACGCCTGCCTGCGAAATCGCTATGTTCGTCTTCGCGCGTCAAAAGTCTCTTGAATCTTCCTTGACCCTCTAAATCTATCATTGATCTCTCGACTGACCCCTTTGACTATTACCCATCTTCATTCTTACTCATCCCACTTGAACCTTCATCCCGAGTGACGAGCTACGAGCAAGGGAGGTCACACTAGTCAAGATGGCCGCTACCATGTATCAGCGAGATCCCCGAGCGGTAAGCTTTGCTTACGCCTTCTGCTATATCGGAACAGAACAAGCTCACCAACCTTCGTTCTTGGGCACTGTCGCGCTAGGGTCTCTTCCTTGGTGGTTCCAGAACGAGCGGCGCCGAAGTCAGAGATGCGAATGGTGAGCTGCTCGCTGAAATTTCCACATCGCTAAAGCCGCCAGCTGATCATGTGTATCGATAGTCACTGCTTGCCAAACTGTCTCCAACATCCTCAAGTCATCTTTGGGACCCGTAGGGTGAGTTATTCGAGCAGCGAGCAATTCGCGGACCGCGACTTTCAGAGCGCGCCATGCTCATTCCTCTACGTGATTGTTTCAGTCTCGACAAGATGCTTGTGGACAATGTAGGAGATGTCACTATCACCAACGATGGAGCGACTATTCTGTCTTTACTGGAAGTCCAGCACCCCGCTGTGAGTGTTCTGGTAGATCTCGCTCTCTCTAACCTTCGTATACCGCACTCGATGAATAGCATGGGATTGTCAATGGGAAGACCTCGGTGTTCTGATCTGACTGTATATGCTATTCACACTGGCAGGCCCGAATCCTTGTTTCTCTCGCCACGCAGCAAGATAAGGAAGTAGGAGACGGTACAACCTCTGTCGTTTTACTCGCTTCAGAGCTGTTGAGACGTGCCAACGAACTGGTGCGGAACAAGATTCACCCAACGACGGTTATCACTGGATACCGGTGAGTACAGTACGAACTACTTCCGATTCACGTCATTCTCCTGAGCTTCTCAATCTGTCCTCTGCCGCTTGATCGAACGGCTGCTGATCTCGTCAATATACTTTCTTCTTTTTCAGACTTGCGTGCAAGGAAGCGTGTCGGTTCATGGCTGAACAGCTGTCGACCAAGGTGGACAAGCTCGGCAAGGACTCACTCATCAACGTCGCCAAGACGTCCATGTCTTCCAAGATCCTCGCCGCGTGAGTCATGATGCTGCTTTGCTCCAACCCTCATCATTCTACCATACTATCACTCGAGTCCAGTTCAGTCATCCAATGAATCAGACTTTGCCGTCGGAGCATGTGCTAAATCGCACACTTACATGTGGCCACTATCCACCCCAGCGACGACGACTTCTTCGCACCCCTCGCCGTTGACGCCATGCTCGCTGTTAAGACCATCAATGCAAAGGGAGAGAAGAAGTACCCTGTCAAGGCCGTTAACGTACTCAAGGCTCACGGCAAGTCCGCCCGAGAGAGTCTGTTCGTCAAGGGTTATGCGCTCAACTGTACCGTCGCTTCTCACGGTGAGTGAAGCTACTGCCAACTGGTTCAGGATCTCGTCAATCCCCCTTCCCCTCCCCCAAAATACATATATGAGAAATGGCGTGACACTGATTCTCTTCTGATGATCCACCTCTTAGCCATGAAGCTGCGAATCCCAAACGCCAAGATTGCGTGTCTCGACATGAACCTCGCCAAGCAGCGAATGCATCTCGGTGTGCACATCACCATCGACGACCCCGAGCAACTCGAGGCTATCCGAGCCCGAGAATCAGAAATCACGCTCGAACGAGTCCGAAAGATCCTCTCCGCTGGCGCCAACGTCATCTTGACCACCAAGGGAATCGATGACCTGTGCTTGAAGGAGTTTGTGGAAGCTGGAGCTATGGCTGTTCGACGATGTCGAAAGGAGGATTTGAGACGAATCGCCAAAGCAACAGGAGCAACCTTGATTTCTTCCTTGGCCAACTTGGAGGGTGAAGAGACGTTCGAGGCTAGCTCGTTGGGTTTCGCGGAAGAGGTCGTCCAGGAACGAATCTCGGATGACGAGCTGATCCTGGTCAAGGGAACCAAGATTGTCAACTCGTCTTCGATCATCCTGAGAGGAGCCAACGACTACATGCTCGACGAGATGGAGAGGGCGCTCCACGATGCCTTGTCCATTGTAAAGAGGACTTTGGAGAGCGGAAGTGTCGTGCCTGGAGGTGGTGCCGTCGAGACGGCGCTGTCGATTTACCTCGAGAATTTTGCGACGACCCTGGTGAGTAAAGCGATTCTTTTCAGTGGTACTGTTGTTATATGCGCCTTGATCGCGTACGATCTCATCTCTCCCCGAAATCTCTCCCTCTGTCCCATCGACCAGGACACGATCACCTGACCGAACTCTAGGCCTTGTCTATATCTCATTCAACCATGAAGCGCAACAAGAAGCTGAAGCTGACCGCGGCACCAACCTTGCGCGCATCGTATCATATTATAGGGCTCCCGAGAACAACTCGCGATTGCCGAATTCGCATCAGCCCTCTTAACGATCCCCAAAACGCTCGCCCTGAACGCCGCCAAGGACTCCACCGATCTCGTCGCCAAGCTCCGAGCGTACCACAACGCCGCGCAAAACGCTCCCCTGAACGATCCCAAGCGAGGGCTGATGTATTACGGCTTGGATCTGATCAACGGTCAAGTGGTCGATAATCGCCAGAACGGCGTGTTGGAGCCCACCATCTCCAAGATCAAGAGCTTGAAATCTGCGCTGGAGGCAAGTACGTCGTTGTTGAGGATCGATGATAGTATTCAGGTTGCGCCGGAGCAGAGGGAGGAAGTGGACCCTCATGGTCACTAAGTGTGGGCGAGGGCGGGGGCGTGGGCGTGCATGCGTGCGAGTGTGGAATGGAAGGGAATGCACTTAGGGCATGCACGAGGCAGGGTGGAGGGCATTGATTGGGTGATTCATACTCGAGGATGAATACTCGCAGATCATGCTTTATATAGCTTTGGAGAAGTCACACCGGCTCAAGTCCAAGAAATATCGATGTACATATACTGAGTAGTGTGTACGCGATGCATGGTCTATCTATACCTGGAACGGCACGCATTCATCGATTGGAGATTCGACCAAGGACAGACAGTCCGTCTACACATATGCATGAAGCAGTTAGACAGTGTACAGGAAAATATACATGTGGGGCGCACACCCCAAGCAAGGCAGAGTAGTTGATCGATATGCTAGAGAAGTGGAATCCGGCGAAAATCTAGGTAACGGACTTGAGGATGAGTCGACTTAGAAGACAGTGCCGTCGCTGATGATGTCGACGGGAGCTGTAATACATATAGACCTCCCAGGCAATCAGTATCGGCATCACTCCACTGGCACGCCGATAAGCCCTATTCGCCCCGACTCTCGTGAGCGAGGGAATGGTCTAAAGAAATGACTATCTAGTCCTCCAAGCATTGGACTGACACACGAGGGCAATGACGAGGGAACATGTATGGTTCTCAGGGCAGGAGACAGGGATGAATATATTGGTTTGTACTCACGCCCACCGCCTGCTCGTTTCTCCTTGGCGATCTCCCGCCCACCCTTCCATGTAGCAGCTTCGAGGACTTGCGCGAGACCCAAAACTTCTGGCGAGACGCCCAACTTGGCGCAGATGAGTTCGTGGATCCTGTCCCTGTATACGCAAGCCATGGAATGGGACATTTGTAATCGGCGATATAATACTTAGCCTTTGTGCTATCTGATGGGCATGCAATGATCGTTCCTGAAGCAAGGATAGGATTTATGCGGAGCACAGCAGAACGGTGTGATGGTGACTCACAGCGAGATGACGGTCATTGCTCGCCATTCGATAACAGCTGGGTCAGAAGCCGCAAGGACGGGCGGCTTGCCCGAGCCGTTCGGGTAGGCGCTCTCGCCCAAGGTATCGGCTTTGATGGTCAATACACCGAGATCAACGAGCAAACCTCCGTTTCGGTACTGCAGCGTATACCGATCCGTTGAGTCGAGGTGATCCGAGATAGCAAAAACGGATAACGTCAGAACGTCAGCTCAGCGCATATTGGAACACAATCTGACGTCGGGCCAGGGTGCCTCGCTATCGCCGCTGACACTCACCTCGGGCAGGCCGGTCTGACCCCTCCCTCGATCGACCTTCCATCCAGCTTGAGACTCAATGGCCTCAACGAGCGAATAACACAACCACTGCGTCAACTTGTGGAAGGGTACAAAGTCGTCGCCCTCCACCCGCTTTTTGCCATCGTCATCAAGAGAACGAGATAGGGATGGGCATTGCCAGACGTCTCCTAGTGGCTCCTCTGGGGCTGACGGCAGGGTAGTTCGGGACGGCCAGATAGGGAGGAGCAGGTCAAAGAGGGTGGACCAGAAGTCTGACAAGGGTAGGACCGAGGATTGGATGCGGGGCTCGAAGTAGCCTAGATGCGACATTGAGACATGCGTCAGCAGTGAAAAGGAGTATGATCAGTGTCCTGATGACAACTATTGTCATTGTGTAAGACACATGCATTGCCTTGATCGTGTTGAATGGTTGAAGCGCCAAAGCGAGCCTTGTAGAGGAGAAGTCGATGGGTCCACTCACTCAGGATATCGCCAGGTCTCCCGTTCTTGCAGATATCAGGTCGAGCTTGCAACGCGTCTCCAAGCTTGATGAGTAAGTTGCATCGCCCTTCGAGACCTGCCATCGGATTCGTTTTGGAAACTTGGAGATGTTTGGCCAGGACCTCGGGCGTGAGGTTCTTGAGGGCGGTCGCTGAGGATGAAAGTCATGGTCAAAAAAAGATCTCAGTCGAGAGTCATGCCTCGCGCCACAAGCGAACGGGTTTCGAGTACAAAGAGGTAGCTGTTTATAGCTCCCGTTTAGAGCCAATGTTCAGAGATGACAAAAGCGATATATCTCGGGTCTAGTGAGATCATCACTCACCATCGACTTGGAACTTGTTCTTCTCATCGCTGGAGAACAGCCCCCGGACAAACATATGCCAGCTCGCAACAGCCAATCCCTCCGACCTTCCTCCCTTCCAGACCACCTTCCCATCGTCGTCAGTCTCGGTGTACGACCAATCGGGACCTGCGCCAGCGTCGAGCAGGACCGAGACGAGGTAAAGATCGATAAGTGCACTTGCTTGTACGAGGGGTTGAGAGGAGAGAGGGAAGGATGGATCAGATAAGAGGAGGGCGATACGGTCTCGGGAGGGGGTCAGGAAGTGGTTCCTTCTGCAGTGGGCTGGGAAGGGCAGGAAAGAGCGATGTTATACATGTCAGCCTTTGTGTTTGGGTACGAGGCAGTGACTGCTATTTCCTTGATTAGTGACCAGTCACAGAGGGATCGAGGCACTGGCAGCAAGAGCCGCAAGTCCACTCACGAGGGATCTTGGCGTAATCGGTACCGAAGTCGCGCTGTAGTTCACGATTTCATTACGATCCGGTGTCAGCAATATCTCTCATATGTTGTCATCGTACGCTCAAAGATAGCCAGTAAACCGGATACCCAAGGTCAACGCGCCTTCCTTTGGGGCGGTAGCACCGCACAAGCTGATACGAGATCTCATCCAGCTCACCTCGATGATCTTGGCACAGTACTCAACGGCATCCGCCAACTTGTCTTCTTCGAAAGTCCAGTGGTCCAGCTTACCGGCTCGCCCGAGCTCGTAGACCTGGGAAGACCTGTCTCGGACAGCTTCGAGTGAGCGGAGGTATGCAACTGTGGGGGAGGGTGACATGGCTGGTTGATCTTCTGAGGACAGGTATTGATATGGTAGACGGCTTCAAAGTACGGCGAGAGAAAGAGAGTTGACGAGAGTCTCGGGGAATGAGCAGGAGGATGGACGGCACCTGCTTTATAGCCACCCGTAAAGCAGAGGGATCGGGAACCCGATAGGCGTCGAGTGAAATAGTAAAATCGAGTCGGATCTGTGAAGAAGCAAGGTCAAGTAAAAAGAGCGGGTGACTTCTGCCTTCTCTGACGTGACGTGAAAGGACCGAGCGAACGTGTATCAGGATGAGCGGGCGGGGGTCTGGGCCTAGCTAATCGTGGACTATGTCGTCTAGTCTTCGTCTTCGGCACTGCCTCTGTGATTGGGGGCACGCTCGATTCTGACTAAGAAAGAGATTGATTGGGAGGACTGCGGCTGTAAGGTGTCGAGCAGAGAGAGAGAGAGAGAGTCAAAAGTCCTCAGATTGATCGTTGAGTCATACGTGCCAGCATTGCATTTATTGCATCCAATCGACTGTCCTTGTGCTTATCAGTCCAGTTGTCAGTGGTCCGACCGACCGAGCTTGGCTTGACATTGTCGGCTAAGTGCGACCGATGTAGATAGATACTGTATACTCATATCCGATATGCTCGGACAGAAGCTGGCGCGTTTAACCGGGATATCAACCTACAAAGGCGTGTATGTATACCACGTGGATATGACGTCGGGTATACAGTAGATATACATACAGTTACTGGTGACTCACGATTGAGGACATGAACATTACACGATCGGGAGTGATCGACATGACATGACATGACATGACATGGGATGGAGATGGAGATGCAACGAGCTGCAGTACTGCTGATGCGGTGTCTGTCCTAGGAGTATTTTGACTCAATAGTTCAGCAATATATATCATCCACCGTGTACACACACATACTGATCGACGACACTTTTCTTAGCCTTAGTCTGATCCTGATCTCACCTCATCTTCTACGAATCAATCCAAAACGTTATCCTGCCAATAACCTAGTTCGAAAGGTCTGATCAATAATCACAGGATGCCACCCAAATCAACAGCCAGAGGCACAACCACTGGTGGCAAGCCCACAACTAAGAGTGTAATCAATGGGCGATCAAGTCGAGTACCGACAACGAAATCATCGAAAAGCGATCAGGAGAGGAGGGACATCAACACGTCTGCTCATCGTAGTCGCAGCGGTGATAAAAGAAAGAGAAAGTATCAAGAGGACGAGGAAAACGACGAGGACGAGAGCGAGGATAACGAGGGAAGTGGTAGTAGCTCGGGTCATGATGATGGAGGGGACGATGTCTACATCGGCAGCGAAGATGGTGAGTATATAGACGTCATTATAGATAAATAGATAGCTTGGACGGTTTACCCAGACATCAGGATCGATATCCACCTACTCGGTCTATCGGTCTATCTCATCTGCGTACATATGATAGCCGATGGCGTTGCTGAACAGCGCTAATCCGAAGCCATTGTGTGCATATCTTCACGATAGACTCCGACCTCTCCAGCTTAGGTGATGATAACGACGACGAAGAAGATGACGAAGATGGATACGAAGAGCGTCCTGCCAAGTTGAGGAAGATAGCTTCCAAGCCTGATCAGAGCGGTGACGGCGGCCGGAAAACGAAAGTGGAAGCGGAGACGAAGCAGTCGACCAAGTCGAAGTCGAAATCAAAAGCATCGTCGCCATTGCCATCTCTCAGTAGTTTTGACGAGCCCAAAGCGATGGATCAGTCTAAATCCAAGTCTAGTACCAAGAAGGACAAGAAAAAAGACATGATCGCTCCATCCACCTCGTCTTCGAAGAGTAACGTCAAACCCAAACCTAAATCCACAGCTAAGACCGGCACATACTCCACCAGAACCAAGACCCACGCCCAGATCACCGAACTGCTCACATACCTCCTCTCGGACAAAGTGTTCGACGAGGCCAACCCGGCGCCTAAGAAGGGGTACGGCGAAGTGGACTGGGCGAAACATACGAGTCCTGCGAATCCGAAGACTGCGGAGGTGCCTCTGCCGAAGCCTGGGCCAAGTAAGGGGCAGAAGAGGAAGGCGGAGGAGAAGGCTGTCCCGGGATCCTTGGAGGGCGACGCTAACGGGAACGGCGATGAGAATAAGCTCAATCAGAGCTCGTCTACCGGCGGTTTGATCAGATACCCCTTCTCACCCATGACGCCCCTCCAAACCCTCGTCGCCAGCTTGCTGCTTTCCAAACCACTCTCGCACAAACTCGGTATACGGACCATCACCACTTTACTCAACCCGCCCTTCTCCTTCGGCGACTTTTCCACTTTAGCTTCTGCCACCGACGAACGGCGCCGAGAAGCCATGTGGGCTGCGCGAACGCAGCACAAGGAAAAGACTGCCGATCAGCTTGGGGAATTAGTAGATGGAGTCAGGGGATTGAATGGCGAAGGGGAAGAAGACGGCCTGGGAGGAATCAAGAGAGCTATCTCTTCTGCTCAGAACGGTGGACAAGGTGACGGGTTGACCAAAGCGCAGGCGCAGCAGAGGGTAGGGGATATGCTGAAGACTATAAAAGGGATAGGCAACGTCGGCGTCAGTATCTTCCTACGGCGGATCCAGTCGCAATGGCCGGAGGTCTACCCATACGTCGACGAGAGGTGCCTTGCATCTGCGAAATACCTTGGTATATTAGGCGAAGATCTAGAGGGCGAAGAAGCCGCCAATAAGCTGAGCGAGTTATTAGAGGATGATAGAGACAGAAGCAAGTTGACGAGGTTGTTGGATACACTCATCGGGCTGGATCTCGAAAAGAAATTGGACGACGTGGCGGAGAGATTTGCATAGAGCTTTGATCTTGTTGCCAATACTGTGCTCGTAGTGTAGGTACTTCACAGTAGGGAAATCGTCGCGGTCTCGCATCTTTGCTTTTGGAAGGTGATCGATACTTACATACTGTCAGTCATCGGTCTGCTTTCAGCTTTCAGTTGTACAAGGGAATTCCAGTAGATCGGATGCACTTTAAGCCTGATATGAACGGCATCAAGTCATTATAAAAACTGTTGCTACATCAAAGTCGCAAGCTGGACCCCGCATGTTCTACCACGCAAGTAGTAGACGATCACCTCGTGTATTGGTGACTAGCACTTGAGCTGCTTATCGTCTTGGGCTTCCCCTTATCGGACATGAATATCGAGGTGAGAGCGGCAATTGGTCTTGCATCGTATTATAAATGAACTCCATGAACTATTCATAAACAAACTATTCAAGAAAGAAGAACGATCTAAAAACTGACGGACAAGCACAAGCAAATAAGCAAACAACTGAGCAGATGACAGCAGAAGACAACCAAGAAAATCTCAAAATCGATCGGAACCAGGATCATGCAAGAGTCATGCGATGTATGCGATGCGATGCAATGCAATGCCGAGCGAGTCAAGCATAATCGAATCGGAGAAAAGACGACAGGAGACAGGGGCGGGGAAACGGATATGATTTGTAAAAGAAGGAAACAAGGAATCAGTAAGGCTACATGGTTTTTCGTAGTGGTATCAGCTTCAATTCAAGCATGCGGACAAACAAGCAGACAGCAGAAATGTCAAACAAAACTATAGACAACAAAGAACTGTGAAAAAGCAAAAAACGAGCACGGAACCCGGAATATGGATGTATATGCGAGTGCAGGCGGACTAGACCCATGCGAGTAAATCAAGGAATGGAGTGAATGAGGAAACGATCGTCCAAAGTAGGAAAGAAAGCATAAGTTTCAAGGATATAGACAACTATGCAATGAGTGTAATGCAACGCAGACAGAAGGAAGATTCGAAGAAAGAGGAAGACGTGTATGCTACATAAGAGAAACGCATTATGGTGAGACGGGCTCGACCATACTCAGTTGACAGTCGGAAGTAGGGGTTTGATGTGGTAAAGTGAGCCGTTGCTGCATACCGCCAATACGGTCGGTCGCTATTGTCGGATCCCCATGCCGGTACCGGCGTATGATGCGACTCGATGAAATCCCACTCGACCCAGTACCCGAGTCTTGGCAGATCCGAAAATTGGCGGTTGACCCATTGATACTGCCCGAGGGCAAGGACTAGCCTCAGTTCCAGATCCCATGTCCATGCTCGAATCGCCTCCGGACGGCGAAGATTCATTTTCGTGATCCTCTTCCGCTATGGTCGGTCCATGCCTCCTCGCAGTTGCGGCCGAGGCGGCGGCGAAAGCAAGCGGAGGACAGGGGAGTGCCGCTCGAGAGGGCTGAGACGGCTGTTCACCATAGGTAAACGATCGGGTTCGGCTGAACTTCCGGAAGTCGTGAAGATCCGAGTTTCGCCTCTCAAAGTGCTTCGGGTCATCCATGGGCGTATAGCCACGAGGCTCACATCTCTCAGGTTGAGTTTGGTAGAATCCGCAGTAGCCGCCTTCGAGGATGTACACTTCCGGGTAGAAGATTTTTGGGTAAAGTGCGTTGTTGAGCGATCGATCCCGAGATCGGAGATGTTTCGCGAAGGTGGGCGCTCGCTTGGCGCTGAACTCGCAGTGAAAGACGAGTACAACCTGCTCTCCGTCACCCAACTCTCCACTTCGGCTTGGCACAGGTAGCGAATTGCCGTTGGCATGGACACCGGTCGACTCGGATAATAGCAATTGATCCAGAGCATCCATTGACTTGACATTGATCGCGCCAGCAATGTGACCGCCGGCGAATTCGTAGTCGAACCGACAGTCTATTACGTGATATCTCTTGATCCTATCAGAGTACTTGCCGCCAAGAAGATCGTCAAGCTACACCGGAATCCCATTAGTGTCGCTCTTTCCTCCAGCATCGAGCTATTCCACTCACAGTGTTAGGAGTGATCCGGACCAAGCCATCTTCCTTGACCTTGTGACAAGGTAAGATCTTGCCATCCATCTCGTTATCTCCGAAACCGGGCAGACCACCAGGTCCATAGGGGCTGACCTTTTGTTTTCCCTTTTTGCTGACGGGGCTAGCGACACCTTGGCCAGTGCTTGCGATCGACGCTCGAACAGGCTTGAAACCACCGGGAGATCCATCCACACGAGGAGGCACAGCTCGGGGACCGTATCTCCTCATGTACTCGGCTTGAGTGCCGGCCATGGATGGCGAAGCCTCGTACTCGCTCTCATCCTCCTCCATCTCGTGCATCTTGTTCTGATCACATACAGAGAATGCCCGTCGCATCGGCGCCATCGCAGTACGAGGGAAAGTACCTGATTGGCCGAGGGTAGGCTTAGGGGGACCGTACAGGATAGGGAAGGCGGAGGTGGCAGACGCAGTTCTTGGTCCCATCTCAGTGGAAGCGGAAGCGAGAGGGCCGAGCGCAGGTCTCTTGTAAGGCGGATTGCGTCGGATCGCAAGTGTGTTCGATTTGCTGCCGTTGAAGAGCATCGCACTCGATGAGGCAGTCTTATCGAGCGGCGGTCTGGGGATACCAAGGCCCAGCGATGTTCGTTTCGCTGAGGGTGACCCAGAAGATGGCGAGTCCGGAGAACCGGTGACGAGAGAGCGCCGCTTAGCAGGCGGACAAGCAGCGGGAGCGGCAGGTGAGTCGCAGAAGAAAGAGCCGAGACCTGGTGAGCCGGAGAACGAGGCCGCTCCGCTGAAGCTCGGCGAGGCTTGGATTGAGGGTCGACGTGACTCGATTGCGGGGGAGTCGATGTCCATGCCAAAATCATCGCTAACAGAGGTAGAAGCAACCGAGCAGGGTGAGAGGGATACACCGGAGGGATCAGTCTGAACGATAACTAGTCAGCCTACAACGCTGCATGGTTCCCTGGTTCGTGCCAGTACTGACCTCCCGCCTGAAAAGCTGCGCCTTCATCCCTAGCCTAGGTCTTCCAGTCTCCTCGTTCGAAGACGTCCACTGCATGGGGATACCACCGCGAGTCCTGACCGTTGTCTTCCCGTCAGGCAAAGTCGGAGGCAGCATCTTCCCCTTGTTCGCCTTTGTAGTCGCAGGTCCAGCTGACCTTTGCATGATATTCGTCGAGAGTTCTCTCCCGAACGTTCTTCCTTGCGCTAATGGTCTAGCACTGATAGGCTTGAGCGAATCCTGGATATCGAGACTGGATGATTTTGAAGGCGAAGCTATTGATCGCTGCAGAGGTACAGGATCAGGTCGACGAGGTTTCAATCCGAACACCGGTGACGGGGAGAGGAACGAGGCCTTGGACAGGCCTGACGGCAGAGGAGAGACGATGGGTGCCTTTTGCATGGTCGGGGTCGGAGAAAACATTGGTGAAGTATCGCCAAGGGACATGGACGAGTTGAAGGACTGGTCCACTTCTATGGGCAGCTCCGATGCCGTTTGGGTTGGAGATGGCACAGGTGAGGGGAATCGAGAAGAAGGGAAGGACTCCATGAGTGGAGATGAAGAGAAGCAGTCCATTTTGTCGACACGCCGATATCGCCTAGTCGATTACAAGCAATAATCCATATAACGCCGTCTTTTTACGACAGATTGAAGTGTAATAATGGAAATTGAATGATAGTGGCTAGCGTCAGCAAGGAGTGTCGAGGTAGCATCGCAAAGCATCGGTGGTTGACAACTTGAGCGGCCGAGCAATGTACCAAGCCAGGTAACGGACGATGATCATGTGTGTCTCAGAGACATGTGGTGATTAAGGATAGCGGGGTCATTGATGGTAGGAACGGTGAGTGCGGGGGTGAAACAGCACTCACTTTGACGAGAGAACGGACTATTTGGACGAGGCAGTCGGCATGCAGACTGAGCGTGTTGCGGTTCAAGTACAGTGGCGGCAAAGCAATAGCACAGTCAGAGTCGAAGGGCAGTCCAAGGACAACCTTCAGCCTGATGGACTTACAGCGTTGTCTCAGCCACCTGGGGCGATGTACTGAGGCAAGGTTCGTCAAACTCGTGACAGTGAGCGTCGGTTGCGCTTGTCGTTGTTGCAGTCTGTAGTCGAATGTAGCGGTCCAACGTGCACTGTATCCGTGATGTATTGTCGTCAAAGAGATAAAAAAAAGCAAGACAGAGACAATTGTTGAAGAAGGCTTGACGAAGTATGAGACCAAGGATGAGGTGTAAAGTTGTAGGTGTGACAGGTAGGGTAAGAGCGGGTAAGATGGTTGAACGTGACTGGTTTTCGTCGTTTTCCTGCTTCCAAGTCCTGTCGGTGTCCTGGCCAGGAGCAAAGGAAAAGGTCGGTTGATAGATACAAAGGAATGTGGGCGCTAGTGTGCTGCGTGCTGTGAGACCGAATGATCGTTGTCCAAGGTCGATTTTGAATCTTGCAAACGAGACGGGCGAGTAAAAACGATAGCAATGATATAGCTGAGCAAGGTAAGGCGGTCGAAGAGCTATAGTATGTCTTATGTCTTGGTAAATCTATCTGTCTGTTTCATTCAGACTGCAGTCTGTACGAGTATAGATGATGGAATGCGATGCGGTTGTAGGGTGAGTTGAGCTGTACGGTGAGAGTGCGCGTACGGTGAGGTCAAGGAAGGCTGGTCGCGGCTGCTTTTCCTTATTTTTGATTTTAGCCGTTACCCGTAATTCCAACTTGAACGCGTAAGTTACGTTTACTTCTTCCACTTTGTCCCTATCCCTTGAATCCACCCTAACTTCCGAGCTTCGGACAAGGATGATGAAATGGACAGACGAACAGATAGACAGGTCCCTGAGAAGATGTGTGACGAGATTGACCTGAACTATCCATACGTACGGTAGATTATGGGTTGAGGATGGAGATGGATGGCAGAAAGTGTTGAAGCATACAGATTGTTCCGATGGAGATCGTTGGCGTGAGTCGTTGAGAGCGCCCGAACGAAGATGGGATGTCAATGCCAGATACAGTACAGTACATGCGAAGAGCGGGTTATCGTCAGTTCGCCTTCGACCATCGACATTCCAGGAATCATACGACACAACCTATTCGGAAGACCCTTGGACAGGCCAGTATGATCCTGAAGCCCTACTAACTGAAGAACCCAACTCACCGTTCGTTGTCCTTTGTTCGTTCTTTCTAAAGGTTTCGGGAACAGGCGGGGCCAAGTCGATGCCGAATAGCAGAGTGAACGGTAGGGGATGTCGTACGGCAAGGTGCGTTGCGTGGCTTTGTCAAGCTTCAAGAATGGATGGATATGGGTATGGATATGGATCTGTCTTTATCGAAAAGGCGGCAGGCAAAGAAAGAAGGGAGTCTCTCGTTCCGGCGACGCCACGCCCAGACGTTGGAACGTTAATCTTGAGACAGGTGATAGGTCGCGTTGGATGGTTTGCGGGATGACGGGGGCGTCGGTGATGGCGTTCGTCAGATGAGATTTGGTTTTTGGTATTTCGGCTCGGAGTGTGTAAAGCGCGGAAAGCGGAACGTAATAATGAGTCGAGTGTCAGGCAAGCAAGCAAGCGGTCAATCTGGGTGTTTGTTCACTGACGAGAGCGATCACACGAAAGTGAAAGTAAAATCATTCGCGTCGACAGGACGGACGGTATCAACAAGCAAGCGAGGGAGCAAGAAATGCTGTGATTGGAGATAGAAGAGAGTATGTATGACGTTGTAAGAGAAGGGTTTCTCCCTGTAGAGGTTGAAGTTGGCTTGATATGTTTTGTGAAAAGCAGAATGGATTGATGGTCATCGGACGAGGTATATCGCATGTTCATGAATGTTCATCCAACGTTCCTTGTTTCTGTCCCACAGCTAATGTTGCGCTGTTTAGCGGCATCTTGGTAGACCGCAGGGTGATCTTCGTTCAACGTATGTTCAAGAACCACCACCTTCGGAGGAATAGTGTCGAGAAAAGCAAAAACAGGCGCGACTCCTGCTTACTCTCTTACTATTGGCACACCGAACAAACTTGGAAAATCTCCTTCCTTGTTTCCGCCGGCCGTCGCATACCATGCGATGATCGGATCAGGGTAAGATGTCCAAGGAAAGATCGTAGCTCTCGGCATGCCATGTCATGCCATGCATATAGCTATAACTAACCAGCTAGCGCGGTACTCGTGCGCAGTAATGGGAGAGATATACGTACATATGTGCGTGCGCACGAGGCATATCAACCAACGAAGGTATGGTCACACGGCAGCAACATCAACAACATACGACGTGCGTCGTGCGTTGTGCATCTCGTGATGGGTCTTCGTTGGTTGTTGTGCTCCGCACCGCAATGCCGTCAACATTGGAACAAGGTATTGCTTCCAGACTTCGTCGTACGTGTTTGACGGCGCTCGAGGAACCATTATGTGTTCCTCCAAGCAGAAGATCTTCATGCACTGAAGCTATTCCATATGTCCAACAACGATGATGATTATACGACCGTCAGCGAAGTATCTGTCTGTCTGTTCCAAGAGGACAGACATGACATGACAGCTTACGATAGGTTCAACTTCAGAATCTACGTTTCAGACCCTTACCGTACCTCCGAGTGAGACATCGCAAGGAAATACGACCGATGGACGGACCCGCTTCGTCACCGAGTGTCTGCTACAGCAGGAATGTCTAATATGCGTTGCTAGGGTCACAAGGAGACATATATACACATGGTTTACTAGGGCGTTGATCAGTCAAGATGGCAGTGACCGCATCACCCATCCCCCTCAAGAGTACGTCACAATCTCTGCAAGCCACCACACCGCTGGGACCAAGAACCGCAGATGCCAAGTCAATCCAGGTCATGTTAACCTATAACCAACTATCACCTCACTTGGCTGACATTCGTTCCTCCTGTTTGTGCTACGAGCACGATGCGATATGTTACTTTCAAGCCAAAGGAAAGGAGACTAAAGCCACTTTACGTTGAACTCAGTTTTGGGCTTTTCGTTCCGATCATGAACATCTGGTAGCTCGAAAGCTTGTTCAAGCCATGCGCGAGGGCGGCCATAGCACGCATTAACAGCTCTCTCTGTGTATGGATAGAGATGGAGGCGACTAATATTGACCCCGGGTGCTCGAAGTCGCTGGATGGACGAGAGCAGCATTCGAGAATAAGGTCAGAGTTCAAGCCAGGTCCAAGCTTTTTCGTCATTTATGTACTATACCAGGATCTATATATTGAGCATATCTGAGGTTTGGTTCGGCTCGGTTTGTCGTCATGGTGATCAATGCCGAAGACATCCCATGACCATGAGATGCCAGTACCTTTCGAGAGGATATCGTTCATGAATGACCGCATCATGAGCCCAGAATGAATAATCAACGACTCTAGTTCACAGCAATTCGGTCATCGCGGGAAATCGATCAACAATCAGGAACGAGTTACTGCGAACATGAAACAACAACAACAGTAGTCAACAAACAACAAGAAACATTGATGAGTGTGTGATGTCATCCATCAAATTTCGGTCATGTCAAAGTGCACGCACGGACGCATACCGCTCCGTTCCTGTGTCCCTCGCTAGCCGATTAGCCATCCTTCATAATCTCCGTGCTGGGTCCAAGTCGAACAAGAGAAGAGTGTGATGATTGATTGCTCGTTCATGACACGGACGTGGGACCGGTCGACACCTCTTGCCGTCACACATCCAGCTAGCCCAAATGCAGTCGTCCGAGTACTCAGAGATGTATGTTCAAGCCTGGCCTCGACATGTAGGTCCCCTGTGCGGTGTCAACGCCGGTATCAACGCCGTTACCTGTATCTCGGTCATCACCCATCTGCCTAATCTATCCTTAGTCTGCCGGAACCGAACAAATGCGAAACGGGACATCATCCCGATCACCACCTACAGCTAACGCCGACGAACCAGGCGAGGCGGTCTAAGCGGGATAGCTTTCTAGTCTAGCGCTAAGTCACCGATGAGACAGAGCATGACGTTCGGTCAACCAGTAGTCCGATCCCGGTTATTGGGCTCCTGGTTAGGCTGGGCTGGATCTTCGCTCAGCTTGATTGCTGTTCACAGGGCAGAAGCCGGTAGACTTTGAAGGCAGACACGGACGGGAGATGATCGGAAGGAGCGGAAGTGGATTCTGGCCGGACCTGCTGACGATGTTGGTCGATAAGGAAGCAGGACTCGGCACTGGGATCGCGGCCTATGCGGCAGTCCTCTCACGGATGGGAGGCTAATGCACAGGGCTTGCCTGAACGGCCAGCTCCTGCCTTGAGGTACAGAGGACGACACTGCATACAAGGGGACTCTTTTCGTCCCTCGTCATCGACTGATGATACGTGGTCATACGAACATGGTATTACTGCCGAGTAATCCGTTTCACTACATTAAAACCCAACAGAGATCAGATCTCTCAGGTCAAGCCAGCGACTCCTTGCTCTCGAACCTCTCCACAAACCTTGATCCATGCCTGATCTGAGAGACCCTCACACTGCGCCCATCGTCGTCGCTGGTGCCGGTACTATCACCCCCGCTCGACCCGCCTCGCTCGATGCCATGCCCAGCATCGCTCCGCCGCGTCCGCATCTCCTTCTCGTCTGCTATATCGCTCTCTACTGAGCTGAAAGACGACTGAGAGCCGTGTCGTCTCAAGCTGGATGGATGGTGAGGCTGTCCATGGTGCCGAGGATTGCGGTGCGAAGGAACGGGACTGAGTCGTGTATCGTCGTATGGATGTTCAAAAGGGTTGATATTCGATACTGTTCGCGTGGTTGTGTCATGCTGCCTACCTTGACCAAGTGGACCTGATCCCCCCATCCCTTTCCCGTTACCGCCCCCCTTGTCCGAAGAGGTGAGAGAAGATGAGCTCATCGACCTCGAGCTTGATTTCGAATGATGGCTAGGTATGGATGATAATCCTGGTCGGGGGCTTTTGGTTCGGAGCGGGATAGCAGCTTCGTCGGGCTGAGACGGTAACTCTACCTCCACGTCCGCTTTACTCCAGGCTCGTTCCTTGCCTTTGCCCTTCCCGCTGAACCCACCTCCACCACCACCATACAACCCATCTTCGTCTCTCAGCTCATATGGTCCCGTAGCATCCGCCTCGGAATGATCCATTCGCAGATCCCAATCAGAGCTCGAGCTCTTTTGGCGAGTATATACAGGCCTCGTGAAACCATATCGACTGGCTTTGGGTGTTTGGTCCAGATCCGAATCGTACTTTACGCCCGATCCAAGTTCAGCTTCGGCGTAGGGATCAGTCGAAGGTCTGGAGAAAGATAAAGACGGAAGTGGATTATGCGCGACGATCGATCTGGTGTTGGTTCTGGTCTTGGGTGGAAGTCGCTTTCGATGGCGGTTGTAGAACCATATACCGGCAAACACCGAGATCACGACGACGACCGCAATGCCCTGGTTGCCTATTATCAGTACGCGTTGCATATTACGGGTTCGCTATGAAAGTATTCAACAGACTGAGTCCGGGATCGGTTGAACAGCGAGGATTGGGTGGATCCACCGAGGGCTCTGCTGGATGAAGCAGACAGTCAGACTCACCGATATCAATCCGATGAAACCTCCTGTCGAGCCGGCTCTACACAGCAAGAGCAGCGAGGCCGAATAGTCAGTTGTCATCTCAACTCATAGCGCTGTCCCTCCGGCAATCAAAATCATAGCAAACACCACCTCCCAACATTCACTCACATCTTTGGCTGGTCACCTAAACCTCTCCATTGTGTATATGTGCTCGTGGGAGGACCGACGCCGTACTACTCGTGGGCGAGCAATGTTATTATCGCTGATCAGCGGGTACGACTTGACTCCGAGGTGAGTGGAGGTGCCTGGTGATTCAGAACCTGCGGATTGACGTAGAAATTGGTGCATTCAATGTGCCTTACCGATATGTTAGCTACGATGATGCGACAGAAGGTGGTAGTCAGTGGTCTGGTCATTGCGCTTAAGATAGCGCACAGATAGATCCTGACAGGCCTGTGGTGTGCCCGTGCCCACCAACCGTACTGATCACTGATCACTCACATTCCCTAGTAGTGGTAATACCCTGTCCCGATCCACCTCTTCTACCTAGCTCTGGCTCGTATCGCCTGACCCTTGCTTGTTCTTGTTGTCCTTCGCCATCGAAGAAGTATCGCACCAATCGCATCATGTCAGCGTGCGTCGTGAGTTACCGCTGAGAAGGGATAGATGAAAGAGCAAGAGAATCAGTCGCCTTGCCGTTCTTATGTGCGAATATGCGAATGATCCGGAAATAGCCTTGGCTACAGCTCATGTTCGCACCTGCTAGCTAGTCAATCGCTCCGCACTGAACCACCGGCCCCGCCCACACACGGACGTCACCAGTCTAATTATATAGTCGCCGCTGGGACATTTAGTCACGTGATTCAACAAAAGTCGCGACGGACGGGACGGATGGTTGCACTCTAGCCAAAGACCGAAGATGATAACAGCAACAACAACAACCAGTCGACACCTACACCTATTCCAACGACATCTGATTGACCTTACCTCTCTCAGAAGCCGATACATACAACTCGGCCCCTCTGAAATTTGAAAGTGAAGGTAACTCGCAACCATGGGCAAACCATCCAAAGAGCGAAATCAACGGGCACCAGCTGCCGGCCGAGGCCGAGGCCGAGGTAGAGGCGGTGGACACGCAGTCCGAGGAGGAGGTAGCGGTCGACAAAAGGCTATGACGGCCAGGAACAATGCGGAAGTGGTAGATGATGAAGAGGTGTTCAGAAGGGTGATGGCTGGGGAACAGGTTGACAGCGATGATGGTGAGTACGGTGCATGTTATCAATATACGTGAACCTCATGGGCAACAGTATGAAACCGACTGCAGAGTCAGAAGATGGAGCTACCAGACCAAGTCAGAGCAGGGATCGGAACAGAATAATGAGCTCTTGTAGAGATCTCATCTGATTTGCTCGTCCGGCTCGATGTTACAGATGGTTCCGAAGACGACGAAGCTAGCTCAAAAGGCTCCGCAAGCAGCAGTGAACTCAGCGATCTCGATGACGAAGAGGAGGAAGCAGACATACGCGGGAAAAGTCATGCCACAGAGGCAGACGAAGACGACGAGGACGCAGATGAAGATGACGAAGAGGAAGAAGAAGATATACATATCGCGGTACCCGTCGCGATGTGGGATTTCGACCATTGCGATCCCAAGCGATGTTCAGGCAAGAAATTGGCTCGACATGGGTTGATCACGCAGATGAGGGTCGGGCAGCGATTCAGAGGTATTGTTCTGACGTGAGTGGGAGTGAGATTCAGTCTGATAGTGTATCTGAGCATTCTTCACGCGTCCACACACGACATGCCTCCATCTCCTCGGCCATCGTTCATCTCCCCGCTCCGGAGGCTTTGTTTATGATCCACCTTGCACAGCCTGGTGGACTCTGGTCATGGTTGTGGGTGGATCACCCACCATCCACTCCCACCGACCGCGTGCTCTACGCTGATCTTGAAACCCCTTTGACTCTGCTCTGCTCGTATCCCGCATCAGTCCGAAAGGCAAGAAACCCATCTCGCCTGCCGATGACGAGATTGTCCAGATGAGCGGACTGGCCGTCGTGGAATGCAGTTGGGCAAGGCTTGACGAAGTACCGTTTAACAAGATTAAATCGCCCTACGAGCGACTGTGTGAGTGGCTTTCCATCTCTTCCTCTTCCTACTGCTCGACTCCCATCTCTGCACATGTCCCGAGCTGCTGACCAGCGCCTCGAACGGACTGAATCGATTGGGATAACCAGCAGTTCCATGATCTCATACAACTCCCAAACATCACAACCTCCTTCAGTCTGATTTACCTCTTGCTTACGATGACATGTAACACAGTACCATTCCTCATCGCCACCAACCCTGTCAATTACGGTAAACCGTGGCGACTGAACTGCGTAGAGGCGTTGGCTGCCGGGTTCTATATTACTGGACATCCAGAATGGGCCGAGATCTTGTGAGTGGACCGACTGATTGACTGACTGACTGGCCAATCGATCGAATCAATCCGAATTTCCGACCGAACAGCAACACGAACGAGCATGATCATGCCATCGGTAGCCCGATACGAACTTCACAATGAACCACTGTCCACCACCGCGATTGACGCTAACGCCAAGACGTTCTTCTTTTCAACGTGTAGGCTATCGAAATTCTCATGGGGTCACTCATTCTACAAATTGAACGGACACCTGATCGAGCGATATCGGACCTGCAAGACCGCCGAAGACATCACGGCGATGCAGGAGCTGATACAGCAGGAGATCGCGGACGAGCGCGCTGAGCGCCAGCGGGAGAAAGGTGAGTGGTGCGGGAGTGTAGTGGCAATCAATTTCTCTTCCATCCTTCTTTCCCTATGCTATCTCGTCTGCCCCGTCTGGCCATTGCCTAAGCAGAGGTGTACTTGATTTTGCGAGCCCCAATGAAACTTGGCGTGATCCCTCGTGTTTGGCCTGTCCTATGCGGCGGGGCCTTACCTCCCGAGCTTTCAACCATTAACTGGGTGAAGGGAATGTGCCAGACTGAGAAAATGGTTGGTGAATCGTTGCTGAATTATTATCACTTCACGGGATATCACGCGTCGCAGAAGCCAACGAGGGCGAAGATCTCTTACGCGCCAACCCCAATCACACAGGCAAGGAATGGGATACAGAGCCTGCTTCGCCTGAACGTTGGGAGAAGCAGGAGGGAGACAGCGAGGATGAGAGAGATGATGTGGAAGCTCTGGTACAAGGGATTGACGAGACGCATATCGCGGCGTAACCAGCTTAGCTCGTTCCGACACACCTGCTGTTTAGGCTTACAGCGGACGGTGTCTCGCTGGACGTAGATAAACATATCGGTGGTCCATCAAGACCACAGGACCACGGGCTGCGTTGGATTGCGCTTGGTGGGCTCGACAGTATAAGTGTCTACTATGTACGATTATGCGGAAGAAAAGTGCTAGAGCATGACTGCGGTGGGGTTAAATCTGCCAACAACGTCGATTCTCGTTCAATTTCAGTCCCGTGCCAATGGCAATCAGACTCTGTTGCATAATCTTTTACGACCTGTAACACTGGGGCTGCCCTATTTTATCTTTATGGAAGATATCGCTGCTCTACTTCGACGATAAACCCCTAAACCCCTCATCCTTCACATCCACCACATGCTCTGGCTTAATACCACATTATTCTTACGCTACGCTTAGGTGAGCTCGGTAACGTTCATGGGCATCTCGTCAATCTGGGTCGAGTAATACTGCTCGATATCTCGGAGGATTCGGACGTCTTCCACTGTGACGAAGTTGATGGCGACTGCAAGGGTCAAGTTAAGCCAAGCAACGGGAAATCAGTCTCTATTCTGCAATCCTTCGAGTGGTGTCCATCAGAAGGCACTGGGGAGATCGAGGGAATAGAATGGATATCTTAACACATACCACCCTTTCGACCGAATCGACCCGATCGACCGATTCGGTGCAAGTAGTTCTCTCGGGAGGAAGGGAGATCGTAGTTGATAACCAATGATACCTGCTGGACGTCGATACCTCGAGCCCAAACGTCGGTCGTAATCAATACTCGGCTGGATTGACAGAGACACATCAGGAAACCACATCAGTCAATCTGACCGAAAGAAGTGTCCCCTAGCATACACGGTTCCGAGATATTCTCAGGGGTTAATGATGCTCGATCCAACGCACCTCTGACCACCTCGGAATTCAGACATAATGGCATCTCGCTCCTTCTGGACCATCTCGCCGTGCATGCTGCTAACGGTGAAGTTGGCTTCTCGCATCTTCTCAGTGAGCCAGTCAACCTTTCTTCGCGTGTTGCAGAAGATTACGGCCTGAGTGATGGTGAGGCTACATAAGCGCAGTTGTCGAAGTCAGCATTTGTCCAGATCTGATACTTAGAGACCGCTCCAAACAGGCAAAAGCCCAAACAATATGGCAACATACTCACGTGTCGTAAAGATCACACAAGGTGTCGAATTTCCAGTCCTCCTTTTCAACAGCCACGAAGAACTGCTTGATGCCTTCAAGCGTCAACTCGTCTCGCTTGACCAAAATTCTGATGGGGTCGGTCATGAACTTGGTGGTCATCTCGAGCACGTCGTGAGGCAGCGTGGCAGAGACGACGACAACCTGCGTGGCGGGAGGAAGGTATCGATAGATATCGTAGATCTGGTCTTTGAATCCCTTGTTGAGCAGCTCGTCGGACTCGTCGAGAATGAGCATCTAGAAGCGAGCAAGCAAGCAGGGAGTCAGATAATCCTACTTTTACAGCGTTCCAGATTGCGTGATGCATCATGCATCATCCCTATAGCTACTGGAGCTAAGTTGATCTCCTTTCGGCTAGTTCAAAAGAGAAACATTTAGACCCACCTTGATGTCCTTCGTTCGAAGGTTTCGTCGACGGATCATATCAAAGACTCGTCCGGGCGTACCACTGACGACCTGCTGTCCAGCCTCGAGCTTCCTGATATCCTCTCCGACGCTGGTTCCACCAATACAAGCATGACACGAGACGTTCATGTAGTCTCCCAAAGCGAGCATGACACTCTGGATCTGGACCGCCAATTCTCGCGTGGGGGACAAAACCAGAACCTGGGTCTCTCGGACTTTGGTGTCGATGGACTGAAGGGCCGAGATAGAGAAGGTAGCCGTCTTACCGGTACCTGATTGAGCTTGAGCGATGACGTCTCGTCCCCTCATGATGGGGATGATGGCTCGCTGTTGAATAGCAGAGGGCTTCTCAAAGTTGTAGGCGTAGATACCTCGGAGAAGATCTTCCTTCAAGTTGAGCGCTTCGACTATTTCGATTGACCACATGCATATCATGGGTGTACAGCAAAAGAGGGGGAGAAATTGAGTAAATTACCACATCCACTATCAGCTTTGTTCCTCATCGAAATGTAGAGGAGTGGACAAGCTCACAGGTAGGAGCCTATATTCGAGAGGAGCAAAAGTGTCACATTATGAGCACCTCTGCACCTCTCGATGATGCACTGCATTGTTTCACGGATCCCCTCTTTCCTTCTGAAATTTCGGTGGGTCCAGCAGCTTCCAGTTCAAATAGTTGTGATTATACGTACCACCGAGACAGCCTCGGAAGACTCGAAGACGAGCTTGTCATCGCCGCTGCGAGACACACGCCTCGATGTCAGCAGAGGTCATCGCTCACTCGCTATGTGTTTCAGGCTGCGGCCGGCCGGCCGACTCACGCGTTGATACCTGCCATGTTGTCAGTTCTCGTTGATTGAAGTCTTGACAAAGAGTGACAATATGTAAAAAGCAATAAGACTGAGTGTCGTCCATCGACGAAGAGGAAGAAGACAGCGGGATCAAATCTGTCTGATAGTACTCGAGTACGGTGTACAGTGTACGGCCTTCACCGCGGTATTTAGCCAATGTGGCACTTGAGCCCATCATCACTGTCTCTCCGCCGTTGACTTGCTCAAGCTAATCCCAAATCCCAAATATCCTTCCTTCATCTCTCGCTCGCTGTCCGCTACACATCTTCATCCATCGGATATATTGTAATCATCGCTCAACCTTGCCACTTTTAAATATCAGAAGCTTATCGGGCCAAGTCAAAGCCTTAGGCGACGTTCGGTGGCCATACAGAACAGTAACAGGAGCGGTACTTGATCAAATAGTCTTGTTAGGAGGAGACCGCCCAACAGAATGGACTCGATCATTGAGACGCAACGGCAGACGCACGAGGAGATTGAGCGATACGAGCAGGCGCTGGCGGATGTGCTGGGACAGAATCCTACAGTGGTGAGTTCTGGAATTCGCTGTTCTGTTTTCTTGTCGAACGGCACGTATGCTTATAAGGTTCTTGACTTCCTACCATTTGAACCCACAAACAACAGCGAAAGAACATCACGCGACGGGATAGAAAAGCAGCAGAGATCCTCGACCGAGTAGGGACCCTCCGAAAAGAACTTGTGGATCTGTACGAAGACATCCCGGGGTTACGCCCTCGCGAATTGGAGCTGCTCTCGGCTCCTCCAGCGGGACAAGACGATCTGGCCGAATTTTACACGCGATACAACAAGATCAAGAGCTTTCATCAGCGAAACCCGGGAATCAGCTCGAGACAGTTTGTCAACGAGTTGGATGACTTGGTGAAAGGGGATGGAGTGCAGAGCATACAAGTGGATGGCGATGCGGAGCCAACGATACTTGATCGTGAGTACAATTACCTCATTGTCCAAGATTTATGCATCCCTCAAGTCTCCATACCGCTCTTCCCCTCCTGTTACTTTCTCGAGCACTGCGCTAATCTGACTTGACCGAAACTTAGCCCTAGATGCCGTCTTCACCTCGAATGAGGCATACGGCAAATTCCTCGACGTCACCCTTCCCCACTCCCAGTATCTCAACCTGAGAGGCGCCACGCGTCTGTCCTACATCGCTTTCGTGGAACTCCTCAAGCAAGGCAAGGTAGAACGAAACCTAGATCTTAAGGAGAAGAGCCAAGCGGGATATCTGGAATACGTGCAGACGCTGTACAACTACCTGCTTTCCTTCTTCGAGAGGGCTTTGCCGCTGGTGAATGTCCAGGCGAAGATCAAGGAGGAGGAGGAGAAGTTTCAGGCTGCTTGGGAGGCAGGTCAGGTACCTGGGTGGGAGGCTGCGTCGAGCAGCAAGAGTCAAGCGCAGACTGCGAACGGAGAGGGAATCTGGTGTAAATACTGTGAGTGCTACTCTGATTTCAGTTTTACCGGGATTACCAGCTCCTCTGCCCATCCTTTTGCATTATTACGCTATGGAAGCTATTTCCTTCATCTCGCATTTCTGGACCTATCTAAGTGACTTCCTCATTGCGTCTTGTAGGCCAGAAAAATTACTCCAAGCAGACAGTGTATGACGCGCACCTGAAATCGGAAAAGCATAAAAAGAAGGAACGAGAAGGCAAGGCCGTTTCCGACCCTTCTCAAGCCAACGGTTCACCCGCCCCAGCAGCTTCGTCGTCAAACTCATCACAACGGAACAAATTGCAAGCTCCCGCGAAACTGACCTTCCTCGTCACCGCTCTGCTCACGTTCCCGCCCATACCTGCCTTGCTGGCTGACACGAGGACGGAGGTGGAAAGGAAGATGGCGTTGACGGCTCGAGAGAGGGAGGCTGAGCTTCAGGAATCGGAGGAGCAGGCCGCTGCTCCTCCTGTGGATCTGGAGGCGATGGATGAGGAGGAAGATGACGGAAAGATCTATAACCCGCTCAAGTTGCCGTTGGGGTGAGTGGTGTGGTGTGGTGCTACCATTATCCCCTTGCAGTCCCTCATCTGGCCTTCCTGGATCACTCCTTCAGCATTTCGCAACCAACAGCGCCTGCCTTCCCCCCATGCCCATGCTAGATCGATGAGAAGTTTTCCGTCAGAAAGAAACACTCTTACACTCATATTTCTTGCTCGCTCGCAGATGGGACGGCAAACCTATTCCTGTATGGCTCTGGAAACTGCACGGCCTGGGTGTATCGTTCGATTGCGAGATCTGCCAATCCACGTATCAGGGTCGAAAGGTCTTCGACAAGCATTTCAGCGAATCAAAACATGCGTTCGGTCTCAGGGCGCTCGGTGTACCGCCCGGAAGACATTGGTTCGGTCTTACCAAGATCAACGACGTGCTTGCTCGTGAGTAGATCCAACTTTATTGTCTTGCAACTCAGACCCAACTTTTTCTATACCACTGAAGATAACAATGGGAACTCTGCTAACTAATGGCTGTGACTGTCCTGTGTTAGTCGCTGAAAAGCTGAAGCGAGAAGGACGGGCCGAATTGGCCGATATGGACCGAGCGGAAGAATTCGAGGACGACGAAGGGCACGTCTACGACAGAAAAACATGGCAAGACCTCAAGAAGCAGGGTCTCATCTAGTAACGGTCACGAGGCGTTGTTGGGTCATGTCATCATAACGGACGTGATTTGTTGCAGAGTATGAGCGTGTGTGAGTGTATGTAGGCATGATATATCAAACCGCACGATGACTGTGGGATGCATGACGTGATCATGGGGAAATGGGTTTACCACGTATATCATACAAATACGACTAGGATCCCCTGCCTAGCTAGCAACCCGAGTATGATCAAAGTCCCACATTGCAATTAACGCTCCCCGGCAGCCTCGTGGGTCCGAGTTCAGTCCGGACATATTGTAGACCGCTACCAGGGCAAGCGCTCACTCTCTCTCTTTCTCTTTCTCTCCCTAAAGGTGTATGTCTTTCTGTGCTCTCCTTCCCTTCTGTCGATATCGACCGCGACTCAGCCATATGCACAGCGCTGTTCCCTCTGCGCTAGACATCATCCGGTCTCCCGCATTCTGATCGTCGCGTGATCAGGTATGATTGTAATGTGCGCGGAGTTTACGTGACTGAATTGTCGATTCGACTAATTAGGCGCTGTATCCACTACCGGGGCCTTCGGCGAAGTGGGTACTGAGGCAGTCGAAGGTGCAGGTTCGGCAGCAACGGTGGGTTCAGGCTGAGAAGGTACGTCAGCGGAAGCAGGAGTAATCGCAGCCGGATCGGCGGTCGCAGGGTCGATCGCACCTGTTATCGAGTCCGTCTTCGTGGGTCTATCTAACTGTGCTTCGCTTTGCGCCGATGCCGGTACTTCTGCTGCTGTTTCGCCATTCATCGTGATGTCGGCGTGTCCATTGCTCATCTCAACCTCCTGAGAAGCTCCGTCGGCTGGCGCCGCATCCTTCGCATGCCCGTTGACGCTGACCGGCTCGGGTACGGGTACGCTTGCCTTCTTCAATGGCGGTAGATCACCCAGCTTTTTCGTGACGAATTCCTTGATTCGCGGTAACACCTTATTTAAGACATCGACTACTTTCGCTTCTTCTGTAAAAGTCATCAGGCGCAAAGCGTGTCAACTACAGATTGACTGTACAAGGGATCTCTGTGATAGGGTATCACAAGAGGCGGCGCAACGTACCTGTTGTGAAGATTTGACCGCCAAGTCGTTTCTGAATGCGGTCTTCTTTAAGGACTGGATGAGTGGCTGGGACATAGATCTGATTGGACTGATGAGGCGATGGTGAAATGCCAGTCAATCCCCGTTCAGGTGTTTGGAGGATCAGAACCGTTCGGCTTACCTTCCTGAACCACGCTCGTTTCTCTTCATTGTTCGGATCGATCCGCACGAGGGAGTGTAGTCCAGCAACCTGGACCACCGCCTTCACTTTCGTCTCTACTTCCCTGTAGTTAACGAGCTCCATGATTGTATGGCATCCCATGCCGTGACCGATAAGAACAACATTTTCCGCTTCAGAGAGTCTGTGCGGTAGTTTCAGTCAGCCCTGGGATTCAACGCTGGAAAGGTCGACTTACTCGATGTAGTTGTCCCAGATATACTTGATAAGCTGACTTTCCAGCTTCGGTCCCGATTTCGACACCATCTGAGGTCCTTCCTATAAATCAAGGTCAGTATGACCCGTTTCCGGTGCAGTAGAGCAGAACAGCTCACCCTTGGTAGTTTAGTCGGAAGTTGCTTCAGGACGTTGACGTCGATGAGGTTGTATTTCTCGCCATTTACCCATTGCACGACAGCATCGCTAGTATCAAGCTAAGATATGATATCTCTCAGTCCAGGTCAACGTCGGTTCTGTCAGACACACTAACCAGATAGCTGTTTTCTAGGTGGACGTTGGTGGTTGACACGCCTTCGGTCTCGACTCTCAGATTTCCGCTGAGTCCACAATCAGCTTCGATCGATTGTCCAATGACCTGTCAATGATGTGAACCACTCACAAGTCATGCACGAACACGACCAGTACACCTCGGGGTCCCGCATCATATACATTCTCACTGTTCTCCAATCAGCTTCGCGTTCAACGCGTTCTTCGGTATCCAGCAAGCTCACCTGCAGATGACTTGACCGCCGAACGATTCCTCGAGTTCCGTACTGGCAAGTGGTATTTGGAACAGGCCATGCTTAGTGAACATGTGATGAGCTCGATGGATTTTGAGAAGATCCGGTATGCTAATTATAGGCGAAGATCCATCTTCTAGCGCCGTGACTATAAATGTGGCCAGATTAGTTCCGTTGGTCTCCAGCCATTGGTTTAGTCAGCTATGGGTGGTCCGCTCACCTTCTGGTGGTTCACATGCTTTGACATCGATGCTCTTCCAGTACTTTGACTGGACCTTCGCGCACTGATATATTACTTCCGTTGCAGCTTCTGAGGCTTGTATGACATCGAGCTCAGCGGGAGTCTCACCAAGAAGGACATGGGCGACGGCAAGAGCTGAATCGGAAATGGCTCGGAGGTTGTATCCACCCTGCAAGACAATAGTAAACAGTCTCAACCGGCAGCTCTGTCGAGGATTGTGGCAAAGTGACCCACCTCCAAAGCAACAACCAGCTTTCCCCCTGCTAAAGCACTGAGCATATGCGTCATATGCCCGTACGCCGCCGGCGTCACATGGCATCCACCAAGATGGTCTCCATCTGCGGCATCGAATCCGGCAGAGACTGACCAAGAAGATTCACAGTGACGAAATTAGCAGCATTACCATCTAGTCGATCGAATCGAAGATAGACCACACAGAGGCATGTGGACGTACTGATCACGAGATCCGGTGCGAACTCATACGCAATTGGCATGATAATTCGCTGGAAAGCGTAGATGTAGTCCGCGTCCCCGAAGCCGGGTCCTGGCCAGGGAACGTTGACGGATCTATAATCGGCGCGGGGGGGGGGGGGGAAACCAACATCAGGTACGGCTGCAACATAGTGAAATCATTCAGATGTGAGTGCCTGTCACTCACTTGCCCTCTCCCTCTCCTGATCCGACCATGTCCAGCGCACCGAAATCGCTGGTAGGGTAGAACCTGCCACCGTCATGTCGGTGCAAGGACATATATAGCACGTTTGGGTCGTCCCAGAATGCTCTCTGAGTTCCGTTTCCATGATGTACGTCCCTGCAGCGTCATAGCATCAGTGACCCATTTCTTGCGATCGCAAGATAAGCAATTGGACAGACGCCTTACCAATCTAGGATAAGCACCTTCTTTGCCAGTCCCAACCTCTGCACTTCTCGGGCCGCCACTGCAACGTTGTTGAAGAAGCAGAAACCCATGTGTTCGTCCGGCTCCGCATGGTGGCCCGGCGGTCTGACGATGGCGAATGCGTTTCTTACGTCGCCCCGACATACCGACAGACAAGCTTGTATCACGCCCCCGCACGATAATCGAGCGCAATGTGCCGTTTCGCGGCAGACATACAGACTCAGCTGATCGTAGTAATTTTTGGACTCTTGGAGATGCTCATCCGACAGGTCTACACCGCTCACGTCAGCATACAGTGAGGTCCTTCTCCACGAATCCATCAATCGGAGTGCGAAGCAAACCGTCTCGTGCAATATATGGCTGACTCACTTTCCGTCCCTTGCACCTTGTACCACAGCTCCTCCGAGTGCACCAGCATGACCTGCTCCATAGTGACCTCGTCGAACTCCAACTTTCTCATCCTCTTTATCAGACCCTGCTCCGCCAACCTCCCGAAGATCCTCTTGATTCGCATCGGCTCCTCGGGATGCCCTTCTCCGTTATCCAGCACGTCATCCGCGGTAGGAGTGTAACCATCTTGGCAGTGGAGCATCATCATCGGGTCGTAGATATATCCGGTTCGGGTCATGCGTGCTCGCTCAACCGAACCGAGGTTCGGCGTTGAGAAGACGCTGGGGAAGAAAGCTGTCGTGGGGGTCACCGCAGAGTTAGATGGGCCAGATATGGGCGTTTGCTGGGTGGGCTGAGGTTGAAATTGCTGAGTGTAGGGGTCAAAGCCATTGGTCACGGATGGTCCAGGTGTAGACTGGGGAGGGAGAATCTCAGATGTGGCAGCGGTCGTAGGCGTAGGTATCGGTACCGTAGTCGTTTCGATGACAGTCGTGGTCGAGGTTGTGGTCTGTTCGACGACTTGCTCGGTGATGGATGAAGGTCTAGCATCAGGAGCGGGATCGACCTCCATGGGCGCATCCGACTCCTGGGGACCAGTTGTGACATTTTCCGCCGCATCAGCCACGGTAGTAGCGACTTCCACATCCTGGACTCGGGAAGACGGCGTAGGATCCACCTCCATATGGTTCGAGCCAGACATCTTGCAGCTGAAATAAGACATGAATCAGCTTCACTGACAAAACGAATGCTAAATGTAGGTCAATCCATTCACGACGACTTCCTTGCGGCTGAGTGTATGTTGAATCGGGTAACAGGGATGTTCAGGCGAGAGAATTCCAAGGGAAGGATGAAAGGATGTGGACAAAGGAACAGGGGGAGTTTGGCAGTGAGCAGCTGAGACCGAGACTGAGCCGCTGGGAAAAGCTTGCTAATACAGGTGAATGTGATCGTAGCAGTAGCGACGAATTGTGGGTGCGAAAAGTAGTGCAAAGTGCGAATGACAGCTCGGACATTAACACGAGAACATGAATTCTCGAGATGGTCGCGTTACGGACGATATGCAAACGCCTAACCTAGCAGCTCCGGAAACAAACAGTTCCTGGCGTAAGCGACCTAATTCGATCCTCCCCTTTGAAAGCCTGACCTCTGCATCTAACAAAGAAGGATGTGGCACCTAGTTAGTAAGGTGTAGAACTAGTGTTCACACAGAAGCACCGGAAGCGCTCAAGCATAAGTATTGACTTTTGTGTGTCACAGGCATTTCGTCGTTTGGGACTGCTGCGCACGGTCGTAATGCACGGGCTACTAGGTCATGCATAGACAGTACCCGGAGAGAAACAAAGTCGTATAAACGAAAAGATCGAAAACGAAAGGGTTAACGGTGAACCACAAATATAGGAAACTGTGGATCTTTAAGATCGACACAACAGAAGAAGGGGGTAGCCCCATAGCTCAAATGTATTACAAGGGATGAAATAAGAAAAAGACAGAGAAGACGAAAGAAGTGCTAGCGACAACTTTTCCCTTGAGACGTGAGAACTATCACAAGAGATCCTCCTCCCTCCCCAAATCACCAATCAGAACACAAGAGGAAACCCGCTTAAGCCTTCTTGGCAGCAGGAGCAGCGGCCTTCTTCTTGGGAGCAGCAGCCTTCTTAGCAGCGGGAGCCTTAGCACCAGCGGCGGCCTTGGCTGTAGGATCGAGCAAAGTCAGCAGTGCACTGTGTGCGGAACGGAGCGATAAAACCATCACTCACCGGCAGGAGCCTTCTTGGTGCCTGAGGTGGTCTTCTTGGCGGCGGCAGCGGCGGGCTTCTTGGTGGTGGTGGTGGTCTTCTTGGCAGCAGCGGGCTTAGCGGCACCGGCGGCAGCAGTCTTCTTGGGGGCAGCCTTCTTAGCAGCGGGCTTCTTGGCAGCAGGAGCCTTCTTCTTGGGGGCGACGTTCTCTTTGCCAGCGGACTTGGCCTGTGCGGAACACGTCAGCTCGAGCACACAGAGAAGAATGTAACAATGGCGATAACTGACCTTGGGGGCAAGCTTGATTCGACCAGAGATACCGTTAGGGAGGACGAGCTCCTTCTTCTCTTCACCTCGCTTGATGGCGTTTGAGAGGTTGTTGACGTTGGAGGCGGAGCTCATGTCGATCTTGTAGGTGTCAGCAAGGTACCTGAAGCATACGACATCAGCATGGGCTACGACAAGGCTCCTCATGCGAGCCGCCGACCGACAGCTGACTTGACTCACTTCTTGATGGCAGGTCGAGAAGCACCCTTTCGAGCAGCATCGGGGTTAGCCTTGACGGCTTCCTATAGGTCGCGAGAAAAGTCTAGTCAGTGATTGAGCTTCAACACACACGTCCGGTGGATGGAGTATGGAGACCTTCCCAAAGAGGCAATTCGCAGAAAGAGCTCGCCTCTTGACAAGTATCATAGCTAGAGCTTTGCATGTTGGGACAGAGGTGGATTAAGAGTGGGAGCAGCGATGTACCAAGTTTGATACTGGTAGTAATGATGTACGATGAGGAATGGGGGAAGGAAGTTAGGATTTGATGGTAGGGGGTAGGGTCATGTGAACGCGCGGCAAACGGAAGGGGGCTGGTAAGAGCAGTAGCTGATGTACATTGCCACGGAAGTCCCAGAGCTTGCAGGACAAGCACGGATGAAGGGACGGACGATGTAGAGCCAACGTTGTGGAGTAGAGATATATAGATCAGGCCGTAAGGTCAAGCAGAAGAGGAAGCCCCGGTTCGCCCATCACGCTTCTTCCGTCTCGGGAGTCAAAGGGTTGAAAGCAACCATGTCGATGTTCCTATCTCGTCCAAATCGCATGCATTCGTCCTGAGACTTTGCACAGATCTGTCCGAGGGTAGCATCGAGTACGTCGCAAAAGCAGAAGCGTATACAACGAGTGGAAGGTTGAAAAGCGAAATCGGAATTTGGCTGGGCACATCGGAATGTTGACGCCCGGCTGGAAGCTCGATTCTGTTTTATCAACTCACCTGGATCATAGCAAGGAAAGTGGGGTGGGTAGCGGCCTTCTTAGGGGCGGCAGCCTTCTTGGGAGCAGCGGCGGAGGTGGTGGGAGCCATTATGATTGATTGGTTGTTTGGGTTGGGGTTTAGTGGCAAAGGCTGTTTCGAGGGTGATGAAAGGGGCGGTTGTGATAGCGACGACGACGACCAACGATAGAATCAGTTCCTAGTCAGCTGGTGGTCCTGTTTGGTTGAAGACTCGTCGGGAGCGGTATGTATGCTTCGGACAGCTTGCACACACCTTTGAAGAGCTTGAGTTGGAGTTGACGAAGTGGGTCGAATATCGAATTTGGAAGTATGTGGGGGAAACAAGAAGAGATCAAGTTAGGTCAATTCGAGGGGTGAGGTATATGTGACCGGCGCGCGTGAAGGGGTGGGAGGGGGGTCATGATTGCATCTCATTTCACACTTTCATCCGGCACAAACAACCCCTTTTCCATCAATCCGCCATAGCTCACTCATTGTCGCGAAGTTCGGCGTTCTGAGACCGGCTGTGCATAGCTGAGACGTGCATCCATCTACTGATGGCTTCAAGAAGATGCATGCATAGGAGATCAAAGACGATAAACGGAGAACAAGAATAGGTCACGTGATTCGATCAAAGCCCTCCCGTGTCAAAACGCCGGGAGTGTGATTTTAACCCCGAGAGCTGATGGAGCCGTTTTGCTTCACCTTCTCTCTATTTCACGCAATCGGTTGACGTGGGTTGCTGGTTGTTTGAGCCGGACCTTTCAGTCACCCTCGCTCAGCCAGTGTTCGCGGGTTCTTATCAGACGTACGTTGTCGTCGTAACCATGTCTAGGTTTTTGATGGCAGTTTTTGCGATTTTGTTCCTATTCATCGCCTTACATTCACCGCCTCATACGTGATTCATGCCATTCAGCCCAATTTCCGTGAACTGATCAATGTTCGAGTATCGAGTGATCTATCACCAAGGTGGTGATGACTGCTCCTAAACTTCGATTCAGCGTTATGTGCTGCGAACGAGCGAGACGAGGCTGGACATGGCTTTGTGGCGATCGTCCACAGAGCTTCGTCCCGAAGGCATGTGCTGCGGTTCTGCATCACGCCCGTCGTCATGCCACTGCCTTGTTTTGGATATGGTGTGATGTAATAGTCCCATGTTGCAGAAGCTTCGGTTTGTATCGCAATACTTGATTCCTTCATGGGTATGCAAAGGCATCCGGATGACCCCCTTGACCATCTTGAGGCGAGTTGCGGCGAAAAGACAAGTCCACGGCCACAATATCACGCCTGACACGACATGCATAGCAACTACAGCCATCTGAATCGTCTTGATGCTATCATATGCATCTAGCGCATCTCGAATGACGCGATGTATCGCCGAAACGGAGCTGATGCATGAAGAACGGCGGTTGAAAGTTTTGAAGCAGGCCATTCGAGAGGGGTTCGGGTGGACAAGATTTGTTTACAGGTTTTGGCCACGGTCATTCCAATGTTGTTGATGGTGAGTGATCTCAGGGACTAATTCCCTCGCCTTCGCTTTCCAACGGCAAATTTGGACGAAATATGCCTTAAAGTGGCAAAAAACACGTCCGGAAAACAACAACATTAGATGATCAGGCACAATCATGTAATCGTAATCACTAGTCGTATCAGTCGTGACGTGGAAGATACCTGTGGTATATCTCAGGAACAACACCCTCAAGTTGGAAACGCCGTATCTCGGGTATATCTGGGTGGCACCGAGAGAAACACTAGAAGAAAGCACGTGGCAGAGCTGTGAAATCTCAAATTATTTGTTCCCCACTGTTTACGTTAAATGCGTTCAATTATGTAATACCGCACGAGTCCACGCTTCGGAGTGAGACCGTGAGAAATTTAGAATTTTGAGTGTCCAAGCGACTTCCTTCGATACCACCACGAGCAGAAAGCACACCAACTGATGGTGTGAGCGAAACTCCCAAAAGTTGATCTTACAGACGTGCAAATACCTTCCTCTCATCATCACTGTATCAACTTATCGGACGACCACAACTATGGGTAAAGGCAAGTCAGCAGCCAAGGGCAAAGGGCCCGAACACGATTCGACGAAGAAGCGAAAACGAGCGGACAAGGACAACAAGCATGCAGGCGGCCAAAAGGATGTTAGTGCAAGTGAGGGAGGGTTCTCTCTGTTCAGCGGCAAGAAAGAGTCCGATTTGGATGATGTGTTCGCAAAGAGCGTGAGTGGCTAAACTCAATAGCCTGAAAGCCGGATATATCAAGTTGGGGGCCCTCCTGTGCGATTCTTGGTCAAATTCAAGCTGATTCCACGTTCAATGTCCAGACTTCGTTTTCTGCACCTGCTTCGGCCCCTGTAGCGAGCAGCTCCAAGCTTGTCGTGGAACCGGAGGCATCCCGACCGGCACAAAAGAGGAGCAAGAAGGAGCCAACACCTCTCTCTGAGTCGGACGACGGTAATGAAGATGGAGAGGATAATGACGACAACGAGAGCAACGAAGACGAAGTAGAAGGGGACGAATCCCAAAATATCAGCGAAAATGACCAAGACGAGGAAGACTTTGGGGACGAGGGTGAGGATGAAGATGAGGACGCTGAGCTGGTGCACGAGAGCCTGAAAGCAAAAGCTGAGAGGAAAGCCAAGAAGGCTAAGACGCTCGGCAAGTACGTGCCACCTGGAGAGACGTCGGCGGACAGAGACAGAAGAACGGTATTCGTAGGCAACTTGCCCATTGATGCGGCTAAGTCCAAGGTGAGTTTTGAGTCTGGTAATCTGACACTTCTGAGTCCTTTTCAGAAGAGAATACTGACGTTCTCTTACGTCTATCATAGTCTATCCTGCATCAATTCCGACAACATCTCCTCTCTTTCGTGCCCACAGCGAAGATCGAATCCGTCCGATTCCGTTCCGTCGCTTTCGCTTCCGCGACATCCGCTCTGCCCACCGATGATCCCGAGAAGGATGCCAACCAGCGAGCGAGAAGGGAAAAGGAACGAACGGCAGCTTGGAGAGCCCAGCAGGACTCAGACGGCAAGCCGAGGGGTAAGGGTAAAGGCGGCGATGAGGATGGGGACACGCACAAGGTCTTCATCGATGCTAAGGGAAAGAGAAAGGTTGCTTTCATCAAGAAGGATGTGAGTGATTGGATCTCTTTTCGGCTCAACAGCCAGTCTTCTGTCTCAACCAGTGTCAAGCCAGTGTACTGATGAGGTGGAACGTACAGTTCCATTCCGAGCTCGCATCATGTAACGCCTACGTCGTTTTCGCATATCCCCATCCCGAGCGATCAGCGAATGTAGCACCGGTGATGGACCCCTTCGAAGCTGCCGCGGCTGTCATTGCTGCTGCCAATGGCAGTACTTTCCTCGAACGGACAATCCGAGTCGATTCTCTGCGTCTGCCGTCGGCCGTAGCGCTCGCATCAGCCGGCAACGCTTTGGCCAAACGAGACGCATGGTTGCCAAAGGGTACCGACCCGAAGAAGAGTCTGTTTGTAGGTGGCTTGGAATACGCTGCGAAGGACGAGGATGTCAGATCTTTCTTCGAGGAATTGGTGAAGAGCGAGAGGGGCCCTGCAGAGGACAAGTGGGTAGTCGGAGTGAGGATCGTACGAGATAATGAGACCCAGTTGGGTAAAGGTTTCGGCTATGTACACTTTTCGGTGAGCAAACCGTTGATCTCTACGCCCAATTCAATCTTTGAGGAGATGTCAACGACTGACAACATATTCTGTTCATACAGGATCGAGAGAGTGTGGACGAGATCCTTGCCATGGACGCTAGCAAGATTCGATTCGCGAAACGAACTCTTCGTGTACAACCGTGCAAAACCCTGCCGTCTGCTACAACACTCAACAATACCATCAAATCCATGGCCGCTGGTGCTGGTTCCAGCTCGGGAAAGGGCGACAAAGAGTCCGCCAAACCCAACAAGCCCTTTGTGCGACCGGGAGCTATACCGAAGGGTAACCCGAAGCTCGGAGAGAAGATCAAGGATCTATCGAAAGACGAGCGAAAAGCTGTCAAGTCTGCTGATGCGGATCGACAGGCTCGACGACTGGCCAAGAAGAAGGCTAGGTTGGGAATGGACAAGGCTGAGAAGGGCGCCGTCAAGCTGAACTTGACCAAGTCGGAGAGGGAGAGAACAAAGGGAGCGAAGCCAAAGGCGAAGAAGGGCAAGATCAGGGGTCCGAACGCTATTGCCAAGATGAAGGGCTCGAGGGCGTGAGCTACTATTACGGTTCTTGATGGCTCCACTTGATGCTTGCGATGCATGTCTGAGACGTGTTCCTCGGCAAAGGGTATTCTACATCGACGATGCAAGAGTATTTGCTTGATCCAGATGACACCTTCCACGCTTTGTAACATCGCTGCATCGGATCGTGACACTCTAAGAATAGCAACATAGCTAAGAGGTCTAGGAGATCTATGTCAGTGCCTTTCCGTTCTTTGCGTTTCGGTGGCGTTGATTTGTTTTGTTCGCGCGGCGAAAAGTACCTATCCCACGTTCGGACCACGCGCACCAGAAACAACAACACAAACAAAAATCGACCATGCTATGCCGATCACGCATTTTCCCATCCCATTTTATGTCTCAATCATCTTTCCATTGATAGCATCAACATAGAGGTATATACGATCACATCGGCTATCAGCACCAAGGGCCGATGCCTATAGCTGTCACTATGAGTTCTGGATCGGGAGCGACCAGTCCAGTCTCGTCGCGCATGACCAAAGCGGCCTTCTTCCGAGCTCGATCACCGCCTCTCCCTTCCCCCAGCGGTTCGGCTGATAATAGACTCCTCAACGGCAATGGCTTTCGAGATGGCAGCGGCGAGACTGCTTATGGGAATCTGAATGACTTATCGGCGAGGTTTGACGTGTCGACAAGGCTCGAATCGCCAACCAACGCTGGTCCTAGCCCTTCTGGCGGTGGGAGCAGGATCAGCCCGGTTCCAGCTGAACAAACAATGAGATACACGCCATCACCTTCCGAAGAAAACAGATACGACAATGGACTAAGTGTACCACCTGCACCGCAAGCTATGCAAAACCAGAACGGCTACTTTGATACATCACCCGCTACAGATGGGCATGCAGCGACAATGGAAAGAGAACGAGATAACAACCCTACGAGACGCGGTCCATCACCTATACGCCGTCGGTCGACAATGGTATCAGCTTCTCACCGGTCCCCAGCTCCGACATCACCCCGCAACCTCCTTGCGGGGATACAGGGCGTTATGAGAGCGCCTAATTCCTCAGAGGAAGGAGCGTACGAAAATGGGAACGATGGGGCCGGGCTGAAGGAGAGTGCGGTCATGGGCTTCGCGGAAGGTTCAGACGAGATGCTCCTGACGCTCTTGGCTGGACAAGCGGCAGTAGACTGCGAGGCTTTGCCAATAGGACGCTGGGAAGAAGTTGAAGGATGGAAGAAGGTATGTTATAGTCCCGCTGCATGTTGTTGTCAGACGCAGAGTAGACTAACGGCTCATTCGCATGCAGGAGTTGACCCTCATGAGCAATCGGCTGGAATCCACGCAGGCGAGACATCAAAGGGAAATAAAGATTCTCACTGCTGCTAAAACGCTTCAAAAGCTGAATCATTCGAACAAGAGGATGTCGAGGCAGACTATGGAGAGCCTGGAACAAGCTCAGAAGCGTGTAGAGGCGGCTGAGAAGGTGAGTCGGCCGGTCCAACGGGCTTCGAAATGTCTGAAAGGCACTTGGAAGCTAACGTGGATGTTGCTTTGTCGCTTAACAGGAGGTCTTCGTCCTTCAAGATCGTGAAGCATCTTTACGACGCCGATTGATGGAGCATTGGTCCGGAGTCATGGCTTGGGAAGTACGTCGCCTGGAACGGACGTCAGCAGAAACGCAAGCGAGATACGACAAGCAAGCTCTCAAGCTGAACACCCTCAAGGACCGAGAAGCGGAGTTGATCCGAACAGTCAACGAAAAAGTTGCGAGAGTACAAGAGCTGGAAGAGATGGTGATCGAAATGGGCAGACGAGAGAGAGCGATAGAGGAGGAAGCTAGAGAGTTGGACAGACACCGTGCAAGGCTCGAGGAAGAGAGGCAAGGGTGGATGGCCGAAAGGGACGCTTATCAGCGGGAAAGAGATGCCTGGACAGCTGAGAAGCGGGGCTGGGATAGGGACAGACAGCAGTGGGATCAAGAACAAAGACGCTGGGGAGAAGAACGCGCTGGCCTTATCGGGGATATGCAGAGGCTGATGGAGTCTGGGCAAATGTCAGAGAAGGAAAGAGCGGTCATGGATCAGATCCGACTAGGCTTAGGCGGTATCTTAGGGAGAAAGATGGGATCGGTCGGAGAACATGAGGTGTTACCTGCGATTGACGAGGTGAAGAACCTCATCGGCAGGCGAGAACAGGAGGTAGTCAACCTCAAGGAGGAGATGAGGGAAGTGCATATGGGCTTGGAAGAGGAATTGAGAAGGGCGGCGGAGGACCGGGACATGTGGAAGACTCGAGCCGACCAGGGTGAAACAGGACAACGAGATGCTATGGCCGGCTTAGAGAAGAGGCTCAGAGTAAGTGATGAGACGTCTCGCATCATACTTGGTTCTCACCATCTGATCGTCGCTGTTACGCCACAGAGCCAGCAGAACGAGATCGACGACCTCACGCTGCGCAACGAGTCCCTTTCATCTTCGCTGCAAGCCGCTCAGAATGCCGTATTGTCCATGTCTTCCGACTCGGCCAACACCAAAGCCCTCCAGTCTCGTATCGACGCGCTCACCTCTGAGCTCAACTCTATCGCTTCCCAGTTCACCGCAATCTGGACATCCCTTCCTCCTCCCTCGCGTCGTGCTCAGGCGGATCTGATTGACCCTCGGACAGGACAGAGTAACGGCGCACTTTCGAGCCCCAGTAGAGCTATCAACTTCGCTGCTCTGCAGGAGCTGTACAAGCCCCATAATGAGCAAGTTGGCGGTATCGATGAGACACTCAAGAGGATCATGGGTGTCATCGAGGATAGCAAGTTGTTGGTAGCGAGGACAGTGCGGATGGGGCAGGAGAGAGAGTTGCTCAAAGGAAATGCGGCCAAGGCCAAGAAGCTGGTCGAGGAGAGCACCAAGAACCTGGAGACATATCAACAGTGAGTCGTGGGGATACTCATCGGATGTCCGGTCGGTCTTTGGACAGAACCGGTCCCGTCAGACAGCTGATCACGCGGCACTCTTGTGTTTGTACCTGAGCAGACAAGTCGCCGTGCTCGAAGACAGGCTGGCCAAATCAGGCTCATCCGAATCGCACTTCCTGGACGAGATGAACTCGCTACAATCCTCATTAGACACCGCGAACGCTGCCAAACGAAACCTCGAATCTCAGCTGGCCGAGCAGAAAGATACGCTTGCCCGACTGCAAGAAGCGAACGATACCCTCTCTGCTCGAGCGCTGGATCTGGCCCAAGTGGCAGAAGAGGAAAAGGCTGCCTTGTCGAATAAACTGGGGAACGAGGTTGAGGAATTGAAGAGCAAGTTGAAGAGCGTCGAGGAGGACGCGGATGAGGAGAGGGCAAAATCTCAAGGTCAGAGAATACAGCTTCTGGATGAGGTGAGTGAGGAAGATTTCTTCCGATCGTGCAAACCACCCCTTTTCTGTCCTCACAGCTGGTCTGTGGCGTCTGCAATCACTTCAATAGCTCTTAGAAAGGGATCCTCATGGCTGACGTTGTGATGATCCATTTCTCGGAAATGAATAGCTCAACTCGCTCCAAGCTGAAGTAGGGGACCTGCGTAAACAATTACGTTCGAAAGTGTGATGTTGAATGCCTTTGAGAATGAGAACGTCTGACGTACTGTACATGCTTCTTTGTTGCGGTCCAATATCGAAGTCTCCCGCTTTCTCGCAATGGAAATGGGATCCAGGTTTTTTCACGCCTACTGTACAACATTATAATTCGCACGAACGCTTCACGATCTCCCTAACCTCCGAATAAACAGATAGATGCCTTTATGCCTGCCCTCACGTACATATCCCATGAACTACGAGACCTTACGTTTGCTATGCACTGCACTGTGGAACGTATATCTTAGGCCATTCGACGCAGCCTTGGCACGCATGTAACCCGTGAGAGCAATTGCTGATACACTAGCTGAGTGCAGATGCAACTTAGCATATAGCCATAAGGCACAGTGTTGATGAGGACCTGAGAGGTTGTTCACCACCATCACCCTCACCGTCACCGTCACCGTCACCGTTTCGGGCAGTAGATACAACCCCTGCGTGTATATATTATAGTTACCGCGAGTAATATACTTGCGCAATCATGCCGCTTCTTCTGTTTCGTGCACTCACTCGTATAAACATCGATACATTGGTTTCTTGTTCCACCATCATGCTATATGATTCGCCAAAACTATCACCGAGAGAAATCGAAAAACCCCAGCCCACAAGCAAACATCCTTCATCATCGATAGCAGGCACATGTACGCACAGGCCTTGCAAAGCCAACAACAAGCAAGCGAGCAAGCGAGCAAGCGAGCAATCAAGCACAGCTACCTATCGAAACGGATTCCCTTATTCACGCTACATGTTTTGATCAAACCAAGAAAACTACCCCAAAAGCCCAGTGGTCCCACTTTCACATCAAACAGCGCAGCTTCGCTTAAGGTCGGATGGCGATCTTGAGAGCCTGTCGAGTAGCCATCTTATCAAGAGCGGCCTGGTAGTCCTTGAGGTCAAAGACATCGGTGACCATGCCGGTGGTCTTGATCTTGCCAGAGTCGAGGAGCTCGATGGCTCGGGGGAAGCAGTAAGTCTGAGAGAAAGAGCCGATGATTCGCTTCTCGTTGACAAAGATGTCGGTAGGGGACCAGCTGGGGAGTCGGGCCTTGTCTTCGTAGACGCCGTAGACGAGGAGAGTACCGCCTCGAGTGACGTAGTTGATAGCGTCGTTGACGACCGACTCGACACCGGTACACTCGGCGACAACGTCAAAGCCGTCTGATATCGAGACCGCGCAAGTATCCAAGCGCATCTTTCATCAGCCTCATGCGTTTTCACACAAGACACAGCAGACTGGCACAGCACTCACAAGGGTTGTCCTCCTTGATCTTGGCCCACTGCTGAGCAGCGTCCTTTCGGTCAAGGTCAATGTAAGTGTCGGCAGCCTCAACCTTTCGGGCAATGTCCATCTTGATACCCTTGTTGGCGGCGATGGTGATGTGGGAGGCACCACCGAGCTTCATGAGCTGGGCGAGGATGAGACCGGTGGGACCGGCACCGATCAAGAGGACCTTGGAACCGAAGGGCATCTTGAGCTTGTCCATTCCGTGGATAGCGCAGGAAGCAGGTTCAAGGAGGGTGGCCTCTTCGTCGGAGAGGTTCTTGATCTTGTAGCACTTGGCAAAGTTGCTGCGGAGGTGTCGTGAAACAGATAAAAATCGTAAGTCATGACTCGGGACATGCCGATCCATAGAAACTGGTCCAGGTCTGGCTGGCTATCCGCGAAGGGGATGCAGGCTAACAAAATAGGATAGATTAGGCTACGCGGTACTCACTACTTGATGTAGTCGGCGAAACCACCGTCTCGGGCAACGCCAGCGGGGGAGAAGTGCTCGCAAAAGAGCTCATCACCCTTTCGGCAGTAGTGACACCATCCACAGGTCTCTCCTACATCGGCGGCAACTCGGTCTCCAATGTCAAAGCCCTTGACCTTGTCACCCATGGCAACGACCTTGCCGACGGCTTCGTGACCGGGGATAAGCTGAGCGGAGAAGACGACGAGTCAGCCAAGCAGCCTTGGATGCTAGCTAGTCTAGGAGAGGAAAAGGGCCCAGGGAATGCGCTGACTCACAGGGAACTTGGAAATGAACTCTCCCTCATGGATATGCGCCTAGAAGTCACACGTCGATTCCGTCAGCTATCTCGCCTTTCGCCGGCCTGGTCAATCGAGTTTGAGACCACCCACATCGGTACCGCAGACACCACAGATGTCGACTGCAACGCAAAGTCAGCGCTGTTCGCTGCCTTCTCATTGATTCCATCGCATCCAACTCACCCTTGAGAAGGATCTCCTCGGGGCCGATCTCGGGGGTAGGGACAGTCTTGATGGAGAAGTCTCGGGCCTAGGATTGGTCGACAGAGAGTCAGCGATGTGTCCCTCGCAGAAGGAGACCTTTTCCTTTTCCTAAAGCGAGAACAAGGGGCTTCGGATGGCAAGCTTACTCACCTTGTTGTAGTACAAAGCTTGCATTTCCTTAGGGATCGACATTTTGGCTATATTTGTATTTGTTGGTTGGGTGGGTTGGTAGTACTGCGTATTTCAGATACGGTTCAGGAGTGAGACGGGACGGACGTCACAAGAGTGGGTAGGAGGTTTTATAGGAAGTCGGGACGAAAGAGTAGAACATGGGCATCAGCTTCGAACGCAACTTCGGACCGGTATGACCAGCTCAGGACAAGGGCAACAGACGGTGTGTAAAGGGGCAGCGAGGGTGATTGAGTGTGATCGGAGGTCGGGTGTCAAGTGAACTGCGCTAGCAATCATCAACAGACTTGGGCTCGATAGTCGCAACTCGCTGCGTCAGAGCTGAACTGCTCATCCGATAAGTAGCGGACCGCCAGAGTGCGATGACACACACTCTGCCGCCGTGATTGAAACAAGCGACAAAGATCACATCACCATTGCGATAGAGATCTTGATTGAGCTTGATTCAACCGGCTGATACAGTATCCGATCGACCACCCGACCGATCAGACAACCTGACCGAGACGCAGCCCCGCGCTCCTCGGATCAGAACATGTGTGTCACGCCTGGTGACGAGCACGCATTCAACTCGTGCTCGCCATTCCCCCAATTCTACTTTGGGCGGGAAGCGATCAAACCGAAAGGATGATGGTCACATCACTCGGCGATCCGATCAGGCGATCACCATCACAACCTCCTTCATTGGATCAGGGTGTGCGAACCTGTGATTGATGGCCGGACAGCTACTCACAGTCTTGTTTTGTTTTGATGACAGTATGCTACAGTTGAGTCTTTGGATATCTTTGATTCGTAAGAGAAAATGAGATAGAAAGAAGCATGAGAGAAGATGCTTTGGATCGAGAAAGTGCAATGGTACTATAGTACTCTGACTGGGGGTGCTGGCCGTCCAATGGCTAGAACTGAATCGCTTCCGCGCATCGTGTCCTGTCCATCTCCCGCTCTTGTTCTACGACGTTCAATTGCTCTCTCCCGCGGAGTATGTGTGAGTGTGTGCGTGTGCGTGCGTGGCTGACGACTACAGCCTGTTGCAATCAGGCTAAGAAACGGAAACGTCCTTGCTTGCCAGACTGGCTAAGAAACCCGATTCATTCTGATCAATACTCGTCAGGGTTCAATTGCCGGCTGGGCCCTTTCCCTCGAGATGCAATGCAGGCCAGGCGGATAAGCCCACGTCGGATGTCGGCGGCACCGGACTGCTTAATGACCCTTGATCCATAGGCGCAATACTCCTGAACAACCTGGATATTTGGGGGGCTCCCTTAACATTACGAATCCTTTTGACCGTAGATTCGCCGGATATCTTCGTGCGAATAGACGTCGACTAACACATGCCATGCGTCCTGGTTGTTTGTTCCATGAGCCATATCACCTCTCAAAAAGCTTTACAGGGGGAGACGAGAAAGATTGTACGAGTACAGGAGTCGCGATCGTTTCGTTTCCTGCCGATAGAGCGTGCGGCAACGGTTCTGACTCTGAGCTACAGGCTGCAAGCTTTCTCAGCGTGGATGTCGCTGTTTCGTGAGACTCACTTGGCTGATGACGTCGAGGATGCCGGCAACCCTCGATCTACCCTGCAGGGTGTCTGGCTTTTTCGTCAGCCTCACACGTCAGCCTTTTGAGTGTGAAGGCATTCCTCTACGATTCGACCCAGCAAAGGGTTGACAAACGCCTTTGCTGAGATGCTAGGAAGTACGGTCGTCCGAGCCCTCAAAGGTCTCAGTCGTGCGCGTGCGGTGTGTATATGCTAGGCGTGTCTCGGTGAATCTTGGAAACGCGTGAACGTACAACACATTCCGAACAAAGACAGGAATAAGAACAGAATGCCCAAGTCCAAGCTATCCAAAATGGGGTTGCGCACAATGCAGGGTAGAGTAATTTTGAACATGTGCATTGTTCAGTGCTACATGGACGTACATGATACTTGATCGAGCTCTGCGGCACACGATGTTTGAAGGGAGTCGCCGTGATAGTCGAACATCGTTCATGAATCACCATAATTAGGTCGGACGGGGCGGTAGCCTCAGTGGCAGCAACTGTCCAATCAGTCCAACCAGTATGGGAATCGCGAGAGATCAATATGCCCCTTATGAAGGTGAAGCTTACACCGACCATATGCCATGCCGCTATCTATGTCTAAAACCGCCACTAATTGTGGCCATCGATCTACGTTGTCACAGTAGCTCGCTGACGACCCCTCTCCCATAATCGCCCCGGCTATTTGTTGCACGATATTTAGATCAACATTCGAGAACCGGAGATTGACCGGTTGGAAAGGCCATGACCCGAAGAGCGGTGCGTCGAATATCGGCCATACGCCCAATTGGAATTGAGACTTAGAAGCCTGAATAAAGCTGATCTGGAAGCTTGCGGATGTCTCCGTACATTGGGACACATACGACGAGCATGCCTCCTGTCATCCTGGTCCTATCGGTCCTATTGTCTACCGCTCGTCGCGCATGCGCTGGTTGGGCATCACTCTCTCGCAGATCTGCCGGTCTCGGTCTGACTGCCCCTTCCAACGTTTACTCTCCATTCAGCCAACTCCGTCGTGTCGAGCTGCAACCACTCCTGTTCGCCCATGTCTGCTTTTTTCTCCATCCAAGCAACAAGGCATCCGACGAAACGCTTTTCGGCTTCGGTATAATTATAATTGGGTTCTTTGATGATCTCGTCCATCTTGACCTATACAGATAAGGTATTAACATCAACCTGTGACTTCTGCTGACAATGACCTCGACTCACTTTGTATTCATCGACAAGCTTGTCCATTTCAGTCATGACCGTGGGAACTGTCCTTCCTCGATTCTGTTGCAGGCTATCGTCCTGCCCACCTGTGACTTGAGCGGGGGTTTCGACGGCGGGCAGTGTTCCGGTAACCTTTATATCCGGATTCCCCTCCTTATCAGATTGACCCTCAAACTCTCCTCCGCTCGACCCTTGTCCCCTCCTGAGCCTCGCTTGCAAGGTGTGCTCTCCTGAACGTGATCCACGCCTGCTAGAGTCCAAAGAGTGGATAGTCGAGGAGTTTGTAGCTATAGGAGAGCTCCCCGTATTGGTAGTTGAGCTTGCCGCATTCGTGGTGGAGCCAGAGATAGGCCTGTTTGCACCAGAACCTCGGGTCGCCGTGAACAGAGCGAGCACCAGCGAGTCCTCTTTGTCCTGTTGCCTCAAGCTTCCTCTCGAAGGTCCAGGAATGACCGTCGCTACCCTCGATACCTGCTTCTGATCTCCCCGCCCGCTTACAGATAAGTTTCCCACACCCGGAGTTTGGCTTGTCCCATGCGGAGATGAGCTCGACACCCCTAATGGATCCGCCATCGCCGTTCTCTCGCCCAAGTGGCGGCCGGTAAGATTGTCTTGAGCGTCCTTGGCCTCGTGCTTCTCACCCTCTCCGCCAGTCTTTCTGTCCTCAGTCAGGCTTTGGGCCTCATCTGCAGCTTCCTCCAGCCCTTGTGGGCTCTTGCTCATCTCGTCAATGGCCAAGCTGGTCCCCGAATCGATACACTCATCCCTCGTCTCCTTACCCTTTCCCTTGTCTCTGCACCGCCTGTCAGGACCCGCAGCATCGTCCCGTTTCGTGTTGCCTCGCTGCTCGACTACTGCTTGCACTCCGTCCTTTTTCAAGATCTCCTCGACTTTCTCGCAGAATGTTATCAATGTGTTCCAGATCTCTGTCGTGAACTGGTCGCCCAGCTCATAAGTGGATGAAGGCACTACCACGTCGTGTATACGGATGGTCGCCAGAAGTCGATCGTCTTTGTATTTGTCGCTCAATATGTGGTTGAAGGTGATCAAACCGCAAATTAATGCGGTTAAGACCTGTATCGTCCCCACAAGTACGATGCCTATGTAAGGAAGCTGAGCGATCCATAACCATATGTAACTTTGACCGAGCACAAAAATCCATTCCAAACGGCCCCATCGAAGGTACTCGCGAGGAACGATTTTGCGAGCAAAGATCCAACAGGGAGTGAATTCAAGGCGATCCCGGTTGCTGAGGAGATCCTTGAGTTCGTCACATGGTGGTTCGGCCAGATATTGACCTCGTAGCTGTAGCGTCTGTGGGTTAATCGTGTTCCCTTTATCGTAGAAATCTTTAGGAAGCGAGGTTTCGGGCGTTGATTGGATTTTGTCATCCATAAGACCAAGACCGCTCTCGGGCGGGACTTCCATCCTTTTGAGCTGGACTCGAGACCTAAAACGTATACCGCCAACTGTGACGGGCATCTCCAGATTTAGCAGAAAGGATAGTTCGTTATCGGTCCCAGAGTCTTGCCGCGACGTATGGTCATCCATTTCGTTCAAAAGAGATCTTTCTTCATCCGGAAGCTTATAATGGTGTCTTTCGATGGCCCAAAACGCGAGGTCAGATCGCTTGGCAGCGAGCCACAGTCTAAGTTTCCTCGTTCCCGTCGTGTCTCCTGTCCGACAATCCCATACACTGAAACATCCAGTGACGAATTGTAGGACGATGGCCACCGATGCTGCCTGAATTGTTTTTGATATCTTGTCAGTGGGATCCATAGTGCCCAGAACGGCCACGGTGCCAACTAGACCGGCGAAGGCGACGAAGGCTATCACGAGTAGGGTAGTCATTCCGGACTGGTGGTACTGTTTGGCTCTTTCCTCACGGTGGATACAATTCTTCAGATGACGGTTGGCAGAACTGCTGGATTCCGCCAATGCTCGAAACGCGCTGCTCAGACGACTGGGATCTTCGCGCTTCTCGCCGCCAAATTCTTCCATCGTGTCGGACATGGAGATTGCTTTGCGGACTGCCGGAAGGGGACGAGCTAGCGCGAGGGCGATAGCCATCTGGAGATAGGGCCTGTCGTGAGCATACTTGAGAAGATCGCCTAGGTCAGCCGAGAAGAGAGCAGGGATGATGGGAAAGAAGACACCGAGACTGGGTGCGATCGCAGGCATTTTGTCGTATGTCGAGGACGATACTCGGATCGAAATCTTGAGGAAAGAGACAGTCGTTAGTTCCCCATAGCAATCGACGGTTTATCGTTGATCGTTCGGCTTTTTCTGTCAGTACCGGGGATATACTTCGACCAGCATCTGTGATTCAGATGATATACATAGTTTTATACATGGCTGTACGGTCAAGCAATCGTCTTTTGCATTCTGTTTGCATGGTCCTTGAAGTATGAGAATTCATATATAAAACATATGCTGCTCGACATCCTCAGGGATCAGTCTCCCCGCCATACCTTCCCACGCTCAAACGATCAGCGAGTGTCAATCACACAGTAACTAGTCCGTAGCTAGCTCGTCCGGCTTGGCTGACTACCGTATTTGAGGCGACCCCAACATTGTGGAGCATAATCCAGGCAGAGAAAGCGAAGGAGAGCGGAATGATACGCCCCCAGGTTTTGGGCGCGTCAAGAAGATCTCAGAATAGCCTTCAATGAGCTCGAGGGAAGGGCAGAAGCATTACTGCACTTCAGGTGAGATGTCGCTCAGGCACATAGAGAGGGGGGCATAAACATTCCATCGTGCAGAGCATATCTACTGGACTCAAGGGCATTCGACCCTGCCTTGCCGTGATTTAACTCCTGCAGTACATGTATGTACCTAGACTCTCGCAGGTGATTAGCCCACATAACGTTCTGTGAATACGCTCTCGTTAGGATTTCCCATGGTCACTTGGCGCATCTCCAAGGCTGCTTGTGTTCCCCGTGCCCTTCCCCTTGCTGCCGTAGGTGACTTATCGCGCGGTGTCAGGAGCGAGGACCACGAGAAGATTGCCGAATCGCATACTAACACTCCTTTTACAAGCTACCATGATTGGCGCGAAATGCTACGTTGTCTCCATTCAAAGGATGAAGTACAGGTAATTGTCCAATAACCATTCCAGGCGAAGGATCAGAGAGTCGACCGTAAGTCCAAATCGGGATGACCGTTCTCTTAACTTAGCAGACACTGCAGCAGGGGAACGATTGGCAGCAGTCACGTGCAGCGTGCTGATCCGAACGCCGCAAACATCGATTGCTCCTGCATGATTCTCCCATTTGTCCGACGCTTATATCAAGTCACTATAGGACAGAAAGAGGAAAAGACCATGAACTCCCACGACCACAATCATGATTTCAGAATGTCATAGGAAACCGGGCAGAGACATGTTGATTACTGAGGATGAAGCATTCGGGTCCCAGGTCAGTTCGCTGCGTGAGATTACAGGACCATCCTAGAAGTGGTAGCGGTAATGACCAGGGAATCGGCCCAGCTACCTGATCGCATGAAGAAGCGCCCGACTCACCTTGGCCATCATCATAGTCACGAACTCGTTGTAGTCGATCATTCCGTCACCTATGGAGCAGCAGTCATCAGTACATACCACTCAAGAAAATTTGGCACGCCCAAAAAAGCAGGATATACAGAAAAGACAACTCACCGTCCTTGTCGGCCTCTCGGATCATCTCGCTGATCTCGGCGTCGGACAACTTCTCACCGAGGTTGGCTGTGGGTGACGACAAGTTGCATTCAGCACATATAGTCGAAAACGGTCTCCTTCAATCTTGTTCCAATAGGCCACTCACTCATGACGTGCTTCAATTCGGCAGCGGAGATGTGGCCGTCGTTGTTCTTGTCGAAGACCTGTAAGCATTGTAATGTCAGTCAATCTCGCGTCGCGTGAGTACATGCTAACCGAGGCGACTGAAGCGGAGACCAGGTAGATTGCACGCGGCCCCCTTCAGAATCTCGAATCACTGCATAGCTGGAGCTTGACTCACCTTGAAGGCCTCTCGGATCTCGTCCTCAGAGTCGGTGTCGTGCATCTTCCTGGCCATGAGGGTCATGAACTCGGCAAAGTCGATAGAGTTGTTTCCGTCGGCATCGACCTGGTGCGGTACATCCAACACAGGACATCAGATATCATCCATTCCATCAAGGGAAGAACATCGCATGAGGGGAAAGGACTTGAGCATAGTGTCAAATCTGGCTACCCTCGACAGGTCGGAGCGGAAGACCGGCAGACCGACAGCCCGAACTCACCTCGTTGATCATGTCCTCAAGCTCAGCCTGAGTGGGGTTCTGACCCAATGATCGCATGACGGTACCGAGCTCCTTGGTGGTGATGGTTCCATCTCCGTCTGCTCGTCCGAATGCGCCATGACCGTCACGATAGATTAGAGTACATGGTCGTGAAAATGGATTGATGCGTTGTGGGTTGATGTAAATGTAATCGATGGCATCAGCACAGATTTTGACCGTATGCGCTTTCATGCAATACACGTGTGTGCTAGATGAGAGGACGAGGATCAACGCACCCTTGTCAAAGAGAGAGAAAGCCTCCTTGAATTCTATACAGCCCAATGGATGTCTGATCAGTATCCAACTAGATCGAGCTTCCGGAATGTCATCCTCGGCGGTGCCGAAAATAGCTACATCTTGTCCTGGTACATACCGGCGATTTGTTCTGTTCGTATCCACGCATATCATAGAGTTGACTACAGTGTCAGCTTTTGAAATTTTTGTAGAGTCAGAGGTTCATCACGAGCAGCTGAAGCTGTCAGATACTGACCTTTCGTCTGTGATTTAGCACAAAGATGTCAGCGGCGCTTCCTCCCGGTCACCCAACGCAAGCGAGTGGAGCTCATCTACTTCTTCGCTGTAGGAGGTTGGATGATCGCGACTCACCAATTGTTCAGCCATGATGTATGTATATGTCCTCTTGATTTCAGTCGTAAAAGTCGTGATGAGAGCAAGTTGTTATTGTCGAGAAGGAGTTAGATGTGTTGATCAATTGCAAAGGGGGGTTTGGGTAGGGTCTACAGGCCGTTGTCAGTGTGTGCAGTGACACGCTGTGGGGAGGGGTGTGAGTGACGAGTGAACAGTGACGCTGTCTGGGTCGCGACTTCGGCGAGTCAGCCTGATATTGGGCCGAGTAGGGTTGCTGACACGTGTCGCGGGTCATATATTATCAGGAACATCTCCCTCTCTCGGATCCGATTGATTGCCACTCACTGCTTTCTTTCGTATGATGACATAGCCAGAATCCATGAGTTACTGACTGAATTTCGTCGACTTGGTCAAAACCGCGTCCCTCTACCCACTGCGATACATTTGTCTGGTCTCAAACAGACATCGTAAAGTACCTTGCCATTGCAATTATAAGGTCAGAGACCCCCCGCGCATCACACAAACACTGCAACGAGTCCTCCTGACAACAATGTCTACCCCATCATCAATTTTATCGAGGGGGATATCAGTCTACTCGATCCCTCCGGAAATCTTAACAACCCTTTCCGTCCGGTCCATTCAGGCTCAAGTCCAGGCTGGGATTTCTCGCGGGACATCGAAAAATACGGATGCGACTGCGAATGGTACAACATCCTCAGCGCCAGGACTTGTCTTAGGTACAGCAGGTGCGGGTGCCGCTCTTAGCTGTCAGACATGCCCTAATGCCGGTTTCGATACGGTCGAAGAGCAACGAGCGCACTTCAAGTCGGATTGGCATAGGTACAATGCAAAGGCCAAGCTTGCCGGACGTACAGTCGGCCAGGAGGAGTTTGATAACATGGTAGAGGGTGAGTGTATCAGTCAGAATTCTCAGACCGGCCTCTCGACATGGGTTATTGAGCTGACAATAGCTCTTCTACATACATGATGAATCGACTTAGGCGTATCATCGATCTCTGGCTCAGGTTCAGATTCCGGCTCATCCTCATCGTCCGGCTCATCGTCTCAATCTAAAGTAGCTCGATTGCTCAAGCGCCAGACGCTCGGTGCGGACCCCACATCAGACGACGATGACGCCCTCGAGCTCGCCGACCGTCAACGTCGAGCCCACCTCCGAACAGCTGTAATCTGGTTCTCACCCACAGCTTCCATACCTTCGTTACAAGTGCCCCTAGAGACTCAATTCGGCGTACACAGAGCCTTGTTCCCGCCCTTCGAAACTGCTGCGGATTACCTTTCAGAGCTGAAGAACATGCAATTATCGGGGTCGGGATTGGGAGCTGAAGCAGACAGCGAGAGGAGATTGACTTTGCTCATGGTTGCTGGTGGTCACTTCGCTGGTATGGTTGTAGCTATCAGGCCTAGAGGAAAGACCGAAAGGCAGGAAGTGAAGGGAGCGGGCGATGTACGTGTGTTGAAGCATAAGACATTCCACAGGTATACCAGTGAGTCATCCTCGCACTTTCTGGAGGTTTACTAAATCATCCATTCGCTGGAATCTTCGCTGACTGGCACTTGTCTTGCTCGCTCTCGCGCGTGGTGCCGGATCCTTCAGCCCGAAAGAAACAAGGTGGCTCTCAAGCTTTGAATGATAACGCCAAATCCAAGGCCGTTTCAGCGGGTGCGATGCTCCGTCGATATGGTGAACAAGCACTCCAAGAAGAGATCCGAGCACTCATGAGCGATTGGGAAGAAGACCTGAACGCTTCGGAGAGGATTTTTGTGAGAGCTAGTACGCACGGAAAGAAGTCGTTCTGGGGGTACGAGGGGGCTGTGATACAAAAGAATGATGATAGAATTGGGGTATTCCCCTTCCCAACTAGACGGCCGGTGAGTTGTCCTCTCCCTCTGTGTCCTTGCACGGCTCATTCTTGTGTGTGAGGACACCGTCGTTGGTTCGCGCTGCTTGTCGGTAATCGTGCTGACCGATGAAAAATCGCTGTAGACCCTGCAAGAACTGTTGCGGTGTTGGCATGAGCTCACCCGACTCAAGGTTTCCCACTTATCCGAAGACGCCCTCCGAGCCCTAGATGACGAATACATCGCCTCGCTCCAACCGAAAAACAAACCCGTCAAACCCACTCCTGCTGCCCTACCCACTACGCCTAGTGTACCTGCCGTGCCCAAATTGACCGCTGAGGAGGAGGCTCGACTTGATCGACGCAAGAGGCTGGAAGAAATGATCAAGAAAGGGCGGCTGGATGCGCTCAAACCGTTCTGGTCGAAGTACAAAGAAGATCATGACCTCGCTTCGTCCGCTTCTGAGTACATTGGTCTGGCTGCCTCTGCAGGTCAAGAGGATGTTCTAAGATGGATGATTGAAGAGGAACGTCTCGACCCTACGCAGCCTATCGAGTCAGCCGGTAACAGAAGAGCGTACGAGCTTGCCACTACAAAGGGCGCTAGGAACGTTTTCAGACGGATAGCGCATGCTCATCCTGAATGGTACGACTGGGTGAACGATGCTCGCGTACCATCCGGTTTGAGCGAAGAGAAAGAAGCGGAACAAGATAAGAAGAAGGCCGAGCGAAGGAAGGGACTGAGAGAGAAGTTGAAGGAAAGGGAAAAAGTGAGAGCGGCCGAAGAAGCTGAAGAAGCTGCGAAAGAGGAAGAAGATCAACGGCGTAGAGAAGCTGAAGAGAGGATGAGAGCGTCTGTAGGCGCAGGTGGCGGGGTCAACGGAAATGGCAACCAGAACGCAGGACCGCAGAAGCTAGGTGGGAGGGTCGGAGGGGAAGGATTGGGAGGGATGAGCGCAGAGATGAGGATGCAGATTGAGCGTGAGCGCAGAGCTAGAGCAGCTGAAGCTAGGTTCGGGAGGGGATGAGGTCCGAATCGTTTGCATAGCGTGATAAACTAGGCAATTACTGCATTACGGTACGAAGAAGGTACATTTCACGACAATGCGAGACAAGCACTGTATAGTACCCTATACAGAACGGTTATAGTTACAGCAAACGGGAGCAGTCCCTCGGCAACTATACTGTGGTCCAAAACACCGCTTGGGAAGTCTGTGCCTCCTGTTACAATCACACGCACTCCACTCGCAAATAGGTCGTACCAGATGAAGCTGCACTATGTTTTAAAATTTTTCTGCATATCAAAGCACAACCTATAAGACATCTGGAATAATGGCTTGCCGTTGCCAGAGGGTAGAAAGGATCTGTATACAACAATGAACGGGTACTGTACATATAAGCCAAGATGGCCTATTTGACCAACCTGCCATCTTCGCGCCAGTGGTTGTTTTTCGCTGCCTACTTGTCCGACGTGTTGCTCCGGCATGGTCGTATTCACATATAAACGCGACTCGGCGTCGCACGCGCTCTATCCCGTCATACACGTGCCTATCCTAGATATCAACTCGGATTCTCTGGAGCATAGGGATGATCTAACAGACCCCAGTCCACGATAAGATCAAGCCAGTCTCTAGGTCAGCCTTCGTTTGGACTGGCGATACATCAAAGCGAATAGGTTGGCGACTCACCCTGTCCCAATCGTCCATGGCTTTTTGGAGCATCTCAACCTGCCCATCCGCATAAGTCTGCAAGAGCTCCTTCATCTCTTGTTTCTTGTTCAGCTCAAATACGCCGTGTTCTTTTATGACTTCGTCCGAGAAACCGGTGGAGGTTTCGTGCGCTGTCGTCACGGCATCTTGAAGCTGTGTGGCGGAATCGAGTCGTGATATCAGCTCATGCGTCTGCGCCTGAACAAGTACCTGGCTCGTATGTGAAGCACTTGATCTGGAACGATGAAGAGATGTCAACTCACCTCCTTGATCTTCCCATCGAGCTTCCTCATCCTCTCCCTTCTCGTGTGGATATCGTCCGTACCCCTGATCCTATCCACCTGATCCCTCAAATATGTGCCCAACCCCACGGGTGTACCTGCATGTCCGTTAGAGAGAGCAGCAAGTCGATCACGCTCCGATACGACGGCTGACAAGTACGCTGAGAGCTCCTCAAAGTCAAGTTGTTTTTGATCGCGGAGCTTGATGACGGCTCGGTGGGCGTTGGCGTACGCCAGTAAGGAGTGTGATTGGATGAGGAACGGCTCGACGGTTGACTGATTCTGTGCGCCCAATGAGATCCAAATCGTGTCAGCCAATAAGGCAAAGGAGGAACGGAACGCGTTCAATGATGACACCGCTCACCATATGCTTCATAAGGGCTGAGAAATCCAGCATTTTTTCTGCAAACCTGTTCAGAGGTTCTGTGATGCCTGACTCTAGGTATCCGAGACCTTGATACGCAGCAGCCATATCCTGATAGTCCGAAGAGAGATCTGACCGTATCGTGATGCGCAATCAGCTGACGTGCTTCTTGGTGCCAGGCCTTAAAAAGTCATCTTAGCTCACCGTCTACCCTCGCTTTGCTCCTGCCAATCAGCCTTTCGACGGATGTCAGACCTTCTTCGAATCGCTCAATTTCCTCCGCCATCTCGACGAAGCGGCCGTCGGGCTTCCTGACTTTCGAGAAAGCATTGATGAAAGTGTCGGACAACGAATCCATCAACGATGTATGTGATTCGGGCGGAGGGTGAGAGATATGATGGTGTTTTGCAACAGTCTATAGGCAGCCGAGGCATATCTCAGTCCCCTCGGCCTTCCATGCGGTCGCCAGTCGAGCAGAGAGCACTTACCCATTCTGAGCTCTGTAAGAAATCGTTGACGAGCTGACTTCGCTGTAAGGTCGGATGTCTCGCAATCCGGTCGGCAAACCGTTGCAGGCTGGATGTGGAAAGAGCCCTGAATCAGTTCGGAAGGTTCACGAACGGCAACAGGATCCTGAATGCGCTGATCACTCACTCCAGTCGTCGCCTTTCCACAAATTCAGGTCCGAATCGGTCACCCTTGATGTATTCTGCAGATTACATGGATCATGTCCCAGGGATGAGTGAGCTTTGGTATCACCAAGATGTATTTACAGCTAATCAAGCTCACCGAGACGATGTTTGTCAGGAATGGGAGGCACGACACATGCCGGGAAGCTCTTGGCTAGATGTTCGCGGAGGAAGACGAAATCCTGAAATCGCCTTCTTACGACGACGAGTGGTTTCTGGAATGTCGCAAGATTGGTCTGCGGAAGTCATCTCAACGTCAGCTGCCGCATCCGTGGCGCCTAGGGACTTGGAATGCGCACTCACCTGAGTCTTCACAGCATATGAGACGTACATATCCTTGCTCCCCTCGTGCTCCTTGACCGGTTCTCTGACTTCGATACTCATCCACTTCCCATTCCATTCCGACGGGTCGACCTCCCCCGAGACCGATGTCGAAGCCTGTCTTACTCCCTTCTGCCTGGACGGACTGGCATGTGGAGCAGTCGCTGTTGCAGTCGAAGTGGATCCGGACGCGAAGCCTTCGTCATCGTGGATGGCCATACCCGAAGTTTGCGAGATGTTCTCAAACCCGTCGCCTTCCTCGTCGAACGGAGACGAGGGAGACATGACTGCCCTAGGAGGGGCATCGTCCCAGGCGATCGAGTGGAAACCGTCTTCGTCCAGTGGTGTCTGAGCTGGCATGATTCGTATTGGTGAGGAAGTAATTCAATGATAGCGTCACAATGCAGGAATGAAGAAGCAACCTGAAGTCCATGGCAGCACCGGGCGCGGGTCACTGCTTTAAGCGGTCCTGCTAAAGTGGACGCAAGTGACGCTGCCAGGACTTATTTACGTAAGCTACGCTATCTGGCAGTTATCATCGTTGCCACCGTCTCGTAGGCGTAGTAGGCAGAGGTTGTCCCATCGTCACCGCACGAACGCATCGCACCGTACAGTTACCGGTCAATCCCAAAACCCATGGCCATCTGTATTCTCCCGAATCTCACTCCTGTGCAATCGACCTTTAAGCTGCTTGTTGTCGCTATTATCCATATACAACCTATTCCAATACAACTCACGCGTTGACGGATGAAACCGTTTAGCTGATAGCCAGGTCATCATCGCACAGGCTTAGAAAGTCACTACTCCTCAAACCCCTCCCCCCAAGTCAACCGGTCAGGAGGGTACCCGTACACCCCTCTTGTCTGACTCGGACTTGGGATTGGCCAACCTAGTCACCCTGTCTTCCAATCCTCAATCACCGCTATCGCCCTCTTCCCTGACCGCCGACCACGCTTTCGTCTCCGCCTCTAATCTTCATCCTGTCAACGATCCTCAAGGCGGGTCAGCGCGTAGCTCCGGACGGACCGCGATCGACACATCGTCCGCGTCTACACCAGGGACAAGTACAGCGGACCGTGCGAGTGCAGAAGCCGACGGAAGGGGTGTAAATCTCAGTGGAACGGCAGTGACTGTAAACGTGAGTGGGAATTGACATCATACAACGCTTATGTCTCCTTCCCTCCTGGGACCTTCACACTCTAATGCAAGGTTTCGCTTCATTGTACCTATTCACTCCTCTTCCTGCTCACCTTGTGGCTCGCTTTCATTTCATCTTTCAAAACGACTGGAAAAAAAATTGCTAAATGGTACCTACCAACTCCCTGATTCATCACGTCCTGTCCTTGTTCTACGCCCATGCAGAGAGGTATCACTCGACCTAGATCGCCATCAGACGAGGGCGGTGACGATCCCGACCATACCCGACCCAGACAACGAATCAGGCAGTCGACGGGCAATCCTACCTCAATCTCCTCACCTGGCGACTTATCCTTGCTCGGCCCACAATCACATACGGACTCCCGTCTCGCCTCGTCTGCCTCACAGAATCAATCTTCCATCAGCGGTGACATGGGTCCTCCTATCCATACAAACGGTTCTAGCCCAGCCGGTCACGATGCGTCTGCCGACCCTGGACCGTCGACATCGTCTTCCAACGGTCATTCTTCTTCTTCTTCCGCACAGATTCTGCCGGGCTCATTGCCTCCCCATGTAGTGAATTCGATCAGATTTGTCCAGCCTCCTGGAAATTTGATGTACGAAGACGACAGGGAATGGGCAGAACACCATGTTCTAGGCACTGATGATGGACATGAAGGCACAGACGATGGCACGGAAGAAGATGGTGCATCCACTAGAAGACGACTGCACGCCAGACCGGGAGTCGCGGGAGGCATGAGGATGCCAGTCGAAAGAGAAGAAGTAGTCAGGTTGATGCTACAAGGCTTGAGAGATATAGGGTATCAGTAAGTCGATCGCACCGTACCGTAATCTCTCTAATACATGCTAAACTGCATACTGCCACGTACAGTCAAGCTGCCGATGTTCTCGAGGCGGAATCAGGCTATCACCTTTCGACAGCTGCGGCCACTGATTTCCAGGCTGCCATCCTTGGCGGAAGATGGTCCGAAGCTCTCGCTCTTCTTCCGGACCTGGGTATACCCATGCCACCTACCACTGAACCTCAATCATCAAGAAGTAGCATCGCTTCGGGCAAGACCAAAGCTCAGACGTCAGGGAAGAGTGTAGGAAGCGTATCGGATCAAGCGAGCTTTCTTATCGCTCAACAAAAGTACCTCGAATATCTGGAGATCGGGCAACAGAAGAAGGCACTTGGTGTCTTGCGGAATGACCTCAATAGGGTGGCTAGGGACTCAGACGTGCTGCACACGCTGTCTAGGTGAGTTGTCTTGTATGTGTCGCTGTTGTAACGGGATCGAGGTGAGGAAATAGCTAATATCGCTACAGCTTTATGATGTGCACCGACAAAGACGACTTGTATGAACGTGCCATGTGGGACGGAGCAGCCGGAACCTCGCGAAGACAGCTTCTCGAGCATCTACAAGGTGAGATATCTAAAGAACCAGAGGAGCCCCCATTCAACTAACGCGATTTTCCGCCAGCCTATATCTCGCCGCAGATCATGGTACCGTCTCGTCGGCTGGCAACACTTTTCGATCAGGCGCGACGTCACCAACAACTATCTTGCCTCTACCACGAAGAACCAGAGTCTTCGTCACTATACATTGACCATCGTTGCGAGAGCGGACAGTTCCCGTCTGTTACCACTCACGTGTTGGCTGATCATACAGACGAGGTATGGAAGATCGAGTGGAGCCCGGACGGCATGTATCTGGCGAGTGCAGGTAAAGACAAGACTGTCGTAATCTGGCAACTCAAAGTGAATTTTTTCCATTCCTTTCTATGAGGTATTGAGAGACAATATTGACCTGTCGCTCGCTTCAGGCTACTCCCAAAGAAAGCGGTGGAACCCATTACGGTGTGATACCTCTTCTGCATCTCAGAGATCATCACGACCCAGTGGATGCGATGGCATGGTCTCCCGATGGAAAGACGCTTGTGACCGGTGCAGACCAGAATGTCTATGTGTGGAACGCTAGAGTGAGTGGATATCACGGGTGATTGGATCAGGCTTTCGAGACTGAAGCCTTCCGCATGTAGACCGGCGAACAAAAGCCGAAGCCTTCCGCCAGCTCCCAACATGGCGATACAATCAGCGCGATACAATGGCTCCCTGACGGATCCGAGTTTGTTGTTTCATCCATGGATTGCAAAGTGGTTTTCTACGTAAGTCAAGGTACCTTAGTCATGTGGCATGATAAGCACTGAATTAATACGCATCCTCATGACGTTCAGGCGCCAAACGGTAGCATGCTGCGACAGTGGTCGGCCTCTCCTCTGCAGCTCAGCGACTTCGTTATCACACCCGATGGCAAGCGGATTGTCGCTCTTACAACCCCGCTCAAACGGGTCTCCCACAACGATCGGCTCAAGCAAGCCATGTCTGCGCGACCCACCGAAGAATCGGAGACCCTCGGTCCGGCCGCGGCGGGTGGTGGTGGTTCTGGTGGCGGCGCTCCGAGCGTAGTATCACAGCCTTTCCAGTATGCTACAATGGAGCGGTCTATCGCTGTTATCAGAATCGCAGACCATGAAATTATCGAGTGAGTTTCCTCTAATCGACTTGTACACTACATGTGACTGGCTGACCTGAAAGTGCAGCTGGTCACAAGATTTGCGGTGCGAGACGACGAGTATCAGAATATCCAGCGATGGAAGGAAAGTCATCGTCAGCTGTACGCCCGACGTAAGTGGAGGCCTTCTCGTAAGCACGTACTCTAACCCACGGACTAACGCGTATCATGCCTCGCCTGTGCAGGAGATACAAGTCTGGTCGATCGATCCAGGATTGAAATATCTACGCAAGCACAGCGGACACGTTCAGGGTCGATTCCTTATCCGAAGCTGTTTCGGCGGGCCCAAGGACGGATTTGTGCTGAGTGGCAGTGAGGGTGAGTCATCGCTGCTAGCCATTGGATCCTGCGATCGTGGTATTTCGCTGACTAAAGCCTTTGTTTTTTTTTGGGGGGGGGCCTCATCAGACGGCCATGTCTACGTATGGCAAGGAGCATCGCAGAACCCCCTCGAAGTGCTATCGGGTCATGTAGGAGTAGTCAATTCGGTCGCCTGGAACCCTGTAGCTGCGAGGCGGATATTCGCCTCGTGCAGCGATGACAATACGATGTGAGTGGAGCGGATAAATCACCTACTCACCTATTATCAGGAGCGTCCCCAAACCATCCTACGAAACCGCTTCTAAAATTGCGCATGTTCCGGCTGCCATCAGTCTTTTTGTGCAAAGGCCTTTGACTGACAGAGACATATGCTTTTTCACAGTCGGATCTGGCAACCACCTCTCGCTCTTGAGGACTTGGCAGATGCCGTCATGTCGGAAGACGTGCTCCACAATAGCAGTGGCGATGTGCAGGCTTCCGGGTCTCCAGCTGAAGTTGCCATCGAGGAGGAGGACAAGGACGACGATGGGATGGTACTGTGAGACTCAGCACAGTACTGTACGGGCACATGGTGAAGCAGTAAGGAACAACAAGTCATATCATATATACGTGCTTTTCGACGAGTGTAGGCAGTGGAGTATGGAAACAGAACATAACGAGATGACACATATATACAGTATACTTAGGGACGCACAGTAACAATGCGAGCACAATCCTTTCGTAGGCGTTGTTGATTTGGGCAATGTATCGCAGTGTCTTGCAGCACGCAGCACATAAGAGCCGGCGAGCACGCGATCGTGGAATCATAGGGAGTCCTTGATGCATACAGTGTGGGAAGAACGCCTCTACATACCTCAAGAGTGGTGATATCCCTCTTTTCCTCGAAACTGCTTTGCAGCCCCAAGTGGCGCTTTCGATAGCAGAAACGAGTGAGCGCTGAATAGGATTACAGTATGTAATCACTCTGCTTGCAGCCAGTGAGCCGGGAATCGGGAATCGTACACTCAAGAGTTCCGACTTCCGGTGAATGGAAACACGTGGAGGATGTGCTGTTGACAACAATGACGAGTTGTTCACATGATTATGCATCTGAACGGACATTGATCGTTGCACAAGCAGCATTAGGACCGTGATGCGATCGTCTTTGGCGTCTACGTATCACACCTCCGCTGTCACAGTTCTTCACGGACATACCGCACATATTCGTTCTTTAGAAGGGGTTTTTTCTTGTTTTTCTGAGAAGAAGGATGACGGCAACTGCGCTTCTCTGTGATTACGATGTGTTACTATTAGCAGACCAGTTCTAAGAACGAGACCGAGCATGGTACAGACTCGCGCCGAGACATGGGTCTGCATCGTTCCCCGCCCTAGTGCACGAAAAGACTACCTGATGGGTCGTTAGGATGAGGTGCTCAAAAGCACCGCATGGCCTGATTCATCTGCTCGGGTGCCCACCTGATCACCTGTGCGCTTGATCGCCTGATGGGACTCATTACGAGCCTTAGCTCTCTCCCTCAAACAGTCCGGATGGAGCACTAAGCCTCGACCTTGCAAGAGACATGAGAGGCTGCACAGCTGCTCGTTGATAGACTCAGATGTCAGGAGGGAAGAAGTCGGGCACATCCAATCCAGTCATCGGACTACATTTCTCCAACCGACCGTTCGGCAGCTCGTAACCGTGGACGTGCCAAATCCTTGCGTGTGCTCTTTTTGGAGACCTTGTCTCTGCAGGGAGACCTTTTCACACTGTATTTCGGAAATACGGCGCTTCATTATGAAATGGAGAGCTTCATGCAGGCAAATTCGCCCACTCCTTGTGTGGCGGCGAGTACGAAAGGATCCAAAATAGCGAGAGATGTCGTCACACTCACAGTCCAATGTGTACGCACATCAGTCACACCTCACTTCAAGCACACACATGATCTGTCTCCTGCGCAGAGCGGACGGAGATGCGTTGCTCTGCCATTATCTATTGTCCACTTGATCAGGATGATAATCCCACATTGAAACAAGCAAGCTATATACAAAATCTTTTCCCCTTGTTTCCATCTACGGCCATAGAACACATAAAATACCGCATCCCGTCCGCTCTGCGCAGTTTTAACATGTGTATCGCTCGGTTAGTACCAGGGTGGGGGACCACCTGGGAATCCCGGGTGCTGTAGTTTTAGTTTTTGTTTCTGTTTTGCAATTGCATTTATTCATCCATCGCAAGACGTGAAAGAAAGACGTTCATCTCTTTTCTTCGCTGTATTTGAATGTCCGATTGAGGATAAGATAAGGACGGTATGTGCCGATCAAAGGGATGCCTCTGTGTATCTGGATACATCGAAATGTCCCGATCAAAAGCCCCCCACTTCCCCCATTTTGTTTCCGTGCACACATCACTTCAGTGCACTCGCGCCATGGTCGGACCCTTTGTACGTAGTACAGGCGAGATCTTTCGGCCATACCATACGCATGTACTCGGGATCATGAAAGATGAACACCTCAGTCGAAGCTCTCCCAAACCATTTGCTCGTCAGCAGGATTCAGGTGGCGGGCAACTGGATCGTGATAACTTTATACGCATTCAATATGTACGAAGCGAAGCACCGCAGTTGAGCCCAGCAGATCGCAGCGCGCGCATGCAGCCACCGCAGCAGTAGCGCCCGTCCAGCCATCAAGGACAAAGATCCTAACAGTTTACATATGTGTTATCCTATGTCTAACATGACCATGCTGCAGAAGCAAACCGATACTACTCGGACAACGAGCGCGAAGCAAACGAAACATAAGAGGGCAGATGTGGCTGGTCAATCATGTGAAGTGGGAAGATCAGGGGAAACGACTGGATGAATCCGTTTCTTGTTGCCGGTCTCTCTGACATACACAGAATCTATCACCCTCTGCGATAAGTCCTCCTGACCATACTATGTATACGACGAACTCGATGGCGCAGCAGAATCAGTGGCGAGAGAGCCGGCGAGTAGGCCACACGACTGTTGCGCTGGGTTCCATCCATGTGTACTGAGTGGGGTGCATAGTCACTCTCGCCGTGCGAGGCATTCTTGGATCCAGTGGGGTGAGGCCCCGACAGCGCTTGTCTGAGGCGGCGATCGGCCGATCCCAAAACCCGATACAGTACAACCTCGTTATGAATGGGCGTATTGGATGAGAAGACAAGATGCAAGTACCCTCATTTTTGGTGGCGGAGCGGAACCCCAGCCCGTGGGCATGATGCGGAGGCATATCAAGGAGGACAGCCCAGTCGGTCGGTTGTTAATCAATCCGCCTTCGTTATATCTCAAGCATCATCGACGACTAATTTTTGAGTATGGATCGCTAGGAATCCCTGGAAGCCTAATGTTCATGTCTTACCGCACTCGTCAATCCATATGTATCCCGGTCTCTGATTGCGCTACTTGTACCTCAGTCAAAGGATCGAAAGATCGACCGGCGGTACGGTACGTGATGTACGGAATCCCATACACCGTGGTGAGACATTGTCGATCTGCGTTACGCTGCGTTCGTCGAACAGGTACGTATGATACGATATGTCAAAGCATGTCACGGAATGGCATCGCATATCGCATGGCAAGGCATGGATGCTTGCTTGAACGACAGAAATAGCTACATTAGGTGGAGCGAGAGTCAGAAGGTGAGGACCTCGACTGGGAACGATGCTAGGCCGAATATTTGGAGCGCATATCCACCCACTGTCAACTAGATCCAAGCATGTGCGTGGGACTGAGACAGGCCAGCCCAGACCAAAGCCAAGCTTGTCACCGGTTCTTCGCCGCCTGGCTTCAGTAGCATGCTTGCACGATCGATAATCGATCGGTATTCATTTTCTCAATCGCCCGCAAACCCGATACGACACTTATCAGCCGCATGACAGGCGCTCCGATCTCCTCTCATCGTCCGAAAGCAGTAAGTTAATCCGAGGCATGGCAATAGGATTAGGGTTTTGATTCGGATTATGTATGGAAGATACTCCATGGTCGATTCCAGGCCTCGGTCTAGACTGGATTTTCACTTCATTTCATTTCATTAGCATTAGCATACGGTAGCACCCTCGTTTAGTGGAGAATTGTATTGGAGGTACAAAGTTCCGAGTTCCAGTTTCGACGGACAAAGGAATCTTTAGGTATTTTTGTATTTTGTATTCGTTTATGGACTAGGGGGATTGATCATTTCTGGGGTGCTTACGGCTTCGGCATCAGCCAGACAACGTGGCAACCGGTGCGGTGGAAGGAAAGGCCTTAAGCTTTTTCTAACTTATCGAGATTCTCGGTTGTTTCGAAATGATCAGCAGGGACAAAAAGAGGGGTTTTACCGTTATTCTCGCGCGCGGAAAAAGCGTCTTGTTTGTTATTCCGCAGACGGTGCACAAGGCAGCAGATGGAAGGCTTCGGGTGCAATGATCGAGACCGCAAAATGTGGAGAAAGGCAAAGCAAGTGCCGCTCGCTCTGGACGCGTCGAATTTTAACCCTCATTTCACAGTGGTACAGAGTAGTCTATCCCCCCCTTTTCAGACGTGTTGTTGATGCCGTGCCGTACCGTACAATAGCTAGCAGCATGATGCTGCGCCGATTGTCGGCTTGGCTTGTAAGTGGACCGCCGTGTCGCTGTCACGCCTCAGCTTCGCGCACCTTTTGTCCGCCCAAGGTTCCTTTGCAGAAACGCACAAACCCGCTCTCCTCCACAACACACTAGCGCCCTTCCCCCCGTCCTCGTGACGTTTGAGGAATCACACCTTGGAGCACTGAATAGGTGTTGTTGTGCATCGCATCAGCATCAGGATTTATGAACATGTATCGGAACCGAGCCTGGGCTAGTCCAGTCCAGACTCGGACTCTGTAGCAAGATGATGACAGAGTGCAAATGCAAAATTAACATTAAGAAAATGCGAAACAGACAACAACGCAACAACGTTAACCCCTGGATGCTCCTATTCGCGTTTTTCCTGAGATTGAGGAGATGCACAGTTGCAAGGCTTGTTGATCAACCGCAGCGCTCACGCCACGCGTAGTCGCAACTCGGATGCATACAATCAGAGGACACAATGCACAATGTACAGTGCATGGGTGGAGTCATTTATGTACCCAGAGTTGAATGGAAGAAGAAGCGAAAGCCTGGAGCGGATCGTGCCAGGAATCGGCTGCAGCGACGGCTCACTACCGCACCACCCTCCTTTCGCCATTCGGTTGGTTGCTTCGCATAAACCTCGCATCGTAACGTATATCAACTCCCCGATTCTGAACCCCCCTTTTTCCTTCTCTCTTCTTTCTTTCTTTCTTACTCTCATCAATCACCACACATCTCTTCCAACGCCTCTACCTCACCTTTTACGGTCCCCTCTTTCTGTCTTAACGCCACCACAACCGCCGACGTCCGTAACGGATACCGACAAAGTCGATACTGCACCTCGACGCAACCACGCTCTTTCAAGTAGCAACCCCAAACTCAACCCCACACGCATCCAGACCTTTTTCCACTTCACAACTCGCTTGAAGCTTGAAGTGATCACCGAAAAGGCCTCGACAATCAAATCCAATCAAGATCATCATCACCAATCAACTGATCAAAACACGACCCTCGTTTTCATTACCGTCAACGGCCCCGAAAAAAAGGTAGTATCGCTCCTACACGACTTTTGCTGGCAAAAGGTATAAAGCGCTGACCAACACACGAGGTAAGTCATCTCTTCCTTCAACTCACAATCACTCATCAACTCAACTACCACCACTCTCTATTTTAGAGATTAGATAAAAAAAGGAGCAGCGCTCACCCGAGTCCAGTCTTTACAACCAGAACACAGTTCAACGACAACTCAAACGACTACTACGTCACTCTCTACGACAACACAACAAAACATATCAACAATGTTCGCCTCCATCGCTATCTCTGCCCTTGTTGCTTCGGCTTCCATCGCCTCTGCTCGACCTATCGCTTGTCGAGGCATGCCCACCACCTACGCTGAGGGTTACCTCGAGAACTACGATGTTTGTGAGTATAAAGAGTCCAGGTTTTTCGCCCCTTGCCTCGTCCCCACCCGCATCAGTGCTGACATCCACCACTTTTTCTCCTCAGACCACGCCCGATACATCGCTCTCGGATGCTCCGGCCAGCAGACCGCCAACGCCACCTTCTTCGACGACTGTTGCCACCCTCTTCTCGCCAACGAGACCCTTGAAGAGTCTCGACCTTCCTACTGTATCCCCAGCAATGCTACCGTAGCTGAGGTCTCTTCCACTTTCGCCGAGTACACCTCTACCGCCACTGCCGCCGCCACTGCCTCCGCCGACGTCGCCGCTGCTGCCGAGTACTCTTCTGCCAACAGCTCCGTCGCCGCTGAGCCCACCACCACCGTCGCCGCCGTTGCCCAGGTCGCCCAGGCTGAGGAGACCACCTCTTCCTCTTCTTCCTCTTCCACCGAGGAGGCTTGGACTTCTACCTCTTCCGCCGCCGCTGAGCAGACCTCTGCCGCTTCCTCTTCCGGTTCCGGCGAGACTATGACCGGTGGTTACGCTACCTACTTCTACCAGGGCGGTAACGCCGGTGCCTGTGGTACCGTCCACTCCGACTCTGACAAGGTCATCGCCATCGACTCCAACGGATGGTGGCAGGACTTCTCCCAGCCCTCGCAGTACTGTGGCAAGTACATCACCATCACCAACAGCAACAACGGCAAGACCGTCACTGCCATGGTCGCCGACGTCTGCCCTACCTGTGTCTCTGACAACTCTCTCGACCTCTCCGTCGGTGCCTTCACCGCCATCGCCGAGGAGTCTGAGGGTTCCGTCCCCATCACCTGGCAATGGGCTTAAGCGGATCAACACTCTTTGCTCACCTGTTCACATGACCTAGATGGTCGGTCAATAGGCTGAGCAACGTGACTGATCAGCTTTCCACCCCATTTCCTCCCATCTCTCGTGTCTCTCATCATCTTTTGGTCTTTCATCGCGCATATCAATATCATTTGTCTCCATACCACGTATAACGATTCTCAAGAACGCATAGAACCTTTTTAGACGTCCTTGATCTTCCAAACATCTGTTAGTATAGTATATCTTCTATACATCCGCTGCGCGGGTTTCTCTTCCTATTTTGTACTGTCGGTATCTTCTCCGTTGGATCTGCGGTTGAGGTGTGGTGAGGCTGGGACTGTTGTGCGGTCCAAGTACGCTGCTGCCGCCGCTTGCTCTAGGAGGTACATCCGTAGTTCGTAGGAGGGAGTTCAGATGGCCTTCATAATGCGCTGTGCGAATTGCAAGGTTGGAACGATCTTGGGTATGACGAAAATGAATAGAGCTAGTCTCTGCCATAAAACGGAATATGATCGACCCCTCGTCCAGCAGCAATAGCTTGATTCAACTGGGCACTTTCCTAATGCCGGGTCGGGTGTTCTGCAGACTAAGATTACGTTTTCGGTCGATTGGCATTAGATGACGGGACTAATGGCTTCTGATCGTTGGTGCCCCACATGAAATACGAAGACCGCAATGTAGTTGTGGATGTTTTGGCGGTGATTCAGAATCGTTTGTTACACCATTCGTCCGGTTGAGATCATAGGGCGCTCGATCCAAGAAAGGATCGGTAGAACAACACTTGGAACTATTAACCTAGTCCGACAAGCCTTTGAGAAGGTCTCATGTTTGCGCGCCATCGCCTTGCGGCTCGAACATTGCTCATCGCTACCGCACGTCATACCTCGACTCCTTCCTTCCGACTGTCAACAGCGACAAGCCTAACGGCGCGATCTATCTCTCACACCAGGCCGCAATCGTCGCCAAGGTGCTGCGCTCCGTCCCTCGTTTCGCCTTATCTCTACTCGTCTTGCAGTAGACAGACGAATCAAATCGGCAGTGGTCCGAGCGAGCTCAGACGACAGCTCAAATTACCGACAAGGAGACCGCGAAGGATTTCGAAGAGGTTTTGGCGTCTTATTCTAGGTTTGAGAATCACATACATAGGACAGCCGAGGGTAGCTGACAAGGATAGAGACTCAGAAGGAACCGGAATGTGAGTTGACTCTATCACTCCTTCCGTTCTTTTTTTTCTTTCTTTGAATTTTCAAAGGAAAAAAAAAAAGATAGAACGTTCGCGCAGAACTTTATGACGGACTACCCTCCCTGTCCTTGCTCGACCGATCGGCGTCTGTGTATATCGATGTCAAGCTGATCCGGTAAATCTTCTGACTGGCGATTACTCCCTCCAGGCCGAAAGCTGCTTTCTACGCCGTTGCCGCAGGTCGTAAGCCAGGGGTGTACACGACTTGGTCAGAAGCTGAAGCTCAGGTAAAGGGATATGCTGGGTGAGTGCTGACGCGGTGACCTCATTTTATTCATGACCGTCCTGCTTGCTTCGCGGAACCTCTCAAGGAGAGCCCTTCGATTCTCGTACCCGGATCTGAAATCACCGTCGTTGGAGTATTGGCCCATAAGAGATACTGATTCAACTTGATATGGTCATGTATTTTCTACCAGCGCGCGCTACAAGAAATTTCCGACCGAGTCTCAAGCCAACGAATTCATTGAGTCCGAATCATCTCCCGCTTCTGTGCGCGCAGCAGCCGCTAGCTACGCCTCTAGCACCTCGCCCGCTTCAAGCTCTAGTGGCGCCGCCGGCCCATCAAGGGAAACCCATACCAGAGCAGAATCACCCCCGACGAACGCACCTCAGTCTACGCTTCCCCCTCGCTTGCAAGAACTGGCGAGAGACGGCTACATGTTCACAAAGGGTCCTGTACACTACTTGGTGGTGCATACAGATGGGTCGGCGCTAGGGAATGGGAAGGTAGGCTCGAGAGCTGGTGCTGGCGTGTTCTGGGGATCAAGCGGCGATGCGGCATCGAGGTGAGTTGAGGTGTACTTTGTCGTGGGTGTGGCATTGTGTCTTACACTGGGATGTTTGACATTGCTGAGGACGACAAGCTGACCCAAATGAATATACAACTCGAAACGAAACTTGCAGAAATCTGAGTGAACGGGTACCTGGCTTGCCACAAACGAACAATCGAGGAGAGTTACTGGTAAGTTGGAGCTGGCAAGTTTTTTCCCGCCATAGCTCACAGGAAGATTACAGCAACAATCGACCGCTCTCCGGATGTCTGCACACCAACATGGATCATGTCGAATCTCATTGACAGCCATTCTCGTCCCTAGGCCGTTATCAGAGCTCTTGAAAACTGTCCGTTTCCTGATATACCGCTCGAGGTGCGGTGTGACTCGCAGTATACCATTTCATGTGAGTTGTTGACATGCGATCATCAGCATCGCTGCAACCAGGGATACCCTCAGCCTGTTCATCTCTTCCTAGGTCCAAGTGCTCCACATCTCATGTTGACTGTCACTGACGTCGCTATACCATAGGCATGACAACGTGGCTACCCAAATGGCTCAGAACCAACTTCCGAACCTCTTCGACCCCTTACGCACGGAACAACGGTTCATTCTCCTCTTCGACAAATGAGCCCACAAAGCAGGTGTCCAACGTGGACATGGTCAAGCATTTGCTGGTACTGCTTCGTCGGCGAGGGAAGAATGGACGAGTCAAGTTCAAATATGTGCCTGCGCATACTGGGATCGAAGGGAACGAAGCTGCCGATGTGAGTGATTCGACTGCCCGTCTGTCTCGGTCGATCAGTCCACCTCACGTCGGATCTCTGTTGTCACCCGGAGATCCATGTGTTCACGAAGCATGTCAGCAGAAGGGGATTTCGCAACCGTGATGCCATCGTTTGTATCAGCCCGTTGTGCTGACTGGATGGGCCTCCTCCACTGTCTGATGCTTTAAGAGACTCGCCAAGATGGGAAGTATGTCGCCGGAAGTACCGAACAGAATAGACTGGCTGGACCCAGACAAGGAGAAGATCGAGCCTCAGCATGCTGGAAAGGGTACCGAGGACGTAAAGAATGGGTTGAAAGATATTGAGGTGGGAATCACGGACATCGAGGTTGAAGTGAGTTGTCAAGCGCAGAATGGCATACTTCATTCTGCTATACTCGGTATTCAAAAAGTCTTGACCCCTTCTCTCCTTGTGGCTCTACCAGTGCGGTCACGGGGTTGGAGACTGATCCTTGTTTCTTCACTCATCGTCTTTTCACCCGCTTCCCGCATCTATTAGGTTGACGAGAACTGGTTGATGTCACCCGAGGAATGGGGGAACCTCGAAGATGAACTTAACGGAGCCGAGTCGTTGTGAGGGGGCTTGTTGCCCTTTGCTGTTCACTCGCTGAGAAGGCGCAGATTCCCCTTCGCTTGTTGTACAGACATTTGTATAAGCAGAGTGTGTGCTGCACATGTTTAGGATGCGATTGAGATAATGTGGTACCTGTAGGAAGACGGGTCTGTGCCTCGTTACCTTACAGTACGGCCTGATCGACCATGCAATGCATTCTTATCTCAATGTACATAGGAAGTAGGTCTTACGATGAACACCATGACCAATCCAAACAACGTGACTGGACACAACCTGGCTTTTCGGATCTCATCTTCCTTTACTTGATTTCATTATCCCCGTCGAGCCAGCTCCTCTGGCGCGAGCACAATCTCCTTGCCGCCTACAGTACCCGTCCGTCCACTAACACCAAAAGTCAGCGCGTATCCTGGCGGAAGCTCTGTTCCGGGTGCAGGGAGTTCCAGGAGAGGCCAAGATGATGCGGATGGTTTCTGAAGGACTATATCGACCTGCAGAATGTGTCACGTTTTCAAGACTGTAAGCTATCGGACAGACGATTTGTACGCAGCACAGAAATGGATGCAGGATAGGGTCCGATCCGAAGAGCATCACTTGGGGTGGATCGGGTGGGTCGAGACACCGTCGATGTGGAACCATTCCGACCGATCAGACGGACTGAGCTCATAGATTTTGCCTCACCTTCGTAGACAGGATCCGGAAGGTGCTCTTCTCCGCATCAATGGGTCCGTACAAGGTCACTGTCTTCACGACACGCTTGTTCGCAGGGAGGTATAGGTCGAGGTGTAACTGTGATTTCATCGAACAATCGGCATACATAGTCAGCATATGCCTTATAGTGATACAATGTGACCTAGAGTTCGAGAGCTCACAACCGAGTCAACCGGGATTGTGGTGGACATGGGTGGGATCGGGCGATGATGAAGATCATCGACAACTCACAGATTGGCCTTCGAACTTCACGGTAGACTTCTCCTTGTCAGCCCTGGATGACGGGAAATGCACCAAATATCAGCCCAGCACCCCGGCTCCATGTATCATGTGGAGACTGTCCCTGGCGAGATGAACATGGGATCGTAATGACCCATGTAAGGTGGGATAGGGGTCGGTAATTCAGACACATACCCCTTGGCGAAGGCCGATACGTGGACCTGCAGAGGTGTTTGATAATGATCTAATCGACATGTCACGATTTCCTCCTTGCTCTACAGGGGATGCCAATAGGGCCGACAGGCGGTTCAAGTGGGTGGGTTTGGACGAGGGAAGAGATCACTTCCTGGTCAGCGGCGATTCCTGAATGATCCCTCAGAAGCATGACTGCCCAAGTCTCCACTTACCTCATCTTTTTTGGCACCAACAAAGAGATGGTTCCCCTCCTTACATCCTTCGATCTTCAAAAACTCGGAGAACTCGAGTACACGCCTCTTGCAGCACAGGTAGCCCTTTGAACCCTCGTGAAAGATCGCCTGAGGGGTAAGGAAACAAGGCAGAAACAAAAGCATGATCAGCAATGAGATAAGTAGTCAAAGATTACTATGTCGTGCTTCGCGTCACGATAGCCTGGGTATTAGGAATAGCGATGTGATCTTGGATTGATAAGATCTTCAAAGCGGGATCCGGCGCACAGATGAGGGGTTTGGCCTATGTGTCGCTGAGGCGATGGGGCTGGAGTAAGGACGTCCCCCCACGGAGGGGGTTGCCTAAAGCGCATTGGCCCTGGACTAGAGATGCGGTGGTAGTAAGAAGTTGACGATTGCTCACCGGCTGAGGATGATATCGACACTTGGATCCTTCTCCTTGTCCCCTACTCACTCCCTCATCCACCCACTCTGCCCCGCATCCCAAGCGCTTGCACTTCGCCCCTTGCGGCACAGGGATGGAGAGATCATCTTCCTCTTCCACGACCTTCTGCGCGGGCGCAGGTGCACTCGCCGTCGAAGAGACAGCTACGTTGGAATTGGCGTTAGGTGTTCGGGAGCCTGATTCAGGTTTGTCGGGTTTGGCGGTACCGTACGTTTCTACGCCGGTTGCGGAGACGCTCGTTGGACCTGAAGGTGCTTCGGCGGGTTTGGGAGAGGAAGACGAAGATGTGGGCACCGCGGACGAGTGCTTTCCTTTCGCACATGGCTACAGCATTGAGAAACGTCAGCAGTGGTCGGTCATCTCGGTGCCTGTACTCGGACCGAGAGACCTTGTGGGACTATCGAGCTCCGATTGCTTTGAAAGAGGGACTCACAGGAATGGCCATGAACTGGTCAAATTCGAGGACGGGCTACAAATAGAAGAGAGACGCTGTCAGTAGTGGCTTTTTGGACGGACCTGGCCCATTGCTGAAGCTTGCAGCTCGACAGGCAACCCATAAAGGATGGACTCGTGCGGCATACCTTGTTGACCTCATTGCAGCATGCTGTTCAGCGCGCAGGAAGGGACAACATATTTGTCAGCCATTGCTTAAGGCGCCTAAGCAGTATTTGCATGCGGACACTCACACCACGATTTTAGACCTTCGTGAAAGACCTGATCAATGTCATATGATTTAGTCAACTCCCAGGCTCCTCCGTCACATCGCAGATACACCGGCCCCGATCACATAATCGAAAGATGCGGGGTCTGCATCTTCAAGCCCAACGAATGTCACTCGTGTGCGTATGCGTAGGAATTCCACAGGTGATATGATATACATTGCACACACAGTACGGCACTGGACGCGGCCGGTGACCGCGACCGCGACCGCAACTGTATGGGTACTCACCGGACCACCGGGATGATAGCTGCAGCTCCCTTCCTCATTCGCGCTCTCGTCAAAATCCTTGAGACACCCCTTGTTTGTGCACCGCGGCATTCTGTCTTTTTCTCGCTTGGTTGTTGGCTCTGCTTACGGTCAATCGCTTCTATTCTCGTTGTACGTTGTCGCTTGCACGCAGTAAATGTAGTCAATCTGTTTATGAAATCATAGGCAATAAATAGGTGGTGGTCTAGGTCGTTGTCTTAACTCGCAGGATCACTCAGTCGACGACCGGAAATCTCTAGAAAACGTAATGACCACGTGGTACGCGCCGTGCATCACACCGCTGCACTGCTACGCGCTTCTTTTCCTAAATATCTCTTTGTCCTGGTTGCATGGACACTTCACCTGTCTATGACTGTTTGCGGGACCTGTGCTCGAATCAATGCATAGTCGAGAGCAGAATCGACCCCACAACCCATCCTTCGACCTCACGCCATGATTCTGCGATCCTCTGCAACGGTTTCTCTATCCCTTTTGTCGTATAATTCTGGCAAGGCCGCTCGGGGGATGGATGACGGAGTGGGGAAGTGGGGGAATTTTGATCGGACATTTTTACGTTAGTGTATATGTTATGGTGTGTGTGCCCATGCAACTCTGATCGGACTCTCCCGCTGATCGTCTTCGCTATCGGTCGAGCCTTCGTCGCCATCCATCCAACCGTTTTCATCCCACCTCTTCGTGTACATCTCGAGAGATCTTCACCGCTGCCAAAAGCCAAAAACTACAGCACCCGGGATTCCCAGGTGGTCCCCCACCCTGGTACTAACCGAGCGATACACATGTTAAAACTGCGCAGAGCGGACGGGATGCGGTGCTTTATGTGTTCTATGGCCGTAGATGGGAAGCAGGCGGTCCGTGCAGATATGAAGATTGGGGCAATGGCAGACGGTCCACCGCATCCCGTCCGCTCTGCCCGTCGTGAGCGTGAGCCTGTACATGCGCAGAACCGTAAGCAGGAGCAGGAGCAGGGACTGCAAGGAAATGTTCCCACTGGCTGAGAGACCCCGTAGGCGAACGGTATCTAGTGTCTTATCGGAGCATGCTCCGTCTCAATGGGTCCTAAATTATAGGGCATGTGACATGTTTTGCCGATGTTCTCTTTGATCATTTCCGATGCGATCACTACAACCGGGTATCAATGGGTTCTCGACCGCATCGCTTTCTGCTCCTCGAGTCATGCATGGGCCGCCGCATCCTGGGGATGGGCCACGCAGGTAGTCAGGGGCTTCTCAGGACAAAGGCATGTTCGAGGCAACCGTGACTACCAGAAAATTGGAAACATTCTGACATGTAGCCCCTCTCTGCAGCCTCGCCGAATATCTAAAAGAAGGTACCCCGTCTGTTTTCAGATTATGACGGGAAATACGCCCAATAAGCATCCGTCACACAGTGACGTGAAAGTGCATGTCTACCATGTAGAGCAGGATTCCGCGCAGCGAGCGATCGATGGCATCACAAGAAATGTGGCCAGCTTCATTTGTAAGCAGAGGCCGCCTTCGAAGCGAGACGCAGGCTCAACTTCGCTTCCCGGGACGTGCATCGCCTCCATGGCCAATGAGCGCAATCCCGGATCAGCTGAGCAGTCAAAAACCCAAGCTCCTTGACTATCCAAGCTCCTTGACTATCCAAGCTCCTTGACTACCCAAGCTCCTTGACTCATAGTGATTAGACAATGATACATGTAGGGCAACCATTGCGGGATGAGTGCTTTGTCAACCTAGTGCATCCTTGTCATTGATATCAACAGCGTGATCTTATGTCAAATAGTCTACTTTCTACGAAGAGAGTGTTGCTCAGCCCACGGTCGATTGAGACAATAGTGGCGAGATACACAAGCACCATTTTCAAGCACCGTGCTCTGACCGCAACCGCCGCGAATGAAGTATTAGCAACCGACAGAATTTCTACGTATATTGTACATGTTGCTAGCTCTAAACCGGAACAGTCCAGTTTCGTACGCAACCATCTGCGCCGGTAGTGATGATCTTCTCGTCGCCAAGCCATGAGACGCCGCTGACTCCTCCGGGGTGAGCGTTCTGTTGACAGAAACAGGAAGGTTGCAATTGTTGACCGAAAGTTATCAGCTCTGGATCCCGCGCCTCTCCCCACGGCCCGCTACTACATGCGGTGCCTTTGACATGCAGCCCGGATAATCAATACGGTCTGAAGAGGTCACGGTGCACAACTCACCTTGATCGCCACGTTCTTGGCGACTTTCTCCCTGCTCCATATATAGATCCCCTCGTCCAGACCTGCAGAAGCCAGTCTCTTGCCATCGCTCGACCAAGCGAGCGCAACGACCCGTCCGGTATGGAACGTCCACCTACTCGAGACAGTCGTCTCTTGCTTCTCTACGTCAATCAAGATGATCCTACCGGCCGCATCACCGGCGGCTAAGTATTTACCATCAGAAGAGAACGCCAACGACAGAACATCTCCTTTGTTGTCTTCGACTTCGAACAAAGTCTTATCGGGAGAGGTGGTGGCGACTATGACTTTCTTGCCGACACCGTAGGCGATGGTGTCAGAGTTCGGACCAGGATGGGCGGCGACGGCTGTCGTGGGGTCTTTGACGATGTAAGAGGTATTGTTGGAGCTGACTGGATGCACCTCGAGGCCTGACGAAGTGGCGACGTAGACCGCGTTGGAGGTGGCTGCTACACCAGCTGGCTGCGCTTTTGTAGGCAGGGAAGAGGATCTGTGTGCGAAGGAAGCGACACCCAGATTCAGAATGTCAGCATATGACTTAGTTATTCAGGCAAGCAGCAGCAACGGTGTCGTCTTCAGCGACACTCACCCAAACGCCTGCCCCTCGATCGAAGATACCTTGTCATCCCAACCTGCACTCCAAACCTTTCCTTTGCCATCGGAAGTGATACCGGCGATCTGACCCGTATGACCGGTTCCCTCAACCTCCGTGCAAGTGCCTTCCTTTTCACCAAAGCTCTCACCAAGATCGAATCGCTTGATGGTGCCATCGAAGGAACCAGCATAGAACGTAGCCCCCTCCTCACCTCCTTGAGTCGGAGAGATAGAAGAAGCCGTAATGGCTTTCGTGGCACCGTGGAGAGTTCGCCATTTGGTAGACGTTGATTCTCGCGTGTCAAAGAGGTTCAGTACACCGGAGAGGGAGATGGAGACGAGAGTGTTGGCGTTGGCGAATACGACACCGTTCTGTTGCGACGATATATCGCTCCCGACCGTCCAGGATTGAGTTGATTTGAGGGTGGAAGCGTCCCCTGACGGCAGCCAGACCGGCGTTAGTTCATAAGCTGTACCAGTCAAATCCAACATTTACGCTCGAGCTTCGCTTACAGATGGAGACGATGCCGTCTGCTCCAGCAGTGGCTATCGCAGCGGAATCAGGCGTCCAGGAACAGGCCATCTGTAACACGACAAGCTTCGTTAGTCCCGAATCCAGATTTCGCGGACAAAGCTGCGTGAACCTGCGCATATATAATCCTCACCAAACTGCTCGAAGCACTTCCCCTGTCCACTTCACCCTTGACTTCTCCGCTCTTGCCATCATAGAAGAACAGCCTTCCATCACTAGCAACGGAGGCGAACAGCTCCCCATTCGGTGAGAAGGCAACGTCCCTGACGAACCTGTTGTGAGTATTGATCATCTTGTCATACTTGAAGGGGACGGCGGTATGGAGGATGAGCGAGTTGTCGTCCGAGCCTGAGACAGCTCGGAAGGGTCGCTGGTGCCGGACCGAGAGGGCGTTTATGGGCTACGACAGCGCGTCGGCGCCCAATCAGCTTCTCCTGTTGAGCACGCTGTCGACAGCAGGGCGAACTCGGACGGTAGTAGGGCGATCTCACCTTTGCATGACCGACGATTTCACCGCATGATGATCCTGAGTCCATGAAGAATGCAGCGCCGAACCTAACGAGTGGAGCGAAGTACAATCAGCCTTCCTGCCGAGACCGACCTCCCCAATGATCCAAAGACGGCCCCATGTCGTATGTCCAGCCCCTCACTCACTTGTCTTTGCCTTCACCACCTACGATAATCCTCTTACTCTCTCCATCCCAAGCCAAGTCGCTGATCTTTCCAGACAGAGGTCTGATACCGAGCTTGAGGTTATTGTCCGGCTGAGTGACATCCCATATTCGGACTGCGTACAACCAAGGAGGTATCAGACTTAACTCAATGACAAGCTTGACGGCTCAGAGTATTGGAGAATCTTGCTTAGTACCCGGAAACCAAGGGGGAGATCATGGGGGACCGGGTGAAGGGGCGAAGTAGACCGAAACCATACTCACCGTTACCAGTCACATCTGCCGAAGCGCAGTAGTATCCTGAAGGTGAGAATCGAGCGACTGTCGCGATTTGGGTGTGCTCTGTACAGAAGTCAGACTCATAAGCTCAACGGACCCAAGGGTTTTCGTAATCTCGAAGGACCAAACTCACGGGTATAAGCATGTGCCAAAGAGGTATACTGCGTGCGATGCAGTGATCAGTGACCCTTTATGCCAAGTCCATAGGCATACATGGACATACATTGAGGTCGCGAATCTGCGAATTGTCGCATAGTCGACCTCATTAGCGTCACTATCACGGTCTCCCAACGTGTCCACGCGACGGACTCACGATAACAGCCCTCCCGTTGGTGTAAATCAGCCTCTCCCCCTTGGGATCCACGCCGAGTTTGGTCGACTCTGATCGCGCCGTGGCGGGGTTACAGGGGTACAGTGGGCCTTCAAACGAGAGCAAGAGAGCGTAGACAGGTGGAAGTCAGTCCACGGCCAGCGACTCAAGGCAGAGATGTATTGCTGTGTCCCTCCACGGTGTGCAGTGAGAGCATTGAGGCGATGTTATGCACTTACCAGCTTTGTACGCCATATTGGTCAGTCCGTGTTAAAGCTCAACTATGGTATGACAGATTGGCTGCTGACCCCAAGTCGTCAAGAAGTGGTCAACTGCTGCTGCGGTCGAGAACGACGGTGACAACAGCTCGCGGTATGGTGATCTACACTGTGCCCTCCTCTCGCGTCATACTCATACACAGTCGCACCGCACACACCGCTCACTTCAGGGTCGACCACGTGATTTGGAGGGTGGAGGTCGTTTCCACTGCGTTGCAGAAATGGAGCACTTTAGAGATCTAAACAGCTGCATGAGACGGCATCTCCTGCATCTCCTGCATTGCCTACCTCTTGCTTTGGCACTGTATGCACTGTATTCAGCTCTGTCCGCTTTGTCCGGGTCCTAGCGCTGAGCCGAGGAAGTAGATGCGAATGAAATTACGGCATGACATGCTTGAACAGCGTATCAGATTAGGGATATCTATATTTTGCGACTACGAATCCGTCTCCTCTTTACAGAGGTTCCCTCCGCGTATCACTGGCAAGCGAATAAATAGCTGTCATCTGACCGCTCCTCCATTTTCTCTCAGACACGTCACACTTGGTCCTTTCTCACACTTTCTAGACAAACGGCTCGTCCTGCTGGCGTCACGCACACAACTCGACGGTATACGATATCAAGAATCTTGAAAGCTCAGCTCGCAAGTTGACGCAAGATGGCGTCGGCGGTGGGATCGAAGAGCGTGGTGAAGACCGTCTTCTTTGCCCTTGTGCTCGATCTGCTGGGTGAGTACAGAGCATTCATCGGCCCTAGACGAACGGGTCCAGGCTGATCAAGTGTCTCTGTCACGACCCTTCAATGGATCCGCTCATACGATACGAACGAATGAACACACATATACTACACCCACAGCATTCACCATCCCCCTACCCCTCTTCCCTCGAATGATCGCATGGTATCGCACGGTAAACTCCCTCCTCCCCTCTCCTCAACGCGAACGATCCTTGCTCAACAGGCTGTTGTCGTCCGCAAGGTACTTCCGATCGACCCTACTTTCGTTCGCAGTAGCCAAGGGGAGCTTCGCGCAGAAGGAGTATGGGGCGCATGAGAATTGGGACATCGTGTTATTGGGCGGAGCGATGGGGAGTTTGTTCAGTCTGTGTCAATGTATCATCAGCCCATGGCTCGGTAGATGTGAGTGGCGTACTCGAATTGCACTCACTTTCCTTCAAGAAGGCAGGTCAGACCCTTATCCGAGTAGCCTGTTCATTCAAAGTGATCAAACTGATCTGCGTTGGACCAGCGGCGCGGTGAGGGTGAAAAGTAGCCGGGCTAAAAGGAGAGGAGCTGTGCACATATGTGAGGCTGATTCTGATGATGTGCATCTTCACGCAGTGTCCGATAAATATGGACGGAAGAAGGTGCTCCTCGCTACGATGATGGGCAACATCCTGTCCGCCGTGATCTGGATTCAGTCGACCTCATTCGTAAGTATCGTTCAACATGGTCTTCTCGCCCATTCCTCATCTGAAACTGAACTGCAGATAATGCCCTGGGTCTAATCCCGCTGCTCGTTGTGCAATCCTGTTTATTTCGGTATCTATGTTCCAGTCATCGCTCTTGCTCTCGAGATTAGTCGGCGGTCTAAGCGAAGGCAACGTCCAGCTCAGCACGTGAGTCGAGGCGCCGGATGCGTTTCTCACAGACCGACAATGTACTCCAGGACCATACCCCTTCATACACTGGTTCGACTGATCAGCAGCTGATCGGCTGTTGCACTCATTGCACCCCGGAACTCGCGCAGCGCAATCATCAGCGATGTGACCTCATCTGAGAATCGGTCAAAGTCGCTAGCCTTGGTCGGGATTGCTTTTTCCATCTGTTTCACGCTAGGGTGAGCCACGCTGCGTCGAGTACTATATCTAATCAGAGGCTGATCGGCCGATTTTGGTCTTTCGACAGACCCTCTTTGGGGGCATATTTCGCTTCGAAACCCTTACCAGTAACGAGCAACGAGAAGCGATACAACATGTACGCCTTACCAGCTGCCGTAACGCTCGTCTTACTCCTCATCGAGACGACGTATCTTTACTTCGCTTTGCCGGAGACGAAAGGATGGAAACATGCTTCACCGCCCACGGACCAGGTCAACGGGCGCGGATCAGTCTGCGAAGACAAGATCAACGGAAATGAAGCACAGTCGGAGCAGGGTGTGAATGGCAATACATCGATACCATCGATTGAAAACAGGAAAGCTAGGTCTACGTCTAGCTCTGGACTGAGTGTGGATGAGAGGTTGAAAAGCCTCAAAGCTGTTGGAAGACTTCACGGGCTGTTCTTGCTGTTCTTCTCCGGGGTGAGTGGTCATTGAGTTTGCCCTAGATACCAACATCGTCATGCCGTGTATGCTTGCGGACCAAAACTAATCACTGCGGCTCTTCATCCATCGATACTCCCTTGACGCGCCCTGTTCTTGAGGACAAGAAAACTCAGCTGAGATACAAAACAACTATCTGCCTGTCTGGGTTGTCTGGTTGTCATGTCACTGCTATTAGGCCGAATTTACTCTCACATTCCTCACGTACGACCTGTTTGAAGCTACCAATGCGCAGAATGGCAAATTGCTATCGTGTGAGTGTTAGAATGACAACTATCGATCAATGCCAGACAGCCAGAGCAAAACAACCTCTACCAAGGGTACATCTAACGGCTACTAGCTTAGCTAGCTGATTGATCCCCAAGCATTATTGCTAATCTTGTTTTCCTCTTTCTCCATGCATAGATATCGGCGTCCTTTCTGCCTTGTTACAAGCGCGACACGTTCGACCCTCCCTCGCGCGAGTGGGCGAGCTCAAAGTCGCCTCGCGCGGTATAGCCTCGTGCATCATCGCCCTATCCCTGCTGGCGACTTTGCCCTTCCACGTCATATCGAGCTCGACGCTGAAGTCAAATGTGGTTCTCTACGGAGCAGCGACGTTCTTGGCGTACACTTCGGCTACTGTCGTCACTGGATTGACGGCGGCCGCAGCATCTTATACCGATGAGAACACAACTAGCGTCGCCGATACTGCTGGAATCCAGCCCAAGGTCGAGGACAAGAAGAAGAACAACACTAAGCAGGGGGACAACGTTCAAGACAAGCAGAGGCAGCTGTTACAGAGGGGTAGAGCGTTAGGAATGTTCAGAAGTAGAGGTCAGCTAGGAAGGGCGATCGGACCCATACTTGCCAGCTCGGTATATTGGGTTTATGGGCCCACGGTGGCTTACGCGGGACTGGCGGGATGTCTCGGAGTCGTTTCGATCGTTGCGATTGGAAAGGTTCCGGCAGCCGCGCAGGAGGAGAGAGTCAAGGTGGAGTAAAATGAGCTGTTTCTGATTCGATTTGATGTCCTACAACAAAGTCAAGGAGAGACGTAGAAATAGAAGTATGAGAAGATCAGTTACAACGAGCGGAACGACACCTCATGCAGCTAGCTGCTGTCTGGGCTAGGGCAATACCCAAATTACGATATGATCGAATGTGCTCAGTCTCCGCTGAATCGAACATGAAGCGATGGTGGAATGCCACTTCCTGGCACGCTGGGTGAAAAAATTGCCATCGCGGGCTGACCGATGCCTGTTGCATACTATGCTATGCGTTGCTATCTCATGCTATGCTTGATACGATGTGAACGTGCCAATTTGTGTACGAAATTTACTGCTGTGAACCGTGAAGGCAGTGCCAGATACTACTGTACATGGCCCGCACCCGCACCTCGAACCTTCTAGCCGCATTACTACGCTGCTCACTTCAACCAACCCACTACGAACCGTTCCACCCCAAACTGATCTTTCCATATCTCCGTCCGTCCGATCATGCCTCCCGATCTCGAGCGCACAATGTCCACCACGTCCTGCGCTTGACCTTTCCCGACTTCCAGTGCCAATCTAGGGATCTGTCCACGATCGCTAGGATTGCCCCATCCGTCCTTTTCAAGAGTCTCTTGGTCTAACAGCAGGTCGGGCAAGATCTCAGCTATTCTTTCATAGTATTTCAGACCCTTTCCACCTTGCATGGCTGCTGCTGTCCCGGTGAGAGTCTTCCCGCCTCCGTCCACGTCACCTAGTAAGGCGGAGGGCGATTCGTATTCCCTCACGCTGGCAGGTAAGTCTTTCCACTCGTCGTACGGGATATAAGGCGGATTGGCGACTACCAAGCCGACTTTTCTTCGATTCGACGACAACCCCTGCTGAGACTTGATCTTGAACATGTCGGCTTGCTGCTCTGATACATACTCTGAAGCGAGGAACCGAGATCGTGGACTTGATCCCTCGTGCCGCCTCGCATTTATGCTCGATGTCGACGTCGTCGATCCTGGCGCTGGGGCTGACGCTGACGAGGTGCGAGAGGATGCAGCTGATGACAAGGGAGCAGGAGCCGACCTCGTCCATCCGGAATCAGGCAACAGTCCCCCCGGCGGATCCGCAAACAGATTCCCATATCTCACAGTGACCCTATCATCCAAGTCCAACGCTTTCGCATTGGCCATCCCCAACGCCACGGCCGCCGGCGAATTATCCACCCCTCTGACTCTCAGCAGCGGATTCAGCCTAGCCAGGAGCAGGGCGATGCAGCCGCTGCCTGTGCAGAGGTCTAATACGTCCATCGGGGCTTTGGGTCTCGAGGCTGATGTCAGGGGTGGGATGAAGGAGAGGATCGATTGAGAGAGAAGGGAGGTGCAGTGGGCTGTTTCGGGACGAGGGACCAGGACGGGTCGGACGCATTTGATGGTCAGAGGACCAAAGTCGGTCGAGCCTATGAGTGCAGCATAGGACTGTCAGCTGATGCATCGGTGCGCAAGATATGCGTCACTCTTTCGTCTCGACAAGGCGATGTGCGGTGATAGCGTCAGGGATCATCTCCCGAAGATATAATCCGCGACCTGAAGATATAGTCTGCGACTGAGACCCTTCCGCTACACGTTTGGACGATGAGACGACGTGACTCCAACCACCCTGATGATTGCACCAGCACTCACCGAGAATATACTGCAATGGCTCTCCCCTACTCCGTCTTTCTACCCAAGATTGAATCAGCTCGTCCTCCACGGGAGGCAATTGACCCTTCTTGAGCAGCTCTGAGCCCCGCTGGCGTACTTCATCCCTGATCCAGCGAAGTTCATTCTCAATGTCTTCGGGAGATGATGATAATTCGGGATTTTGCGACAGTAGCTTGAGCAGCTCCGCGTCTGATAGGCTCAGAGGCGTTGCATCCTCATATTCTGTTGTTGGCAAGCTCGCATTGTCTCGATACAGATGGTCAGGAAATGACGAGGCGCGCGAGGTCGAAGTTGAGGAGGATGTCCATCGACGGAGTGATTGGGATTGGGTGATCCCTCGGACAGCGAAGGTGGTTTTTGCTTGTACCCGGCATCGTGACCTGCTGGGTCCGGCGGAAAAGCTCGCGCGCAGTGCTTTGACGGCAGGCCTCATAGTTGGTCAATCGTTTACACGGTCTCTTCGGCAAGCAGGATATAGAACGGTGTATTGGCATATCTACAGTACACACTAAATCGTGTCAAAATATCGTTTTAGTTGACTTACCAGAGACCTTCGAGATCGCTCCGCCGGAAAGCCAAGAGGAGCAGAACCACACAGCGTGACGTGGTATATATATACTTTGGGAGGATGGAGGATGTGGGCGCGTTTTGGGTTATCACTGCATATACTGCATATTACTATCGACCTGATGCGCATGACGCTCAGGCCAGTCCGCAGAGCAAAGAAAGTTGAAAGTATTCTCAATATTACAATATCAGAGGCAGCTAGTTCGTCCTTCACCTTTGACCAGATCAGCTTTTCCAAAACTCCTGTGCGAGACCCCATCGCCCGCTGTGTGCTGTATGCTCGGCTCTGCCTTACGACTGAACACTAGGCGATTGACTCTCAACTCTACCGGAAAACTAGTTCAAGCAGCGTCCACCGCTTCAACATCTATATTCTGCCGCAATCACCTCTACGCCAAAATGTCACATTCTTCAGCTCCTGCCGCTGGTGCAGACACCACCATTGCCTCGATCAACGACGAGATCTCCGCCCTCCAGGTCCGAATTAAGGAGCTGAAAATGTCCAAGCAGGACGCTAGCGCCGAAATCGATTCAATGAAAGCCCTCAAAGACCACCTGAAAGTTCTCACGAAAGAGAGCCAAGCTGCTTCCGGAGCTGCTGCGGGCAACACCAACTTCGTGTTGAAGACGCCCAAGGGTACGCTGGATCATAAGCCCGAAGCGGCGCTGTTGAGGAAGAAGATCTTCTCGACGCTCGAAGGGATCTTCTTGAAGCATGACGCCAGCACAATTGACACGCCTGTCTTTGAGCTCAAGGAGATCTTGGCTGGTAAATATGGGGAGGATTCAAAGTTGATCTATGATCTGAGCGATCAGGGTGGTGAGCTCTGCTCGCTGAGGTACGACTTGACTGTAAGTATTGTGTCTCCTGCCGCCCCTCTATTATCACCAATCTATCTAGCCATACATGTCAACATGCGTATACATTACTTTGCCCGCTTCTCGGAGACTCCCCGTCTTCTGAACAGCAATATGTATGATGACTGACATTTATCAATGTGATTTCTGTCCCCCAGGTCCCCTTCGCTCGATATGTCGCCATGAACGGTCTCACCTCCATGCGACGATACCACATCGGAAAGGTCTACCGACGAGATCAGCCCGTGATGACCAAGGGACGAATGAGGGAGTTTTATCAGTGTGTGAGTGGGCTGTGTCAGGACCGATTCTCTAATGACCAAGGTTGTGCACTAATAAGCGAGCTGACCTTTGGATGTGGTCTATTCATATCTGTGGTTTGACAGGACTTCGATATCGCCGGATCATGCGACCCGATGGTTTACGATTCAGAAGTCTTGAGGGTATTGTGCGAATCGTTGACTGCGCTGGATATTGGAGAATACACTGTCAAGGTGAGTCATTGCCATCCTCGTCCGGTATTACTTATACGCTCCCGGAAGCCGGACGATAATATCTCGCAAGCCCAATATCGATAGCTGACAAAGCGATTCGCCGTTATCAGATCAACCACCGAAAGATCCTGGACGGTATCTTCCAACTTGCCGGCGTACCTGCCGACAAGACCCGAACCATCTCATCAGCCGTAGACAAGCTGGACAAGGTACGTTCGATCTACGACTTTCCATCGCATCTGGGTTTGAAACCCTCTTGGTGCTGAAGCCGATCATTTTCCTATTTGTTCCCTTGATGGTCCCTGTGCCTCACTTAGCTCCCTTGGGCCGATGTTAAAAAGGAGATGACTATCGAGAAGGGTCTTGATGAGGCTGTCGCGGACAGGATCGGGCAATACGTTGGCCTTAAGGGTGAGCCTGCGATAGATATCATCCCCGTCCGTATTGGGGAACGATACCTCGGACCATACGAATCAAGTATTAGTTGCTAATGGTTCTTGTCGATTTCAATCAGGTCCCGGCTATGAGCTTCTTGAGAAGCTGAAGAGTGACGAAGCGCTCATGGGCGTACCCCTTGCGAAGGCTGGTATCGACGACATGGAGATTCTGTTCAGATACTTGAAGGTGTACAACGTGCTTGACAAGGTGAGTCGTGCAGTCCACGCAAACAATGGCTTCCGGTCATCCTGCGAGTCGAATCTAGTCTCCTCACTCCTCAATTGCCAGATCGCTGCCGGTCCTAGACTGCATTGCATCATTCGCTGACATGCCCTCACTTGTTTACATCCCTTGCCTGCACCCAGATGTCATTTGACATGTCTCTTGCTCGAGGTCTGGACTACTACACCGGCATCATCTACGAAGCGATTCACGAGTCATCCGCGCCTCCTTCCCGAGCCCCTGACCCCTCCGTCCCCGCCCCCTCCACCGTCTCCTCCTCTTCGGGATCGGGATCCGGGAAACCTGGCAAATCCTCCTCCAGGAAAGACAAAGCCGACGCTACTGCCACTCTGAACGAAGATGGCGTGGACGAATCGACGATTGGAGTCGGCAGTATAGCCGCCGGAGGCCGATACGATAATCTCGTTAACATGTTCTCCGAGGCCGCGGGCAACAAGAAGGAACTGGTACCGTGTGTCGGGGTGTCTGTCGGCGTGGAGAGAGTGTACAGTATCATGGAGATGAGGAGGAAGGCCAACCAGGAGAAGGTCAGGGGTAAGGAGACAGAGGTGTTCGTTTTGGGCTTGGGAGGAGTGGAGATTGAGAAGAGGATGGAGTTTGCGACTATGCTCTGGGATAACGGAATCAAGGTGGGTTAGGGGTTTGGCATAATGGAATATGGTTTCGATCCTTTGACAAGCTTCACTAGAGTAAAACCCGTCCGTGCTCGCTCGCTCGATGAAAGCTGACGCGTTTGTCCCACTCGCCTCGCTTCACTCGCCACCAGACCTCATTCTCACCCAAGACGAACCCGAAAACCCCTGCTCAATGGAAACAGGCAGACGACGATCAAATTCCCTACGTGGCTATCTTGGCCCCCAAAGAGCTTGCCCAAGGACTGGTGAGGATCAAAGCTCAGGTAGGGAAAGATCAAGCTGGGGACGATAAGGGAGAGGAAGTTGCCATCGATCAGGTCGTGGGGTACCTGAAGGAGAAACTGGGTCGGGCTTAAGGGCATCATTCGTGGAGTCAATCACACATCACACACAGAAGATCCTGTTTGGAGTAGAGATAAGATATGCGCATCAAGTCAGAGTAGATCGGATTCGGGCGCATCGAGCGAGAGTAGAGTACACAGAGTCCAGTAATTATTCTACGCCATTGCCATGGAGGAGCATCAGACGGTATCAAACGATTAGAGATGGCACAATTCTGGACGGTACATGCATGCTATCTGCGCACAGCAAAGCAGGAAAAGGGCATACCTCTCGAAATGAGGGAGAACTGTCCCTGTTTATTGAACAGCCCGTCCATACTCCGTCCATCTGCCTTGTATGCTGTACCTCTGCTATCAATCTTTCGCAGTTATATTCCATCCCACCTGACTTGATCTAGTGCCTTTCTCCCTATGCAGATCAGAGAAGCGAGATGTCAAAGAAAAGTCTATCGCCCATAACGACGATGTGACCACGAATCACCGATACAATCTAGCATTCTCATCTCCAAGTCCATCTTCTTCTTCTTCGCTGCTCTCTTCGTCTGATGTGCTGTTATCTTCGCCTCCATTGCGATCGCCATTGCCAGACTCAGACTCAGAGGTCGATGTGTCCTCTTCGTACTCTGGTACGATGGCTGATCTTGGCGGTGCAGTGAGAGGCACAGGTCGTGAGGGATGCGATCTACAAATAGGTATACAATCGAGATGGAAGAAAATGCGTTGAGCATTCAGTCAACCTAGCATCGTGAGAGGGACAAGAGCGACCATACAATCCACTTACCTCGCATCTTCCTCGCTGTCATCTTCGTCCTCAACCTCGCTTCCGCTCTCGCTCTCGCTGTTCAAAAACGCGTCCAGATCCCTGAACTTGCCTTTTCCTGCGCCCGCACCCAGACCCGCAGCACCCACCGCTGCTCCACTTGCGGTGCGCGGGACACTACCTGCCGGGGAGGAACCCATTGGCGAGCCTGATATACCTGGTGGGCCACCTGGAATATGGGCTGGTCCTGATCCGCCGACTGGATAGGTGGGAGTGGGTGGCGGTAGCGGAGTATGCGCTTCAGGGTTATCAAGCTGCGAACAGAGTGGAGTGATCAGCTTCGTGGGATTTCGCGCCTGAAGATGGATGGCTATGTTCTGTGCTCGACAGTGTGAGATGCCTGACAGAGAGAGAGAGAGAGGCGCTCACCTCGGAATCACGCAATGACGAATCGGTAGGATCTTCCGTCCACTCAGGCAGTGCCTCATATCCACCAAGCTTCTTGCCAGTGATACGAGACATGGACCCCACGTCGTATTCAGAACCTATCACTGATTGACCACAAGAACAGTATCAGCTCTCTTGGCCCCGGTTGTATCGCCTCCTGTGACAGCTGATGCTCGGAGGCGGTCATAAGGGAAACAATCCCGGAAGCCGAATGTGTGCACGTCATAGAGATCGAACGATCAGATGTATCGCTGACCCACCTTGTTCTTGGGCTTTCTCGTTGATTTCCCTCTTACCGAGGACGATCACACGGACCTGCTCGCGCCTTAGGACTACTCCACCGACATCTTGGTCTCCCTCTCCATCCTCGTCCACTCCGGTGGCCGCCTCGTCGCCATCGCCGTTGTCAGTACCATTGGCAGCGTTTTCGGGAACAACAGCCTGCTTCTTTTCATCCTTGACTCCTCTCAATAGAGCATTCAAGAATCTCGCTCGATCTCGGACATCGTACACGGCGTCGTATCGGGCGAGCGAGAAGAGGTAGTTGCTCATCAAGTTCAGCTGAGAGGATGCAGGCGAGAGCACGAGCAGCTTTGTAGCCAAGGTCAGGATTTGCAATTTGGCTTGGATAGACTATACAAGACATTGAGAAGGATGTGGTATCAGCAAGTGTATATTGTTCAGGCACGCTGATAAAGGCAACAGCAAGTGCGACTTGGCGCCCACGACTCACCTCTTGCACAAAGCCCTTCACGCCCTTTCGAAAAACATCGGGCACCCAAAGTGCCATCCCTTCCCACCCAAGTCCTTGCTTGTCCCCCTCCTGAGACGGATCAGACGCCGCGAATTGTCCGACCAGCCAAAAAACGGAAGCTCGCGCTGTCGAGTTCGTGATCCCGTCTAATTGCTTGGCGAGCCTGGCTACAAGTTTTTGGGGAGCAGGGAGATTGGGCGAGATGGAGGCAGATTGAGATTGGGCGAGAATGACTGATTTGAGGACAATGACAGCTTGTGCGACCAGGGCGTCTAAACAACATGGAATGGAAAGACAGAACACTGATTAAGCTTGTGCGTCCCCCTTATATACACATCTTCCTGCAGAGCGCGAGCGCTGATGCTGCCTTGTTTCCACGTTTACAACTCACCGCGCTGGCTCTTTAACAGCTTCATCAAGGCGCTCAAACCGCTCGACGCGACTTCAGGCTGAGTTCGAATCAAATGTCCTAGCGCACGTACTGCTTCCTCAGCAGTACCGTCTTCAGCGAAGCGAACGTAATGCTAAGCAGCCGACGATAACGATCGAGTCAGCTGATGAGTATTGCGGAACGAGAGCTTGCGACTTGGAGCTCACCTTGAACTCTCGCAGCGAGATCTGAGCATTTTCGGCGGTGACGAGGGTGATCAGGGATCGTAGTTTCGACTGTTGAATAGAAGCTGAATCTGAAGCATGAAGGAAGAAGGCGGAATGATGCTTGGCGAAGAGCCACTGTATACGATCATTGGGTAGACATGTTAGTGTCACTCCTACATCTGAGCCAACTGTAAAGCGACAGCCACGCGAACTAAGAATAGACAGCGGCTCACCGGTCTCTCGGCAGCCATAGAAGCGACTACCTCCCAACTCAACGAAGCCATCTCCTGCCTGCCGACTCGAAGATCACTCGAGCTTCCCGCAAGTCTAAGCAAAGGGCTGACTAGCAGCTCCTGTCCTATAGCTTTATGTCCCGATGGAGCGAGATGATAGTACGCGTTGGCTGTCGCGAGTACTACGGCGGGGTTCCGGGATTGGAAGAGCGGTTTGATGAAATGAAGGAACATTGCTAGGTCCTCGTCTATCCCTTCGAATTCGTCTTCGCTATCACCAGCACCTTGGATGACCTTGTTGTCGCCATTCTCTGCTGGCTTGACTTTACTGGCGACGGTCGATGGATCGACGTTTCCAGCCTGGTCGGGTTGCTCGAGCATGACTCTCGCGTATCGTGTCAGAACTTGTAGAGCGACCGCCTGTCCCCACTCATCTGCATCGACAAGCAACTTTACGATATGTCGATAGTACGGATGAAGCAAGTCTAATCGCTCTGGACAGATTTCAAGAAACGCCGTGAGGGATGCACCGAGGGTCAAGGGGCTTGGCGAAGCGAGTAGGGTCTGGAGTAACGGTAACAGCTGAGGAAGGGACGATGAATCCATCCTGCGCGTGCAGAAGTACATCAGCTGGTATTCATGCATGCTGTAGAGTTTACAATGCAAACGAAAGCCGACTCACTCGTAGACCTTAGCAAGCCCACCAGCGACTGTTTTCCTGACCCATGGATTTCGATCGTTTACGAGCTTCTTCAGCCCAAGCATGACGATACCTGTTGAATACAAGGCAGGAGGCACGATGAGCTGAGCCAGCTGTAAGGCGATGAGTGAGGCTCACTCACCCTGAATTACTGGGACCCTAATAGAGGTGAGGACTCGGAGAGACATCGATCGGATCAGCGGCGAAGGGTCCGAGAGGTCTTTCTGGAATGTATTGATCGACAACAGCAATAGATCCGAGTTTGTTGAAGCGCTATTGCGGTATAGTATGTGCGGATCAGCTTCGTTCAACAGGTGAGATCCGTGGGACCGTCCGTATCTTGAGTATCATCCTGCTGTAACGGACACAAAAGCGACACGAAGGTCCACTTACAATTTCAACAGATAGATGTATACCAGCTTTCTGATCTCGATACTCTGGGACACGACATTCTTGACCACTTGCGCGAAGAAGGGTTCCATATCGCGCCCTTTGCTCATACCAGCTATTATCCTCTTCATACCCTCCAATCTCTCCCTCTCGACTCTCGAGTCCAGCAGCTTGGAAATCTCTTTGAGCTTGTCATCAGACGTGTCGAAGTAGGTTGCCGATGATTGGGAGGATCCTGTGAGCAGCGAGAGGTCTCGTGTGGTCTCCTGGGGTGTTCGAACGTTTAGTTAGCGAGCTATGAATTGTTTACAAAATCAAGATTGGGTCCAGACTTACATGAAAGTTCTCGATAATCCGCTGCGAGAGTCGGTTGAGTGCTGCCATCTTGGGGTTTGAGAGGCCTGATATATCGGAGTACACAGCTACAGGTATATGAGCATGCAAAATCGAGGTCTGCTTGCCGGATTATAAGCATTTACTGCAGTGTCTCGAGATCATGCATGGGCATGTCATCAACCGCAAGACAGACGAGGTCAAGCGCGGGGCTCAACATAGCTCGGCCCAAGCCAGCCTGATATCTGCACTCGCAAATCGATGAGACTGACAAACCGTGAGTGAGCGTGGTGATGAAATGCTTTCGGGCGCCCATCGGGTTTTCCCCACCACCCAGGGAAAGCCAAGTCTCCCACAGCAACAAAAGGGCTGGAAGGGGCCCGTGCGATTTAATCAGGGTAAAGTAAACAACACGGTCTATGAGTGTTTAAGGACAAAGGGGCAGCTGGAGGCCCGTGCGTGAGATCTGATCTGTGACCTGCCTGATTAGAGATAAGCCTCTTCGCCAGAGATAGAGAATAGCGTCAGCCTATTCCTTTTACATACCTGACTGACTAAGTAATAGCGTGAGAGGGCAGAGAAGCATACGTGTCTGTTTTCCTCGGTCTAGCCTACAGGCAAGCGACTTTAGACTCCGTTGTTGACACAGACACGGATCTTTTCTGATCCTTGATCTTGCGCTATGGCTCGGCCTCAGAAAGAACGCCTCGCACACGTTTCAGGGTGCTCTACTGCTCTAACGCTATCTCCGTCTCTTGCTCTTGTAGTTCCAGTTCTGTATGCATAGATCCTGAACCATACCTTAATCTTGCTGCTTACGCGCTCGCACCGACACTCCTGCCGATACCCAGCACGTTGCACAGCTTCCCACTATCCATTTCAATCCCCCAACAGCGTTATATTTCGGCCTATCCTCGATCCATATTTAAACGACCCCTGTCAACCGCCCCAGCTCTTTCTCTCTTCTTCTTTTCCTTCTCTCAACAAAGTATACTTCAACTCTTCCTTCACACCACTCAACCAATCTAATTCAACTCACTAATAGCCTTCTAGCCTACGGGCACCAGCTTATGTTCTCAAACAGCCTCTGCAGCGCTCACAACTCGTACCGGTGAGCCTTTGCCCCTGCTTGCTTTGACGAGGCGTATTTCGGACAGATCAATCACTGACTTAGATCGACGTTGCTTTTCATACCACAGCGGCATCAAGCACACTGCCGCAGCCCCGTTAATATCTCTCTAAATCCCACTCTTCCCACGCCCAGCCAATAAACTTCATTCAACAATAGAAACCAAACAACAATGTCGCCTACCGCTTTGAACCCCGTTCCGGGCCATCACGACTCGTTCGTCCTCCCCTCCACCAATGACAATGGCCATGCCAACGGTGTTGAAGCCAAGGTGCACGCTAGTGCTAGGCGGACTCCGGAGGGAGGCCTGATCAAGGTCGAGAGCGACTCTACCGTCTATGGGGAAGATGGGATCAAAGCCAAGTTCACCGATAGGGGCGCGGAAGTCGTCAGTGAGTGCTTGCAGCCTTTCACATCTTACCATGTCCAAATCACTCAAACATCGCGAATTTTTCTGCTGACCACTCGTCCACCCGCCTTTGCAGAAGGTGCCGACGGCAAGCTCACGGTCAAGAAGACCGAGAAGAGCTTCGAGTTCTTTACCAAGTCCAAGGTTGGCCGAGTTGGGTGAGCACGGACCCATCGACCCCATGACCTGCTCAACAAACCATGCTAATTATCCTTTTTTTATCAACCAGTCTCATGCTCGTCGGTCTCGGCGGTAACAACGGTACCACCGTCCTCGCCACCAACCTCGCCAACAAGCACGGTATCTCCTGGCGAACCAAGGACGGTGTTCAGCAGCCCAACTATATCGGCTCCGTCGTCCGGGCTTCTACCGTCCGACTCGGTACTGACCCTGAGACTGGCAAGGATGTCTTTGTTCCTATCTCTGACATGTTGCCCATGGTTCACCCCAACGACTTTGTCATTGGTGGCTGGGACATCTCGGGTCTGAGCATGGACAAGGCTATGCTCCGTGCCAAGGTTCTCGAGTGGGACTTGCAGCGACAGCTCATCCCTCTCATGGAGTCTGTCAAGCCTCTTCCCAGTATCTACTGTAAGTCAGCTGTTGTCCGCACGAAGATAATGAGCAGCAGCAGCTGATCCTTTCATACTCATTTCGTACAGACCCCGACTTTATTGCTGCCAACCAGGCTGACCGGGCTGACAACTTGATCCCCGGCGAGGACAAGAAGGCTCATCTCGACCACATTCGAGCCGACATCCGGAAGTTCAAGGCCGACAACGATCTCGACAGTGTCGTCGTCCTCTGGACTGCCAACACCGAGCGATACGCCGACATTATTCCTGGTGTCAACGACACTGCCGACAACTTGCTAAAGGCCGTCGAGTCCTCGCACGACGAGGTCGCGCCCTCGACTATCTTCGCCATCGCGTCCATCCTCGAAGGTGTTCCTTTCATCAATGGCTCTCCCCAGAACACCTTTGTTCCCGGCTGCATCGAGCTTGCCGAGAGGCACAAGGCCTTCATCGGTGGTGATGACTTCAAGTCTGGTCAGACCAAGGTTAAGTCTGTCCTCGCCGAGTTCCTCGTCAACGCTGGTATCAAACCCTTGTCAATCTCGTCCTACAACCACTTGGGTAACAATGATGGCAAGAACCTCAGCTCTCACAAGCAGTTCAGGTCCAAGGAGATCTCCAAGTCGAGCGTTGTGAGTGATTCATCGCTCGGTGTGGCAAATCGGACGGAAGTACTAATGTTACATGCTCTCTGTGCAATCAGGTCGACGACATGGTCGCTGCCAACAATGTTCTCTACAAGACTGCCGCTGAGCTTACCGCTGAGTCTGGCGAGGTCAACAAGAAGGGCGAGCACCCCGACCACATCGTTGTCATCAAGCATGTTCCCGCTGTCGGTGACTCGAGTGAGTGACTGGCCGAGTCACTGTTGCATGTCCCTAGATCCGCTGCTTACATGACCTGTCTGCAGAGCGGGCCATCGATGAGTACTATTCTGAGCTTCTCATGGGCGGTCGAAACGTTATGAACATCTTCAACGAATGCGAAGACTCTCTCCTCGCTACTCCGCTCATCTTCGACCTCGCCATCTTGGCTGAGCTCCTCACCCGAGTCACTTATCGTGAGAACGCCCAGGGTGACTTCCAGCCCTTGTACAGCGTCTTGTCCCTGCTCTCGTACATGCTCAAGGCACCGCTCGTCAAGCCTGGCACCGACGTTGTCAACTCGCTCAACAGGCAGAGGAATGCGCTGGAGCAGTTCCTCAAGGCTTGTTTGGGTCTCGAGCACTCCGGCGACCTCTTGCTCAACACCAGGGTTTGGTAGAGCTACAGCGTTCGAGCTTAGATCCATCTCGCAATAGCGCGAACACTTATGCCCCTCTGCTACGCTTGTGCCGTGTACTCCGGTTCTACGTAGTGAAAGCTTGGTGCTTGAATGCCTGGAACCCCCTCCTACTATTCGCTATTTTACTTGAGCTAAGAAAAAAACTTCAGATACGTACCCTTTTTAGTAATGTGGCATGAAAACGCGTTCTTCGCACACAGGCTGCCTTGGCTGCGATCTAGCAGCGTGCATCAACCGAATGAGGGATCTCCTGCGCGAGCCTTAGCAACCAAGCCAACCAAGCTGATATTATCAAAAGCCGAGAGAAGCGCAAGGTTACATTAGTCGGGACTGGACGACCAACGAGGGTGAAGGGGGAAGGAGAACAGGGATGTTACTGTACGATTAACGTTCAACGTTGAGTAACATTCTACTGTACCAATCATCCTTCCGTTTGTTTCATGTGGCCTATTTGCATTTGCGTCTGTGCGTCTACGACCCAAGCTCAAAGTTGAATGATAAACAAAGCTGACTCTGCCTGACTTGCTTGACTTGCTTGTACAGCTCATCCACTCACCTGCACACATCATCTCACACTGCTTGCTCACTCACTCATCATTCCTTCAAACTGACTGATAAGACACTTGTCTCCCTTGTGTTGTTAACCATCTCGTTGTAAGCCTCCTCATATCCCAGCAGACGACCAACGGACAAATTGAACAAGTAATGACTTGAGTGACGACTGTACAACGACAACACTGCACCATCTCATCACGACAGAAACAGCCCTCTTCCCGGCCCGATCATCTTACCTTGAACATCATTTGATCAGGCGACGACATCACGATGGATCTCATCCACCGCTTGAATCCATTCCATCATCGTCCACCTTCTTCCCTCCGCAACAATGCCACCTCTGCCCCTACACCCTCTCTCCCTTCTGACAAGACGCATAATAGTACTATACCCTCAATACCACCCGAGAAGCATAGTGCTGCGCTGAACATACCCCATCATGCTAGACCGTCTTCTTCTCTGGAAAATCCCTTCCCGAGCATATCTTATGATTCTAGGTACGGCTCAGAGCGAGACCAAATCTCGACCCCGACAGCTAGCGCGACGTACACCAACCCCTCGATAGACTCGACTATACTTCCCTCCTTGTACGACGAACGACACCTCACTCGTACTCCGACGCAGGCTCACACACACAGTCATCCTGATCCCACCTCCCCACTGCCTGCAAGTGGTCAAATCAAGGGACACAAGCGAGCACCGTCGATACTGAGATCTTTAGCTCATCATCCTAGTTTGTCGGCACTTAAGAATAGGTCAAAGAGGAGGAAGAGGAAAGATGTACCCACTTCACCTGTACCAGTCCCGGTGATGCCTTCTGGTTTCGACCAAGAGGACGGCGGCAGTGTGGGACGTAGATTGAGAAAGAAGAGCCTTAAAGTTAGCAGGTCTGTGCCCAGGGACATGAGACTCCGCACAGAAATCGAAGGTCAGTTGGTGTAGGAAATTCTTTGCATTGATCATAGTATAGCAGCTGACAAGCGTCCAACATGCCCCATAGACGAGCCTTTACCACCACTCCCTACGGCAGGCGCTCCACTCGCTTCGTACCAAGCTCACAGTCTCAGCTCTTCCCAATCAACGGCGAGATACGACGTGATCTCCCCTTCAGGTCTACCGAAGCGCACGACATCTATCCGGCGAAAGCCCGCACCTTCTCCCAGCCCCGAGCTCCTACTTGCCAAACGTCGACAGTCTCCAGCACAGTATCAAGCGGTGTTCGGAGAGCAAACTAGCAGGCTCAGTGACGACGGAGAAGTGCAAACACCCGAAAGCCTGCAATTCGGGATGAGATTCGACCTAGACTTTACCAACGATTTCCAAGCCGATGGCTACCGCCGGAACGGTATGGGGAGCCCCTATGCACTTGAAGAGCCTCGAACGGTAGGAGGAGGTAAGAGGGAGTACGGGCTTGGAGTGGGTACGCCAGGAAGGAGGAGGTATCTGAGCTTCGATGAGAGAAGCTCGGCGAGGACCACCGAGAATCGGGCTGGCCGTGAGTACTGTCTTTTAGAGGCACAAAGCTCACCCAGGACTCAACGAGAGTCGAACTGACCAAACGCACAATCATCAGGTCACCTGTCGACGCCAGCGAGCGATGGGTCGCCTGCTCGGTCTTCTCAGCATCAGGAGGACCTTCATCACCTTCGCCAAAACGAGTTGTACGCGCAGTCACTTTACGCGGACTCTACCACTTTCTTTGCTTCGCATATCACTCCCGCTCGTCAGGTACAGCGTCAGCATCAGTGTCAACATGAGCAAATCGGACACGATCCAGCCAACTGGACTTCGGATATGGCAGATGATGGCCTGGGAATGTTCGTCAAGAAGCAAGATATTCCATCTGGTACTCCCGGAGGGAAGAAGGAAGACCTCAAAAGGGGTGCCTTTGTCGATGGCGCGAAGCATGAGCCGGATGGTGGGTAGCTTCTCAAACCGTGACCGTCCGGATGACCCTTCACTTCATTCAGCTATCGATCAAATCGTTGGTTCGCGTGTGTACGGAAGCTGACAAGAGGGAATCCCGCAGCAGTCCGTTTCTTCTCTCGCGACCTGTACGCCCCAGCATCTGCCACACCGTCACCGGCCTCATCGAATCATCAGTCACGGACTAACGTCAAGCAAATCAGTCCCTCGAAGTCGGTGAAGTCGCCTCATCGACGCGCTGAGTCAGACCAACTCACGCCCACCCGATCGCCGTACCATCGCAGAGCTGAGTCTAGTCCAGCCGCGTCTCCTATTCGGCTTCGTAAGCAAGCTTTCGACAAGGCGGCGAAGCGATCGTCGTCGCCCTTCGAAGTAAAGCTGGCTCCCAGCGTCACCAAGCGAATGTCCTTGGATGCTTTCGGTACCCCTACTCCACCCAGGTCCGATGATGACCATGGGGACGCTCTCGAAGAAGTCCTGGAGAATGTTTGGGAAGACGAGATGACGCATATCGATTCTGCCCACCACAACGATCTGGAAGATAACTTATCTTTCGACGAGGGGGATCAGGTCAGCGACACTGAAGGGCAAATCCTGGAGCATGGTGGGTTGGACGCCCACCAGTCCCATCATCTCTCCACGATCACTGAATCACCTTCGTCCCAAGAGATTTCTGCCGGAGACATTCCCATCTACATCACTCCGGAATTACAAACGAGGTCCATGCAGCCAGCCACGGAATACTTCACCTCAAACTCGCCTGCATTGAACGACCAAGGACTCCCCACGCCCGCTTCATATTCCCCCTCGCCCCTAACCAGGAAATACCTGTCTGCGCCGCCACTCGGGATCACCCCGTCATTGCTTCAAGCGCATTCCGACCATACCCAAGCTCTGAAAGATCAGCTGAGAGCCAGCGAGGTGGTCATTGATGTCCTACGAGGTGAAATCGACGAGCTGAGAAGCTGTATGGAGACTGAAAAGGAGGCAAGACAAAGCTTGGCCGTTAGGACTGACGAGGCAGAGGACCGGATTGAAGAGCTGTCGAGGCAGTGCGAAGGTAAAGAGGCGGGTGAGTGCCAACCATACGCCATGTGCCCGGTGGTCATAAGATAGAACGAATGCTTACATCCCAAATATCGCAGCCCTTGATCAGCTCCGACAAGCGATGGTGGAGAACGAAGAGTTTTTCGACGATCTTCAAGAAGCGCACGATGCACTCGCCGAGCAGTGCACCTCGTTGATCCAAGACAAAGCAGAGCTCGAGCATGCGCGAGAGGGTGATAGAGTGGCCCAAGAAATCCTACAGTCGGACTTGAGCAAGCTTCAAGATGAGCTAAGTAATGAGAAGCTTAAGTCGGCAGAGATGGAAGCCGGCAAGAGGGAGTTAGAAGGAGTGATTTTCGAGCTCAGAAGGGAGTTGAAGTGGACAGAAACCCAGCTCACCGAGAAAGACGATCAGTTAGCGGAGGAACGATCGAAGAGTTCCGAGGTGAGGACGGACGTCGCCCGACTGACAAAGGAGTTGAGTGCTGCCAAGGAGGCTATCGAGTCTCGGAATGCAGAAATCGCTCAGATGGGGGAGAAAAAGGCGTTCCTTGTGGCGAAGTATCAAGGCCAGATTGGCGCTTTGGAGCTGGAGCTCAAAAACCTGGGCGAGCAGAAGGAGGCAGAGCTTTCGAGTCTGAGGAGAGACCTGGAAGCCAAACATGGCGAAGTGGATCACGAACGACAGAGCAAGGTCGAGCTACAGAAGGCTGAAAACGAAAAGGACGACATCATCAGCTACCTCCGAGAACTACTCGCTTCGGAACAATCGACCTCGAAAGAAGCACAAGACGTCTCTCTTCAGCAAACGGCGAAGCTCGCTTCGCTCGAGTCCGAACTTGCCTCCCAGGAAGAATCCCTGAAGGCGGCCAATGTCGCTCTTCTGAACAAAGATGCTACCATCGAAGCTCTCAACGAGAAGGTATCGGTGACGCGGTACGAACGCAATGAGAAACACTTCGAAGCTGAAGTCGAACTCAATCAGCTTCGTGAAAGAATGGAGGAGGTGACGAGAGATGCTGCTGAGAGAGAATGGGCTGCGAGGGAAGGAAGGGAGATGATGGCGAGATTGATGGAGGGAAAGAGGGTGTGGGAGGAGGAAAGAGAGGAGGTGAGCTATACTTCTTTCCACATAGTAGTACGTTCGACCGTAGGCAAGCTGACAATCATGGGGTGTTGTTACAGCTCGTCGACATGCTGAACCGAGATTCAGCGGACGAGAGCTCCCTCTCAAGTCTTCGAACCCGGATTGATACTCTCACCGACCAGCTTTCTTCTTCTACCCGACAGATCCACCATCTTCAAGCTGAGCTCGAGGATGCGCGATCCTCTGTCGAGCACAAATCCACCCTCATTCACGCTCAAGAAGCAGAACTCTCCGCACTTCGTCTGACCTTGACCCACCTCGAGGACAGTATGACATCGGCGAAAGAGGAGCGGGATCGACAGCTGAAAGATTCCGAACGGGTCATCAGCAGACTTCGAACACAAGTGGAAGAGCTTGAACTGCAAATTTCGTTGCACGAAGGAGCTCTCAGGAACGCTTTGACCGAGTCATATTCCAGCAAGGTCAATTCAGCGGACCACACTTCGAGGATACACAGGTACTTGACCGAGATCGACCAGCTCAAATTGTCTGAAATCAAGCTGAAATGTCAACTCGACGAGGCACAACGTACTTCCGCTGGGGATACGATCAAATTTGCTGAGCTCGAGAAGAAGACCAAGGCCTTGGAGGAAGACAAGGAGTTGCTGAATGTCGCGCTCGAGAGCAAAACGTTGGAGTTGACTCTTCTTCAACGCCAAACCCAATCAAGACAGCCAAGAGTACCGTCCACTCCGCTTGCCGGATCTGTCTCCGCCTCACGATCAGCTCGGCCCACCTCCCTCTCGATGAATCGAAGCACAATAGCCGCTACGCCATCGATGTCCAAATCAACCTCTAGGATCCCGGCGACGCCTACGCCTAGTAATGGAGTGGACGAGACCCCTCTGCCGAGGCGTTTAGCCACGTCGATGTCTTCGACTATCCGAACGAGAAGAGAGACCGTCTCGGGTGGGTCAACTACCAGGACACCACTCGGATTTTCGACGGTCCATAATAGAGTGTCGACTCAGCCACGCACGCTTGATTTTCACTCAGCAACCACGACCAAGAATGCTACCCGTTCATCGATCAAGACGGGGCCATCATCATCCTCAAAGACTAGTCGAGATGGTCTCGCTGCCGCATCGGCCAGCGAGGCTGATAAATCTCCAGCTGAGTCAGCAGCGGACGCAACTACAAAGAAGGTGGAGAGGAGGAGCAGCCTGCCGGTTCTGAGACGATCGACTTCGGGCGGTAGACCTGGCAGTGCACTCGGCGTGTCATTAGCGTCGAGGGAGGAGAGCCTGATCTCCATCGATGAGGATCGCTGAGTTTTGTGATAGTCGCCACTACCTATATGAATGATCACCATTCTGTACGAAAGTGTGAACTATAGACAACAAATGACTGGGCGGCAGGACAATACACGGCACCCGGCAATCGCGCAATCGGCCCCGATGTTTGTATATATTTCAGCCTTGCAATCTTTCCGGGGTCATACCATGTGCTATATATAGACTAGTATTTCTCTTCTCGTTCTCATCTTCTTGGGTTCCTGGTCGTTTGTCGGATCCTTTCAAACAAGTCGATGCGCCCACTCTGATATGACATACAAATCCCAGTGCAGCCATGGTATAACTATGGCAGCAGTATCCCTCTACTGTATGCGAATATGTGAATATTTAGCTGTACCTAGTAGCCGAAGCGCAAGCCCAGGATAGATCCAGGTGGGTGCATCGCATCTAGCTACGCCCCCTCAGCTTGTCGAGCCGGCGTGCCAGATCGTACCGGCGTCGCTTGACCGCCCTTTGCGTTGACAGGTGTGTTCACGCCCGACCCGCCTGGACCGAACGATGATACGGCGGGGATATCTTGGCCTTGGGAACCTCCTTCGGCGAATGACGAGAGGTATGCGCTGCGATAACAGATAGAGCACAGCTTTTGTCAGGACTCACTCACGAAAATTGAGAACCGAGAAAAGAAAGCGCTCTTTCACATGCTGACGCAGAACCAAAAGCAAGAGCAAGAGCAAAGGCAGAAGGATCGCCCGTTCGAGCATGGATGGTGGACGGACAGATCAGGATAGAAGCTCAATTCATATTGTCTTGACTCACTTGAAGAAATGTCGCCATGAGGCTTTCGACGGCGTGTAGTGGCCTATCAAGTCAGGTGAAAGTTAAGAAGTTGTCGTTGTGGGATCAGCTGAGAGTCGATCTCACTACTGGGTGATTGGAAACGTCCTCGCGAGCAGACTGGCTTTCTCTTGTAGATGATCTCGTCGAGGGGCATAGTCGACAGAGTATAGACCAACGATCTCGCTCAGAGCCGCGTCACCTCGAATCACTCATCCCCTTCTTCCAGTTCCAATCCCAACACGCTCGCTCGATTGCTCGCACACGCTTCTCACTCACCTCCATCATGCAGCTCCAATCTCGCATTCTCACACTGATCCACCAACGTCTGACTGCGCTCAATCGTTATCAATGTGTCGTTCTTGCCCGACACGTGCAGCGTGGGGAGCGTCGACGGTAAGGGGAAATAAGGGGTGAAGTCGTGAGACTCGGCTTTGGGGAGGAAGCCTCCGACGAAGATTGCGACTGTAACAGCACATCAGCAGGAGTCGATGTCCAAATACCTTGACAAGGATGGAAGAGGGAGGGATGGGGAATTACTCCGTGACAGAGCGTCCACATCGACGAGACATCATCATCATTGACTCGACTGCAATCCGACTTACACTTGAATTTGGGAAGAGGAGGTTCAGCAGGGAAGTTGGGGTGCAGCCCTGGCTTCTCGAGCTATATCCAGACGCGCAAGCCAAGTCAGTCTTTCTCTATCCTCCCTTGCACGATCCGGCTGAAAGTCGCTTGGGCCTGATGTCGATCCGAGTCGCGAGATCTAAATCACTCACCATGGCTGACAGCAGTGCTGCCATGCCCGCTCCTTGCGAGAACCCCATGATACCCTAGAAGATGAGACTCCGTAAACTCAACCATTACCATCTCTGGTGGAGGGGTACCATAGCTCACGTCAAACGGCTCATTCTTCGATAGGAAATCATGCAGATAAGCGACCGTCTCGTCGAATCCTGCGATGAAGCCCATTTTCCCGATATCAGCTGACGTATACCCTATCTCGGATGGTTGCACAGATACCACACGGGACCGAGGCGGGTGGGCCCACTCACGCTTATACGTCTTCAGCTCGTTAGCAGTCGTCCACCATGCCCTGGGCGTGGTTTCGGGCGTCTGGGCTAGCTCGTCCGTCGTGGCGTTTGAGCCGAATTGATCCAAGTTCGAGGACCACGGGAGGTCCGCTTTCTCAACCACGATAGGGGGCTCGAGGAAGACTGAGAGGAGAGTTTATCAGAAAAGAGTATGCTATGACATTCCGTTTCAATGCTCCGGTCGAAACGCAAGCTCCAGAACATAGACAGTCGCGAGACTTGTAAGGTGACTTGAACGCACCAAATTCGACGTCCTTGCAAGTCTTCCGCACAGCTCCGAGCTAGAAAGCAAGATCAACCCCTGTCCTGTAGGTATAGATAGCTACGGCATATCTCAGCGTCAAAGCTTACCTGCTTTGAGTAAATATACGAGTTTTGAGTGAACCCACAAAGGGCGAGTACTCGAACCGTCATGATGAGTTGCTTCGCGATGTGACGGTTTGCCTGTATAGTTGAAGACGAGGATCGAAGTATTGGCAAATGAAAGCAGCGATGATCCTGCTGAACGAAGATGAGCCAAAGTTACACCAGAAATATTCTGCGTGATTCACGATACGATACGATACGATAGATTGCGGCAAAACCGGATCATCCCTCTTCTTCGTATCGTATCGAGCTGAACAAGCAAATAATATAATAAGCTCCTATCGGAACCGCGGTAATGGCAGCTGCCAGACGTGATGACATTTGTATTAAGCGGCTAATAACGGCATACCGCGTGTGGGCCACGTTCCAGGAGCAAGAAGCCCTGAATCGGATCGAGTGGGCGCGTCGATCACACGTCATCTATCGTCGAGTTTGCTCATGTTGATCGAAAAGAAACAAAGTGCATTTACAGCGTACGCGAAAACAAGTGCGGCCGGGTATCTTATCTATGGCTCTTTCCTGTTTTGATGACTCTGTATCAACAACTTCACTATATAATCTCACTCGAGACTCTTCATTGATTTGAGATGAGCGATCTCAAGCCCAAAGTTGAGGCTGCCTCATCCTCAACAGCTGGACAGCCAGACAAGGTCAAGTGGCCATACCTCACCTCGCTCAATGCAGCTCAGCTCAAAGGTAGGTCAGGAATCCAAGTCTTGGTCAATTCATGCATCAGCTCTTTGCTCACGTCATCATGTTCCGCACCGTTGCAGCTGTCACCGCGTCCCCAGATACACCCCTTCAGATCCTGGCCGGCCCGGGATCAGGCAAGACTCGTGTTCTTACATCAAGGGTAGCATACCTCGTCCAGCACCATGGATTCCGGCCGCACGAGATTGTCGCTGTCACGTTTACGAACAAGGCTTCCAATGAGATGAAGAAGCGGTTACAGGTGTTGTTGGGGGCCAAGGCGGCAGATGGGCTCGTGCTGGGTGAGCTTCCTGACAGCGCTTCACCTTGCTAGCTTCTGGAGCGAGCCAATTAATCTTCTTACTTCTGTCCAGGGACTTTCCATGCGACTTGCGCCAAATACCTTCGAAGATATGGCCAGCTCATCGACTTGCCCAGCAACTTTGTCATCGCCGACGCCGACGACTGGTGAGCTACGCATAACTCTCCGCTTGTGCGGCGTGAGAAGCTCACTTTGATATCACATTATACGTTATAGCAAAAAGATCATGTCGACCTTGCTGAAAGCTCGAAAGGACATCCTGGACGAATCACGAATATCGCTGAAAGAAGGAGCTGTATTATCCGAGATTTCAAAGGCAAAAGCGAAAGAAGAATCTCCGGACGGAATGGCCATCCGTGCAGCACAAGATCCGAGCTCGTCAACCTCGACCACAGCTATCATTGCCGAGTTGTACATGGAGTATGAATTAGCACTGAGGGAAGCAAACTCCCTGGATTTTGACGATCTGCTGGTTTTCGGGTTGAAGCTGTTCAGGACTGCGCCGAGAGTGCTAGAGAGCTGTAGGCATATCCTTGTTGACGAGTTTCAAGTGAGTGTGCTTGTGTCTTAGCGCTTCTACTATCCTTAACGCTGGGTCGAAAGGGTCAAAGCTAATGTTGATCATTGCTAGGATACAAATACTACCCAATACGAGCTCATGAAGTGCTTTGCCCAGGCACATGGCGGGGTCAGTGTAGTGGGCGATCCTGATCAGTCAATCTACGGATGGAGATCAGCCGAGGTAGAGAACCTGAACAAGATGACCAGCGGTGAGTAGCTGATAAGCCCCCCGTATGAGCCAATCTGACAACGACCACACTGGATTCTCAGACTTTCCCGGTGTAGAAGCGATCTATCTGGAAGAGAACTACCGTTCGACAGGATCTATCTTGTCAGCAGCTCACGCCATCGTCTCTCAAGGTGAGGAGTCTGGCTTACAACGTCGGCCGTTCCCTATTGAAGCTGACATGTCATGGCAGACCGCTCACGAATACAGAAGAACTTGTACACCTCACATCCCCGAAGCACTCCGGTAACACTCAAAGTATTCAGTACACCTGTAATAGAAGCGAGCTTTATAGCCACAGAAATCAAGCGACTGATTGCGTACTCTGGAGGAGTATTGAAATACGACGATTTTGCCATTCTGCGTGAGCCATGAGCTTCATCCTATATCATATGTCGGAACACTCACACTGTGCCTTATGAAATTCCAGTACGATATAACGCTCTGTCACGAGTGCTAGAATCTGCTCTGCAGAAAGATAGTATACCGAATAGGATTGTCGGAGGACATAAGTTCTTCGAGCGAATGGAGATCAAGGATCTATTGGCATACTTGCAATTAGCGGACAATCCCGGCTTTACCGTGAATATCGTCCTCGATTATCCACTCATGCCTGTCGCTGACGATGTCATGAATTCAGCCCGCTTTCATTCGTGTGGTCAACACGCCCAAAAGAGCGATTGGTGACAAGGTGAGCTCATCCACTTACTTCGTCGTTAAGTCGCGAGCTGATCGCCCTTAATAGTCTGTAGCGGATCTGCTAGCTGCGGCGAAATCTATGAAGATCTCGCCAATGGAGCTGTCGGAGCGCATCATTGATGGCGAACCGCTACCATCTGGTATAAAATCTGGGATCAAGAAGAATCTTGCTACCTTTGTTGGGGCTGTGAGGAAAATAAGAAGAGCGGCTGAGAAGGTATGTCAAGTGTCTATTACCCCTCCTGTCAATGGGGTGCTGACAATTGATGTGACCGGAAATTGCAGGGATCATCTGTGGCCGATCTCATTCGCCTAATTGTGGAGAAGACGGGATACGAGGAATACCTACGGACGTCACAACCTGATTTCGATTCCCGCTGGGAGAACGTACAGGAATTGGTAAGTCAGGACTTTTTCACCTAAGTGATACAGATCATGCTAACAGATGCGCAGATATCGTACAGTGTAACTGTAGCTGAAGAACAAGCCAGGCTTGCATCGGGTGAACCAGTGGAAGAAGGATTCTTACCCGCCAACTCTGCAGCAATAGAAGCGGTTGTGAACCGTGCGCAAGCAGAAGAGAAGGTCAAAGCTCAAGAAAGACTACATCCGATGTTCCGCCGGCAATCGTCTGGCCTCAGCGCGAGCAGCGAGAGGAGCAGAAGCCGATCCGCCTCCAAGGGTATTCCCAAGGTGGCCGAGGGGGAAGACGGGGTGATCGAAGTGCTATCAAGTGACGATGAAGTAGAAGCACCGGCCAAAGCGGAGACAGGGGTGCAGAAAGAGGTCAAAACGGAAATCACGAGCGAATTGGTGGATGAGCTCGCCAATGCGCCTGAAAAGTGAGTTGCCGCTGCGGATCCTGTGCACATGGCTGATTAGTGACTGAACACGCAGTATGACACCGCTTGCCTTCTTTCTCCAAACTTCCATGTTGTCCACCGATACGGAATCTGACCAAGATGATGCATATAAGCCTGTGGGTGCTGGCATCAGTGCGCTCTCGGACGGCATGCTGATGACGTATCCCTATACAGAAGGTGACCATCACTACAGTCCACGCTGCCAAAGGTCTCGAATGGCCCGTAGTTTTCATTCCCGCAGGTCAGTTGGGATGTGAACCACTGCGAAGGTCGCTACAGAGCTGACTCGCTCACAGTGGAGCAAGGGACATATCCTTCTTACCGATGTACTGAGGCGCACGAAATTGCCGAGGAGAGAAGGTTGTTATATGTCGCTATGACACGAGCCCAAAACTTTTTGGTCAGTGTCCTCGGAGAGTCGCGATATGCTCACGAGAGGAGGAAGCATCGAGACTGATTCAAACCGTTGATGCCTTACAGACGATGTCGTACTGTCAGTTCAGGATGATGGGAGGCGAAGAGAATGACAAGGAAGCTAGTGAATTTGTCGCCATGATGCAAAGGCATCAGCCTGTAAGTTCCTCCGTTCCGTCTCCAGAGTCCGTATTCGTACCTGATGTTTTTGTCATTCACAGAATCTGATATCGACTACTTTACCGGACGTCGATCTGGCAGTCCGACGATATACCTGCAAGATGTTGGAACGTCCGCCGCCTGACGAAGATGCTACCAAGGAGATGATTAGGAAGCAGTGAGTGTGATAGTGCTTATCTATCAACATTTTCCATCGCTCTCAGGCCATCGGTAAGGCCAGTGTAGGACAGCAGCCCACTTCCCGGTTCAGGATTGGCAGTAGCTGACAACGCCATGTAGTGTGCGAGCCGCCCCTCCTCTCAGCATGTGGGACGCTCCCGAGCCGCGCGATAAATGGTCGAACCGCTTTGCGCGAAGAGAAGTCACCAAAGCCACCCGAGCTGCCGAGTACTGGGCATCCGACGCCGACGAGTACGCTCTACCCGGTGCTGCTGGTGGTGGTAGTGCGTCCGGCTCCAGCAACCCTTATGCAGCTTCAATGGCCAACTCGAGCGGTTTTACTTCGGCTCGAATGGGCTTGGCTGCACCAAAGTCTCGCCAGCCTGGACCGAACTCCAATCGGAGCGAAGCGCCGCTGAAGAAGGAACCTGTCAAGATCAAATCTGCCAACAAGAATATACCGGAACTTCTCCCTTTCACTTTTGGTCAGCCTGATCCGGTCCGGTCAGAGGCTAGTATCGGTTCGTTCACGAGCGGCAACTCTGCGAGTTTGGCCATGATGGCTACGTTGGGACTACCACCTGATCTACCGCCGGGCGCAGGGCCAGCCAATGGAAGGGCACAAAGCAATAAAGGTTCGAGTCCGTTCACGGGCTCCAGTCCTCGCTTGGGAAGAGGATCAAGTCCGGCCCCTGGTGCAGGAGCGGGCGTAGCGAAAGCGAACGGAGGAGGGGTAAGATTACCCGCTGTCCCTGGTCTGGTCTCGACAGTAGCTAGGACAGGGGCCGGTACAGGCAGTGGGGGAACAGGTGTGCCAGGCGCGAATGGATTGATGTCAAGAGGAACGAAGAGGTTGGGAATGGGCAGACCTGCGCCGTGGGGTGCGAAGAAAGCCAGAGAGGGCTGAGGGGAGTTAGACATAGCGTCGAGCACCAGTCTGTCACAGCGAGGAGCAGGTTCTGAAGTGCTTGGCGAATGGACGTCCGTCCCTCGTGCGTGGGCATTATCGCAGCTGCTTTGCCCATGCACCCTATTGTGCACTGGCCTCATTCGATACGGTATTGTAAACACACAGATGTGTAGTCTGTGTTCTTATCCATGCCATGTGTGCTTGGGTGCAGTCCGCACTCCACTCAAGTGAGTAGACCAGTGAATCGAAAGGACCATCAAGTGTCGGAGTTTCGACTACGAAACACCCGGTGATTGGCGGACTTGGATGTCGTTCCTTCGTTCCTTCGTTCCTTCGTTCCTTCGTTCCTTCGTTCCTTCGTTCCTTCGTTCCTTCGTTCCTTTCCACTTGCACCCAAACACCTTCTGATGACCTTGGTATAAAAGGACGAGAATTCGGAACATTACAGTACCAGCTCGTCACTGTTCTCGGGACTGGTAGTTATGAATGGTACATGGTACTGTACGTAGAGCACAGTACTCGACTCGGCATCATCAGAGGGGAAATTGCTTGTACCCTACTGTAGCATGACGGGCCAACCCGACACATCCATCCTCCGCTCATGCAAAAGGTTGTTCGTTATGTACTCGGCCATACTGTCGAGTACTCGTATTGTATACAAAACACATGCAGTGAACACATACAGTACGTACAGTATACAACCCTCCAATAGGGGATAAGACACGATCGGTACATTCCTCTTTGTTATTTCTTACAGTACTAGTACCACAGCTGCCAAGATCTGGATCAATCCAAACGACTCTACTTACAGTACGAGTACTGACTGTATCACTTTCCTTGACCGACCGACTGACTCCTGCTACAGTATCGTGCGGAAACATACCTCTTCCAAACCACATTTACGAGTCCCAAATCACTTATCACAGATCGAATGTCCGGTCATGTCATCTTCATCTTCCATTCCCGACAACGCCATACCTTTGAACACCACCTGCATATCGGCTCTATCAACCATCACCCGGCCCGAATCCCGTCAATCTTCTTCTTCTTCTCAACATGCCAGTGACACTTCGACCTTGATCTGCACCATGATACATCCTTCTCGCGCCACTGCTACTACCACTACTCCCGCCAACAACTCTCATCGTTCCACTTCCACTTCCACTTCCACTTCGTTCCCTTGCAAACCTCTGCAGCTCACCACACCAGACTCCGAGCTCCTATGCCACTTGCTCGCGCCGGCTGTCTCGGAGGACATCTCCATCGCCAGCGCCTGTTTCTCCGATGAACAGAGAGAAAAAGTCATGAGTCGCTTCCCGCCCGGTTCGCAGCCTACGCAGATCCATTTGAGCGTGGTCTCTGTACCGAAGGGTGCGGGGTTTGGTGCGCAACAGGAAACTTTGTTCTGGTTTACAGGCGAATGAAGTGCACCCTCTCGTTCGTTTCAGAGAGAGAGAGAGGAAATGTATCGTACTTATGTGCATGCATGCCCGTGTCAGCAATAAAGATAATGAGAACGTTACTGCGTTACTGTATGGTATGAATATGATATGTCGAATCGTCCTGTTTATGTGCAGTATACTGTATAATTCAGCCAATTCATGTATCAGATGACTGATGACTGACTGACCCGCAAATCCGCCTCCTCTATCGCTATTGAGCGCTTCTCTAATATCTTATTCATTTACTTATCGCGCGAGCCGAGTCGATATAATACATATGTATACCTGCCTGAGGATGACTTTCCTCCTATAAACCTGACCCCAACTCAATTATCAAGAGCGTACAATCGCCACAGCTAAGCGATCTGGCCGGGTAACACTCTCGTAGCCTTGACTACGACTGGGATCATCTCGCCCGTCGCGAGAGGGTAAGGCTGGTGGTGTAATACCGCGAGGAGATTCCGGAGGATCGCAGAGTGCGAGGTGATCGAGATGTCTAAGCAAATGAACAGATACAGGACAAGATATTAGCCAGTACTCGTCGTTAGGGCGCTTTGCTAAGACGTCGCGCCATGTACAGCAGGAATGTGTATCGATGAGAAAATGGTTCAGGCGTGGTAGGTGTAAGAGGCCAACAGAAACCTACAAGTCTCCTTAGCGCCGCCCTCCCCGAACAAGCGGTCCATAGCCCTCTGCGCTCTCATTTGCATGTGGGCATCAGTCTCTCGATCATCCGGCTTCCAAAGCTCGTCCTCTTCTGCGAATCCTTCTTCGATCTTGAATGTGGGGAATCGCTTCTCGATGTATGTCTATGGACGGGACAACGTGGACCGAAGTAGGACAAGGAGAACGAAAGTTACAACAGGAATCCGTCAGCATCCAAGTCGGATATAGCACCCCGAACGATGCGCAACAGAAGCTGGACTTATGTGGCTTGTGCGGTGCAATAAAGCCCAATTTGAGAAGGAATGGATCGGAATGAGAAAACTGATCTATTCCAACGCACCTTCGTAGACCGTTTGTCACACGTGTGACTCCCATAGATCTCTCTCCAGTCCTCCCATACCTCCGGAACACCAGTCAATAGCTCCCCCCAACTCTCAAGCATGGTCTGTCCCGTCCTAGTCAAGGGTGAGACATACCACCTGATCTCTTCCTTACTTATCGGCGCGCCGTGGGGCTTCTGCTCCTTCCAGCACTTCTGGATAGCCTGCGCCTGAGAGACGCCCAACGGTGTGAGCTCAGGGTCGGGTCCCCAGGTGATTTCGCCATCGCCGTTGATATAAGTCCAGTGGTCTTCCCATGGCTGAGTGGACAGCGAGTCAGCTTCGGGAGGCATGGCGCAATACAAAGCTGGACGGCCCGGACGAGTAGGAACCCTCGTTGTGGTCATTGGAACGCGAGGTGAAATCTACTCACGTCGACACCATACTTGCTCGCACCAAAGTTATGCCACCCTTGTCCGTGCCGTCCTATGTTCATAAAACAGGTGTCAGCGGGCATCCAGGTGAGCAGGGAGGTAATAGTGAACACAAAGCCATAAGGCCCCCCGTCAAACGCAACACAGCGTTCAGCGATAGAGGTTCCAGAGCCTTTTGACGACGCCCACAATGGATCAGCAGACTCACCTAAAAACATGACCTTGTATATCACGCCCTCAGGAGCCTCTTCTTGCAGCTTCTTGACAGCTGACTTGAGGTTATGCCATCGCTCAGGACTCTCGTCGATGAGGCCGAAGCTTCTCTCGAGCTATCAGAAACCAGATGTTCCGGGGCTGATGTAAGTACTGGTCCGTGAATTCTGGGGGAGGATGGATAGATTGGAACAGCGATTCGTGCTCTGAAAGAAGGGGAACCGGTGGAACCTCGGAAAGTTGATAAAGAAGGTGTTAGGAGCAGAGAGAGTGCATGCAAAGAAACATCATAGTAGAGATGGACATATGGACTCACCATCTGCTCAAACTCCAGGTGTTTAGGCTCGGGTCCGTTCTGCAGGAAGAAGCCTTGGACAACCTACGATCGAACGTGCTTGAGTCAGCTCTACTCCGATTTTGGATCTTTGCTGCGCGAGCTCTCCGCAAAAGGGCTAGCCAGGTAACATGACAGCGTTACTATACTGGCGCGAGTTCGCACCAGCTGACTTACATCGTATCGGAAAGTATGAGGTTTCTCGACCACCTCGGGCGAAGTCATAGGTCCTCCACTCTCGATGGCCGCTACAGGTGGATCATCGTGGTTGAGATTATGGTCGAACCCATTGGCGGTACCGTGAGAGCCCATCTTGCTGTCGCTGCTGTCGGGTTCTCTGCCTATGTTGTCAAGTATGGGAATGGATGGCGAGTGTGAGAGATATACAATGATGAAGATGGGGAACAAGGGTATAATCAAGAAGGAAAGAGAGAATCGCGACGTGATGGGCAGAATCCTAGCTAGAAGGATGGGTGGATATCTAGTAATCGAGTCGTGCGTGACCTTGTATGGTGGAGGTAGCTTAACCTTGGACCCGAAGTCCCAGTGGATCAATTATCAGCCCGGACCGTGATTCTACCGAAAATGCGGATCGATAAGGGACACAAGGAATGAGCTGAGTATTGTTACGAGTGAAGGGGTGTCAAATAGAAGAGAGAGGGATTGTTTTCGTTTATCGTATATTTATACATACTCACAATTAATGAAGAGAGAGGAGCGAGTGGCGTGTATGGCGACCGACTCGCAACGTACGCATGCGTCGATATGCATGTACAGTACATGCTTCCTCCGCAATTACCGCAACTTACAGCTGTGCTGCTGAATACACTAGCGTCGACCGACGGGACGAAAACGTCGGGGGTCGAGCCAGCTCGCTTCCTTCTTGATCTGTCCATACCTTCTGTTTCACCTCTACTGGTGTCCCTAGCCGCTCGAATCAACACGCAGACATCTCTCGTGTCCCACTTCTCTCCTCCTGCATGCTGCTAGCATTGAAGGATCAATGAAGGCGACGACGGTCAAGGTCAAGAAAAGAAAACCCTGTCTACCCTGTCTGCCTCATGGCTAACACGACATGAATGTGATGTAATGTAGGATGCACCTGGTGCTTCTTCAAGGTTTCAAAGGACCTGTATCAGTCATTGCATGACGTGCGCATCATTGATGTTGATGTAGAGTTCGATCAAGGGGGCAACGAGGCATGGGTATGGATCTCGGACATCCCTCAAACAGGTCAAAGCGCATCAGTACGTTAATGAAGAGCCGTGCGCCTGCGGCGCCACTCAAATGGTCAGAAAGATGGTCCCTGGTCCCCCTGATGTGAATATATGAATCTGTCCATCGTCCCAAAGAGAACAATCAGGCCGTTCTGCTTGGCGGAGTCCAATGAAGCGCAGCGAGAGGAAGGCAAGGAAGGCAGCAGCGCATTGGGTTTAGCTCACATTGATGGTGATGGTGATGGTCATGGTGATGATCATCGTTTGTTTGGATCTGCATTTTGTCTGTACGTGTGTGTTATTGTGTATGGTGCTAAATAAGCTCCAGGCTTTGCCGAAATCCATCAGATCACCCCTCATTTCGCAGTTATGCAAGTCGCCTCCGGGCATGTCTTGCTCACTCCCCCTCCCCAACAAAAACAAAGCTACCACCAGCGCTTTTGAGATACCCTGAATTGGATGCCACCGAATGCCTCGCCTCAGCCTCGAGGCAGGCATCACCAAGGTAGGTACTGATCCTCCCTCTGGGCCGATATCTTACTAAGCATCGATCGATGCGATCGCATAGCTTCCTTCGGAAGAAGAGCGGAAGATCTGTTATGACCAGATACCCTTACGATACGGACTAGAAGGGTTCAAGTTGCTCATGAAACTCGAGAAATGCGATCCCGTCTCACCGCAAGGACTAGCGGCTCTGATGGATAGTGCCTGGAAAAAGAACGTGGAACGAGTCAGCTCGGAACGGTTGTATGGCGTCATTGAACAACAAGACCGTTCTTCGGAATAAAATGCTTTGAAACGCTTAAAGCAGATCTGGCAAGCACGACAGCACAGGACACTCACGTCCGGCATCCACTTCTCCAGCTGCTTGATCCGCTTGGCATTCGCAGGGTGGGTCGACAAGAAATCGGTGGGCAGTCCTGTCCCGCCTTCTGATTCCGACATTCTTTCCCACATCCTGTAATATCGAGAATGAAGGCACGATCAGCTGATATCTTTATGAAATGGCATCGGTTATCCCGCAGCCTAAAGCTATGATCGCTTGAGCCGATAATTAAGGGGAAGCGCATGGTCCTCTGTTTGGAGGGTAGCGCAGGAGCGCCGGTAGTGGTCCCGTCAAGATCTACTGTCTCCACCACTCACTTGGTGGACTCAGTCGGGTCGAAACACGCTTTGCTGCGACGTATGAGACATGCTTTAGTCCACGTGGCTTCACTTATCGTTGCACGAGCAATTGCGGGTGGTCACTCACGACATCAAGCGCAGGCCGATAAAGTCGGCTTCGGATTCATTCTTCCTGGAGTTAGGTAGTCTAAAGTATGGATGCAGAGTTCCGTTAGTAGTCTCGTCCTTGACAGTCCAGACGTATACATCCGTACGTACTGAAGCATAAACGTCAGGAGCAACCTGGTGATTCCGACGTCTAATCCAAGCGATTCCAACAAGAAGCCTAGGGCGAACAGTACCTACAGTATGATCACAACGAAACGAGCATATGATAAGCAGCCTCTTTGAAAACGTTTGGAAACCAAAACTCACCTTCATCGAGCTCATCCTCTCTGCTGGGTGTCTGGCGACCTGATGGGCGACTTCATGACCCAGCACAGTAGCCAAGCCATCGTCATTGGCGCTGACCGGTAAGATACCAGTAAACACGAAGATCTTGCCACCGGGAAGGACGAATGCGTTCTTCGTCTTCCGATCATCGATCACGTAGACCTGATAAGGAAGAGATATCATTCAGCACATCGCCCCAGAGTCTTACTCTGCATGCATGTACAATCGTCACAGAACAGGACAGACTCACCTCCCACTCCGTTTCTTTACCCTCTCTAGCATGATCCCCCTCAGGTCCGGATCCCATCAAGATCTCTCCGACGCCCATCGCATCCGTCCCACCACCCCACGTAGGCACTTTCCCCTCTACTGCACCCATCTCTCCGCCTGATTTGACGCGGCCTAAGCCGGATGACTCGATGATTCGGGTAGCGACTGCTCGAACTCGGCGTGTCGTCGGATGATTGGCAGGTAGGACAGCCGTGGAGTACTCTGAGAGCGTTGACAATTGCGTTTGACGGCCGAGCTGCAAGATGAGTCGTTGCAACGCAAATATGTCAGCTCGGATCACCTTTTTCTGGTCTATCGCGCAATGATAGGCTCAATATCTCAATAGCGTAGTGGACTTCTGTCCGAGATCCCATCGATTGTCCCTTGACTAGATCTTTCCACTCACTTCTCGCTCTTGAGCCTCGTCAACATCCATGAATCGTAATCGTCCAGTTTCGGGCACCCTCTCCAAACTAGACACCACACGTTGACGCATCAGCAATCGGCCCCTCGACGATTTCCTGACAATGAGTTCGTCCGACTTGGGGGATACCTACTGCGTCACATAATACAGACCACCACCACCCACCCCTATCCCATACACCCATACAGCTCTATCGCCCCCTAGACGTCTCTTGAAGTATTGCCAGATGTTTGGGCCAGCTCCACCTCCACCTCCGCCAGGACCTGCATTAGGCGAGCCTAAGGGAGCGGAGTATGGCGAGTCGAAGCGCTCGTATCGCGCCGTTCTTACTGAAGAAGTTCTGAAGGAGCGAGTGATCGTGGGTGAGGATGAGACGGGCTGTCGAAGACGTAGCGCAGGGATGACGGGTCTTCGGGCGACGGGGGCGAGTGATCTTGAGGGAAAGGATGCAGCTAAGCGTGATGGTCGAGAGAACATGGTTACTTGCTCGTCAAAGTAGATGTTGGTCGCAAATACGAAAAGGGACCTGTATAAGATGGAGATCAGAGCGATGAAATCGTCCGCGAGATCAAATGGAGAACATGTGTATCGACCAGTGTCGACATTTGTATCATGACCATTGGAGTTTTGTTACTCGCACAGCCCGGGACAGACAGATGCAGACGGACAACGATGACGGACATTGGAGTCGTCCGGCAAGCTGTCCGGCAGCTGCAGAGGGACGGCGATGACAAACATGGGATTCGTCCGGCAGCAAGCTGTCCGGCAAGCTGTCCGGCAAGCTGTCCAGCGGCTGCAGAAGAAGGCGCCGCCTCCACTGAGGGCACGTGGTTCTGGCTATCTGCCTTTGGGGAGCCTAATTTTATCGGTAGCTGTCAAGAGACAGGCTCGTAGCGCATCACATCCGTGATAGCAAGCACCGGTGCATCGTCATACCTGTGCTTAGATGCTAGATACGACACGCTCTCCATTCATCATCATCTGATTACAAGCTCATTATCAAGCTTCGCAATCAAAATATAGACAGCTGAACGCCAACCACGATGCCTTCCGACCTGTCATACTGGCTGATTTCAGCCCCTCTGAAGGATGGCGATCCAAATGTCATGCTCAACGAGGTTCACAGCGCTCTTGGCAAGGACGTCGAACTAGCTAGTTGGGAGATTCCCGAGCTCAAGGTGGGTGCGGGCGGTTCGTGGTTCATGGTTCAGGCTCGCATTGAAAGCCAGCGTGCCGCGTCCTTCTCACTTGTTTCCCCGACTGAGACGGGATGGTGCGATACACCTTGGACGAGCTACATGCATCTCTACTTCACCGGGCGAAGGCGGAGATAGTGGACCGTGCTACCGCTTTTGTACTACCTTGGCTCTTGTTCGACCATGCCTTGCTGACGGAATAACCCTCGCATCGCAGGCAGGAACCCTCTCATCTCTTCTAACGCTTTCCGACGCCCTGCCCAAATTAGACTCGCAATTCACCACCACCGTCTCCAAGTTGCTCGACACGATACGATCCCTCGTCTCAGAGGACAGCAACAAGGTGTCTCAGCATGCGCGAGTGAATGATCGGCCCCCAGAAGAGTACTTGCTTGGCGGCGGGGGCGGTTTCGTCTGGGATAAAGGAAGATGGGGAGTCGGTGGGAAGGTCGGAGAGGTCGTCGAGGCTCTGACTAAGGTGAACGACCGGTCTGGCATCATGACTCTCCATTGTCATCGTCATAGCGATGTGCGCTATCGGGGTCAGCATCAACAGATCCGTTGATGGTGTAACCCAAGATATGATGCTGACATGTGAAAGCAAATGTCTTGAATCTGCTACACACGCCAACAGGAGATGAAATCGATCGAGTCGACCCAAAAGCAGAAGTCTCAATCGTACAACTTGGCAAAGGGCAGCTTGACGACGATCCAGCGAAAGCAGCAGTGAGTTGTGTGACCTGCTCTCGCCAAAGCACTTGAAGAGCTCAACTCAGACTTTCGATGTATGCGCTTCCAGGGGCAATCTGTCGCAACGCTCGCTGCTTGATGTGGTCAACAAGGCGGATCTGGTGGAAAACAGCGAGTTCCTGGAGACGTTGATTGTCGCCGTGCCAAAGTAAGTTGCAGCCATTCAAGCAGGAATAATCCAGATCACACAGTAGTCCAGAGCGCGGTCGCACCTACCAACGCTGTGATGATCATATGTGGTCGCCGTTGTGGTGCATCAGTTGACATGTTGCTCTCTCTAGGAACCTGGCAAAAGACTGGAATGACAAGTACGAGCGTTTGACCAGTATGGTCGTACCAAGGAGCACGCAGTGAGTCCAAATTTCGACACGAACCTCTTGCAAACGGAAAAGCTGAAACCTCAACGAACCACTCTGCTGATGCGGTGTATAGACGAATTGCAGCAGACGAAGAATACGTACTGCAGACCGTTACTGTTTTCAGAAAAGTACGAGATGACTTTGTGCACAAGTGCCGGGAGAACAAGTGAACTTTTTCCCCTATTCCTCATCGCACGGCAACCAAGCTCACTGCTGATCTATTTGTGATTGTCAGGTTCATTGTACGAGATTTCAAATGGGACGATTCGGCGCTCGAGAAGCAGAAGAAGGAGACTGCTGAGCTGGAAGTAGAGGAGAAGGAACTTTGGGTGAGTTGGGCTGATAATCAAGCGAAGTCTTTACGTTCTACATTATCACCCTGCAGCGTATTCAATGTCGAGCAGAAGCTGATATGTATGCATACAATCGTCAGACCGAGCTGCTTCGTCTCACCCGAATAAACTTCTCAGAAGCGTATCAGATCTTGGCACACCTCAAGACTGTGCGACTGTTCGTGGAGAGTGTGCTGCGGTATGGTCTCCCGGCTGATTATGCGGGTGTCATCGTCAAGGTTAGTCGACACGTCCTTCGCGCGCACTTCCTCTCTCTCTCGGGCTTTCTGTCTGCGAACGGCAGTCGAGAGCAGAGATTTTCTATCCCTCTTTCAGACTGCTCCAAACAGGGGGCATGCACTGACGTGTTCTGTGCTTTCGTACGTTACCTCAGCCCGAACCCAAAACGGCAGTCAAAACCCTCCGAACTCTCTCAGAGCACTACACCTACCTCGCCTCCGCATCGCGAGGACCGTCGACCAAACGAGGCAAATCTGGCGGTGCGACTGCCGGAGCAGAGGACGTAGGCGGAGAGTGGGCGAGCGTGATGGAGGCTGAATACTTTGACTTTGTCCTGTTCGAGATACCGAAAGTGATCAACTAGAGTCGGGTCGAATAGCCTGAGCGATCTCAGCGATCTTACCATTGCTTGGACAAGCTAGATTCTGCTTCTGCGGCCCGCCCTTCGGTGCAGGCTTAAGCCGGAAAGACGTGTATGTCCGTTTGATACTAATTGAAGTGAATTGCATGTATACGTTGTTAGATAGCATCATCAGTGTCAGCAGTGGCCAAAATAGCATTCCAAGCAGTTCCCGTACACGATCCTTCCGTTGACTTCGTAAGGAAAGGGGACAACCGCTATGTCGGCTTTCTACTCTCTCGAGACAGTGAGACAATGGAACATATCACGTGATCCCGACCGAATATGAATAGCGCGTAGCGTGATTTACCGAACTGCTTCTGGAGATAGCCGGTGTCCGGGATCTCGGCACGGGATCGGACCGAAAACCAGACCGAATGCGAGGTCTTGGAGGTTCGGGGGAAGAAGCAAGAGCCAGACTGTGTTATTATGTTCAGCATGAGCTTGGTATCTTGTAGCCTTATTAATGGATCTTCTTGTGACACCATTTACTAATTTGTGATAAAAAGATCAAGGAGTCACTTGCCTCTGTTCACGCTAAAATCGAGAAAGACAACCCGAAAAACAACAGATCACGAAAAAAATCAAACCTCGACCCTAACCTCGACAGCAACCACTTCACACTTATCGCCCACCATGTCACACTTCCACTTCCTGAACAAGGTCCAGCCTCCTCAGGTGACTTCGCTCAACCTACCCGAGAACACTGCGTGTGTGTTGATGAAGAAGAGGGATATTGTCATCAAGGCTACGGATATGCCTATCCTCCAGCCGGATGGTGTTCTCGTCAAGGTCATTTCATCAGATAAGTATCAGCTCGAGCGTGGGCGCCTCATCTGATCATACCGCATCCCATCTTTCTTACGCCGTTATTCGGATTGTTTTCCCTGTGAATGACCCTCGACAGTGCTATCTCAGACGACTGCGTCATCAAAGCTAATTGTTTGTTTTGATCCTGCCTCGGTTCGTTCGCGGTTCACGTATCTGCGGTTCCGACCTGCACAACTACCTCGCCGGCGGCGTCGGCGGTCGACCTGTCACTCAACCCATCGTGATGGGTCACGAGTCCTCGGGAGAGGTCATCGCAGTCGGTGATTTGGTCACGAGCCACAAGGTTGGTGACAGGGTTGCCAGTGAGTAGACTAACTTAATCTGTCTTCTCTCTCTTTCTCTCCTCTGGCTATTGGCGGGCGGTCTGCGGAGACCGCTTTCATGTGCAAGGTCCGAGCCTTTCTTGGACGCAGCTAGCTGGTGGAATGAACACTAGAACGAGCAGAGGATTGGAGTCGAGCGTAAGATTGAGCTGATGATCCTTTTGTTTACGCTCTCAGTCGAGCCCGGATTGCCTTGTCGAAGGTGTAAGAACTGTAAGGAGGGCCGAGTCAACATCTGTCTCGGTGAGTCACGCCACTTTACAGGACGCGACGGCCTCATAAGCGGGCCACCCGACAACCTGACTGATGGGATGCTCGTCCAGACATGCGATACTGCGGCGCACCCGGATCAGTGGGATCCCTGTCCAGGTGAGCAATCGACTGATTGACATGGATAAGGCAGCAAGCTCTCGCGGATCTGACCAGTACTATCTGATCGATACAGATTCTTCGCCCTTCCCGCTGATATGGCACCTCACATCCCCGACCACATCTCATGGGACGAGGCCGGGTGCATCCAGCCTGTTGCTGTGAGTAAGCACTTCAGGCGGTTCCGCATGATGATACCTGATCAGTGGATAGGGCATTTCTGTATAGGCGCTGACAGAGCTGTTCGCTCCTCACAGGTCGGCGTGCAGATCGGCAAGCGAGTTGATTTGAGACCTCACAAGACGGTTGCCATCTTGTGAGTGTCTGTCTCTCTAATCCGTCTATCGGGCGTTGCTACCCCTTTTTGCCAATACATATCCCTGTAGGAAATATTGGAAGCATCCTGACTTACTTCGTTCTTCAGCGGTCTCGGTCCTATTGGTTTGATCACCGCCGCTGTCGCTCACGCCTACTGCGCCAAATTGATCATCGGATTCGACAACAATCCCGGCCGAGTCGCCTCCGCCAAGAAATACCTCTCTCCCTTGACCGGAAAGCCGATCTTCGACCACGTCTTCCTCACTCATGATCTCCCTACTACTTCCCTCAAGGGCAAACCCAAGGCAAACGGCGTCGTACATTCCATCTCTGAGGACGCCTCCGGAGCTGGATTGGGAGATGGCGAGATCTTGGATCACGATCATGAGGAGACTGAGGGTGACAGGAAGTGGGAAAACGCTAAGCGGATTGTTGCTGAATACATCGAGGAAGCGGGCCTTGTTGAGGACGAGGGTGTGGACAGGGTCATAGAGGCCAGTGGAGCTGAAGACTGCATGCTCATGGGTATTGCCATCGCCAATCAGGGTGCCAACTGTGAGTGCCACTGTTCGAGACTCGCATGCCGTGACATTTCAGTTCTCGATGACTTCGGCCTCACCCTTCCCCATGAAATTCGATCAAATACTTAGGGTTCCAAAACTGACTGACACACTGCATCTCGTAGACCTTGCTGTCGGTCTCGGCCACATTCAGACCAACTACTTCCCCACGCTCGCTGTGACCAACAAGGAGATCAACGTGATGGGTGAGTATAGTTTCAGCTCAGCCAGAGTCCTCATCTTTCTACTTCCTTGCCTGTTTGCCTCCCACCCAGCTTATATTGCCTCTGATTCATGCTGACTCATTGCATGAACGTACGCGTCGTCTATCAGGTATCACCCGATACACCGCTTCATGTTTCCCCTCGGCGCTCGACCTTCTCTCTCGAGGCGTCGTAGATGTCAAACAGCTCATCACAAGGACGTTCCCTCTCACACAATCGAAAGACGCGTTTGAGGCTGTTGCCGCTGGTGGCGACTTGAAAGTCATCGTCAAGAACCAGGAGGGTTTCGACAATTAGGCTGACGTAGAGGCAGCGAGGATTCAGGTCAGTACAGATTAGACATTGCGTGCACATGGAGATACGAAGAGCAGCGAGCTACGCATCCGATTCATTCCGGATACGGAGCTTGATGTATGTGTATATGGCGATGGTTGGACGACATGGGGTTAGCAAAATCTGTTGTAGCGAGGGAGGGATGTTTGCGTGAGCGATGTTGTAGATACACTGTAGAGAATACTTGTGGTATATCGGATGCAGTATGGTTTGGGTCATGTGATTCCGTGTACATATGACCGATTGGCTCAATCGACAGCACCTATTCGCATTGGCTTTTTGAATGGATCGTATCGAGATATGTAAATGACAGGTACGATATAGACCTATGCTATCCTTTGTAGAGACGGGATTTGGGACTGGTATATAGGTGGGGTATCCTTTGACACTGTGTAAGGCTATCAGGACCAGCGCTTGGCGCTCAGCGATCGATACACTCGATTATGACCAACTCAACCATCCGTCTTTGATCAGAACGGGGACGAGAATGAAGAGGGATCATACGACGAGTCTGGAATACTGATTGACCACTTCCTGTTGCACAAGCCCGATTCTCTCAGCTGATCCAAGTTCCTATTAAAAACACATAGTGGAGTGTTGTAGCCTATCCGAGCGTCGTCCTCGCTACAGCACGAGTAGTCAGACTTTCAAAACGATCGAGATCGACTAGACAACTAGACTAGACTGAAGTAACATCCAACGACATGTCCAAGAAGCCGACAGAGCTCGAAGCCGCCGCCCTAACATCCTGGACGCCAGCAGGGCAGGCCGCACTATACCATATCCACCTGGCGCAACAGGCTGAGCGAGACGAGCAGAAAACAATCAAGGAGGCCGAGAAGAAGGAGAAGAAGGTGCGGGAGGAAATCAGGCCTGAGGAGGTGGTGGCGGGCGAGGTGGTCGATGGTTGGGTGAGTTAGCGAGCTAGCTAGCTAAGTCGCATGTGGGGTATATGGGCTATACGATCGTCCAGATTGACTCTGACTCGCCTCATCACCCTTAATTGCGGAGGCGGACTCACCAAGAAGGTGACTAGTGATCACATGGACTGACCGATATCTACGGCACCACGCCGCTGTACTGCGCGACTACAGATCAAAGAGTGGTGCCCTGCGCTGTACGACTTTCTCGATCTCCTCGCCCCGCCTCATCTGGCTATCGGTCTCTTTGCCTTACTGCACTTCGTCTTCTGGTGAGTGTCCTCTTTGCTGTAGTGCAGCTCCCTCTCCAATGTACTTCTTCTTCCCATACGCTGGCGACTGATCATATGATCCGGCCTGCTATCGCGAACCGCGCGGTGTGGCAGGTACTATACACCTTGGTATCTCCATTTCCTCTTGCCATGGCCTACGACATACTTCATACCCCTCCACGCAACTTGGGGGGCCATGAGGGGGTCAAAGGATCGGATATTGTGGTGCGTGAACGGTGATTGATTGGCTTGTGAAACTGCCACACTGCTACAGTTGACATCTACACCTGATAACTGATAACTTAACGATAAATGGGCGACCGACCGCACGCAGGCAGAGTTACTGGTGTATCGTCGGTGTGATCGAGTATCTAGAGATACTGCTATTCAGAGACCAAGCAAGAGCGCTGATCTGGTGGCCTAAAGTGAGTAGCTTACTGATACTGTGAGCATATCTCGGACACACTCGGGCAGAAATGAGAGTGCAACTCGGCATCTCAGCAGGGAAGGGAGACAGGGTAGCACCCTCGCAGACGGATGTGAAGACCGGTGCTCGTGTAGCACTCAATTATGCGTGTGAAGGTATATACAGTATGATGAGGAGATCACTACTGACCATGACAATCGCCGGATGGCAGATCAAAGCGATATCATGTATCGTCCTCTATTCCGTAATCGAGAACGAGCCGATCCTAGATTCTAAAGGCAGACCAAAGGGCAAGAGACCCATTTTTGTGAGTCCCGTGGTCCGTCCATTCATGCGAAAGGCAGTCGTCAGCGGGTGACCAGCCTGCCCGCACAGTGCCTCCAGCCGCGGGGTCTCTTTGATATGGCGAGACGCTTCAGCGATAATGCGAATTGCCTCGAGGCGCACGGCACGACACTGACCTTTTCGACGTTGCGGACGCAGGGCGCGATCAAGTTAATCGAGAAATTCTTGCCCTCTCCACCGAAGAGTAAGAGCAAAGACAAGGAGAAAGACAAAGACAAAGAAGAAGACAAGGCCAAAGGCAAGGGCAAAGACAAGGACAAAGACGATAAACACAAGAACAAGAGCAAAGGCTCGTCGAACGACGATAAGAAGGGTAAAGATGGCAAAGATAAGACCAAGGACAAGGACAAGGACAAGGACAAGGGCAAGGACAAGAAGTAGTGGTTGAGCTTGTCCAATAGCGCCAGTCCATACCCGACCTCGATTACTCGTCACACAGGAGGTCTTGCGCCCGCCCCCGTACCGTCAATTACCGGTCCCATGACAATCCGCGGTTAGATGGACGACTGAATGCATACAAGAGGCTATGCTATGTGCTGTGGATGATGCGATGCGCAGCACCGCTGCTGTCATATGTCGATTCGGATAGCTTCTTTCCCCGCTTCTTACCCATACACACGTATTCTTTGGCGCCGGCCGCTGCCATCACCCCCATACCCACAGGTCCAATTCAGTCTCATCTCAGACGACCATGCGTCTGCACCTTCGAGGTGATTACACGTCGACTTCTGATCCACCAAGAGTTGCCGGTCCGGCCGACAATCTCTTGGCTCTGTTACCTTCCCCGTTCCCGTCCACATCTCCATGCCTTTCCCGCTCACCCTCATCTTTCCTCTTCTGACCAGCACTGGTTACATCGCCAAATTGACCATCACTGTTACCGTTTCCGTTCGGATTGGGACTGTTGAATGAAGGGGAACCCTGTGACAGGTTCGGCGAGTTCAAGGCGGAGTTTGCTGAATGCGATGAAGCTCGAGTGTGCCCATGTGTATGCCTCTCCACGCCCACCCCGGCAGACTGGAAGAAGACGGGCTGGCCCCTTCTGATGACTGTGGCCGGGTTCGTGCCGGGATTTGGACTACCTTCGCCCGTTGTCTTGGTAGGATTTCCATCGCTAGCTGTAGAGACTGATTGTCCAGACAGTGAACCGTTAGAGCTCCGCGTACCTCGCAGAGCGGGAAAAGGTGAAGATGTCCCCTGGAACCGATCGGCTATAGGTGTCGAGGTAGCAGTCACACTTGGGTTCGAATTCGAGAAGATCCTGCTTCGCTCTCCGACTGTTCCAGCGGGGTAATGAACCTCGTCCAACTTCTCTGCGCCGGACGCCAAGGGCGTTTCCGGTATCGGTACATCCGCAGCTACCGAGATTGACAGGAGAGCAGCCTTGGGTGTTGGTGTGTTTCCCGTGTCACCATGTTCGGAAGAATCAGGCTGAGTAGCCTCGAAAGTCGGCAGAGGTGTATTGTTACCGATAGGGATATCGACTCTCGGAGGCTCGATGTTGACGATGCTGTTCAAGGTATCAACGCTCTTCTGGCGCGGGATGGACGTCATGGACGAGCCGAAGATCTTGGTGAGGCTTGGTTTGGCAGGAAGTCTGGGTGCTCGTTTCGATTTCGCTGATCCACCAATGACAGCGGGAGCGAGGCTTTCGTCTGTCAACTGGGAGGCGGGTGTCGTGGGTCTAGTAGAGGATTGCGTTTGAGGCAGAGAGGGAGGCGCTACAGGCTCAATGGACACATCTCCGAAATCTATCAAGTCCTCCGCATCTTCGATGATCGATGGAGCCGGTGGTGAAGCGAAAAGCGTGTCTTTAGACTCTATCAACTCATTCAACACCCCACCAGAGATGTTAAGCGACGGTCCGAGTGAGAGCATCAGCGCGTTTTGGGTCATCCGATTTGCCGCGACATGACGAGGGATCAAATCGAGCAATTTCACTGTGCAGCTTTGTCAGTAGTCGTTCCACGCATACTGCGATATCGTTTTGACTTACCAATATCAGCTAGCAGGAACCAATGAGCCTGGGGAAGCTGCTGCAACAGCGATTTAAGATCTTCTGCCTCTCCATGGTGCCCATCTTCAGCCATAGTCGAATCAAATGTCGCTCGATTGTTGGTCGCTTTGCCTTTGCCCTTGACGTACGCGTCGAATCTCGGCGTCAAGTGGTGCGTCAGAAGAGGCGATGGCACTATCAACCTTGTTAGTGACCGGACGAGAACATTACAATTGGTTAAATTCCTTTTGCTCACGCTCGCGAAGATACGACTTGAACAGTCCAGCTACAGCATGTGGATCCAGATCGCCCGGATGACATTGCGCCAGGTCGATATCGGCGCCTGTTCAAGTTGTTTTCGCTGTCAACCAGGACTCCAACACAATCCGCCAGGTTTAAACTCACCGGCGTCAAACTCCTTTCTCAGCTTGGCGATATGGCTGCTTCGACCGCTGATCCGGAATATGCCCTCTTCTTTAGGTCCCCAGATCTCCACTGGAAAGACAGGCGTCAGAGGTGCTCTTTTCCGTTCGACCATAAGACAGACGGAAGAGACTATTATGTTGACCAGACGACATGTGGGTCAACTCACAGTACTCTACGCATCGGACCACCACCGCTGGCAAGCATTTCCTTCTCCTTGCTTCCCATTGAGGTTTACCTTCTGTATCTACCCCAGCATCGGCGATGCCCCATTCCTTCCCAGCCTCAACAATATCCCTGCCAAACACCCTTCCCACGCCGCCCACTGCCACTCTCTTGACATTGGTCTCATCGAAAACCGGTCCTTCGAGTCCCTGAGCGTAACCACTTGCTCCAAATTCGCGATGATCCGACTGTGTCCTGTCTCTCGTCCCTCTGCTCGAAAGACCTGAACTCCATGAAGGAGAGGTTTCGAAACCTCGGGGTTTTGAAGATTGAGATTGACCCAGAGAACTAATTGAGCTAATGCTACCTCCTACCCCTCTAGCTCTCAGGCCGGCCCAGCCTTTCTGTACTGCTGATCCAGCATGTCCAAGCACTCTCTGAGCCGAATTGGGAAATCTCTGCGTATGTGATGTCGACGATCCAGCTTGTGAGGCAAGCGATTGGGACGATTCTGATCGATTGAACGACCCGCTAGTCTGCGCGGCTGCAGTCCATGCTGCTATCCTCCCTCGTATGTTACCAACGTTATCCCTCGATGGCAAAGGAGGAGGTTGGACAAAGCCTGACGAAGAGCCTGAAGGCGAGAACGCTGGTCGGCCTTGTCCCTCTCCTAGTCTGCTTCTGCTAGGTCCCGCAATGATGTTTGCGTACGAGTTCGAGTGCTTTCGGGGTGGGAATGGAGGGGGAGCCATGCCTTCCTCAGGTAACGATCGCGAAGTGGGCACTTCGTCGATGGTCGATTCGAGACCTTTTCTCGGCGGAAGAGCAGGCGGTAAAGAGGTTGAAGCTGTCATCGAGCCTTCTTCCTTTGGCGGCGGTGTACGAGATTTGGATCTCAGCGCCGCCGTACCACTCGCACGTCTGAGCCACGATGGCTTTGATTTGGTAGCGGGCTTTGCGCTCGCGTTGATATCCCCTGCCAGAGGCACGGAAGCCGAAGGAAGGCTTTCAAGAGAGTCAAAAGCGGTCGCTGAGATCGACGCGCCTGTGGCGGGCGGGGACTCGATCGGTTTGGCGACTTCCGCGTAGGATATGCTTAGAGAGGAAGGACGAAGAGAAGCTCGCTTCGCAAGGAGGTAGGACGAGACGCCAGAACGTGACGATTCACTGTAGGATGGGACGCAAAATCAGTCAGCATGTCCGCCGGAGCGAAGGCGTACAAAGTGTCAGGCGCACTTCGCGTAGAAGGGTTAGGTCTGATCTCAAGCAATAGGACCACAGTATCAAAAACACGTACGCTGGCGATGCCATATCCGCGCCATCAACTCCCTCATCCTTCTTATGTCTAGACTTCTTCGACGACGTGCTGCTCATTGACACAGTCCGCCCTTGCTCTCCAGCTCCAGCTCCGGTGCCAGCACCAGGCCGTCTCGGTAATTCAGGCGGGGCAGGTTTCGAGCTGGGCGAAGGAGGGGGCGGAGCTCTATCAATGGTGACCTCCGCGTCATCACTTCCAAACAGATGTGTGTTATCTGCTGATGATACATTGAGAACAGGTCTAGGGGTCGAGGTAGAGGTAGACGCTGAGGTTGATGCGGCAGCTGATTGAGATGGGGAGTGGATTCGCGCTTGGGTTTGAGTCTGAGCTTGAGATTGAGCTTGAGGCTGCGATTTGGCGTAGTCGACCAGATTGACAGTGATGGTCTGCAACGGCATACTCGCGCTGAGTCTCTTCGTCGTCGCGGAAGACGGTACCCCGTTCGCGCCCGCGCCCGCGCCCGCGCCCGTGCTGTCCTCTTTAGCTGCTTCGCTCGCAGGTCTGCTCTTCTTGGAGATGGAATGCACGCTCGATCGATTCGAAGCTGACACGCGTCTGTTGGACTCGTTCTCTGATATCTCTGATAATGGCCGGCTCAGTGTCGGTCGGTCGCGGTCGCGAGGCGTTGTTGTTGTTGGTGGTGGATTCGAGGAAAGGACTTCGAACGACATGCTTTAGGGTAGGAATGAATCAATGTGTTGCTATGCTATTTTATTCTGTGAAGATTACGAGGGCACAGGGTGGCACGAGCGAGCTCCGGTCTGCGTGTGAAGTCATATGCCTATTTCTGATACGGTGGTTGAAAGGAAGAATAGATCTGGTGTAGCTAAGGGCGTCCGAATCCCGTGAAAGGATGGAATTGTCAAGCTTGGTGTCGGTCCCCGCGTCGGCAGCCGAGTTCACCAGCCCAGTCAGATCCAGTCGTCTCTGATCGATCAATTTAGGCGCTCGAAGAAGTGAGAATGTCGTTGCCAACTACGGGCTGGGTGGTATCGTATGTACGCTTGAGGTATTATTCGGTGTAACAGCTGACTTGATCTTGGCGTAGTGACAGACAGACAGACAGAAAGAGAATGGCTAATGGTAATTACCCACGCTTAGCTATACAGTGTCGTCCATTTGATGAAGACGATCTATGCTCTATGTCTATGATTTGATGATGATATTGACGATGAGGATGAGAAGATAATGTCGATCATTCAGTCGTCTAGATTAAGGTATGGTACCATGATGACTGTGAGAAGGTGTTGAGTGCTGTGTTGTGCGAGTATCGTAAGAGGAATGTTGTTGCTTGCTTGCTTGCTTGCTTGCTTGCTTGCTTGCTGCTTGCTAGCTAGAGAGGGGCAGCGCAGGTGCCGTAGCGTAGTGTAGGGTTGATGATTGAACGAACAAAGTTCACGTAACTAAACTCAACCGCGCCGATTGCATGCGTTGTCCCTGTTCCTGCTTCTTTACTCGACTCTACTTACCACTACTGGTCTCGAGGTGCATGCATGCTCGCACAAAGACCAATAGCTAGCAGAGAACTATAGTGCCAAGCTGCGAATGTAGCAGTAACATCCGTAGTGCGTACTCTGAACCGGCCACTGACCTGTGAGGGCTATGATGAGACTGGCTAGAACTGGCTAGCTAACTTGACCAGCAAGTGTCAGCCTCAGCCTGACTAGCAGCAGTCATATACGCAGAAGCGTAGAATCCACTCCATGCATGCATGCAAGAGTAATGGAACTGTTCCCCATGTCTCGCACTATAACCATGCATTCACAAGAGTCAGATCGTTCACACAAGGCGGCGATCAAGCATTGACGCCTTTCAGCCCTACAGGCTTCTTAGGTACACTGGGCGGCATCTTCCTCTCCCCTGCATTCTCAGGTGAAGAGTTTGAAGAAACAGCTGAAGGCTTTACGACCGCTTCTTCACCAGCATCACCACTAGCACCATCACCTGTGCTCGAGCCTGAGCCTGAGCCTTGTACTCCTGCGCCCTTCGGCGTCGCGGTAGTGGTGATACTCGCAATAGCAGCGGAACTTAGCCGACGCGGTTTAGCCGGAATCTTAGGTTGCACGTTGTCTGGTCGTACGGGACTCATCAGACCTGAAGGGGGCGAGCCGTTAATATCCATTGATTTACGCGGCGCGTTGAAGATACCTGCCCGTGGACCTGCTGACGATGTTGATATTTCCTGTGGCACAGGTGGTCGGGGTAGCACGACCGTGCCAGACCCTGATCGAGGCAGTGAAGGCCCATTTACAGCATTTTGTTTGCCGCTACGCCCAGTTTGAGATAGAGCTATAGGCTGAGGAAGTGATCGTGGTTGAGACTGTGAAGCAGCTGGCTGCTCGAACTTGGATCGAAGAGAGGCCAGCGATGGTCTCGCCTCCTCCCCTCCGTTCGCCTCTTGGACTGGTCCTGACTTCATTGTCACAGGCTCGGCAGTGTAAGACGGCACGGGCTTTCGGTTGGCCTTGACTGGGGACTTATGTATCGATGTGGACGACATAGTTCTCTGTGGAGATGAAGGCGGGTTGACCGATACCTTGAATGCCGATGTTGTAGTGGGCTTGATTGATGTTGATATCTCATCAGCGGAAGATTTCGGTGTTGGTCCTGATCCCGACGTTGATGATCTAGGTGGTAGTCGCGGTGGAGGTGCTTGTCTTCCACTGGTAGACGAGAGGGACGCCGATGAGGGAACCATAACAAAGTCGCCTGTTGAGGCGGGGGACATCGCTGGAGAGACAGTGGAGAGGCTGTTCGGCTGCTGGACGGAGGACGAAGCGGAGCTCGAGCCCGTGCTGTTCACTGTCAATGATCTTGCGGACCGAGGCAAGGGCGAAGGTACTGAAAGCGCCCTGTTGTCCGGACTGAGGGGGATGATAGGACTCGTTTGCATATTTGGTGACAAGGCAGGCGAGAGATTAGGTCGGGACGGCACCGGAGGTGCCGGTCGTCTTCCATTCTGCAAGGACGAGTATGAAGCGCTGTTGGCCAAGGCACGCAGAGATGAAGAGGCTGTCGCGCCGTTTGAGACGGATAACGAGTGCATTCGACCGTTGGCGGTCGTGGTGACGGGTATTGAGGTTGATGTCTCCTTCATTGATGCAGCTGATGACGGCCGAGGTGGGAGACGCGGACTTCTGTCAGGCGGGCGCAGTGCCGGTGACACAGACGCTACGATAGGATCCCGTTACATATTCAGTAAGCTCGAGGTTCAATTTATTGGATAATTATCTGTCAAGTAACACTCACTTCTAGTAATCCCCTTAACCAGATCTCCCACTCCACTATTAACACCCAACGAATTCTCTACTTTTTGATCAAACTTCAAGTCACCGGAAGAAGCAAGGATGGAATGCATGATCTCCTTCGATATGGCATCCTTGCGAGCATGGTCGACTTCACGGATCGTAGCGTCAAACACGGCGTAAACTGGCCTGTGATCCGAGGTGTATAATTCGGCACGGTTGTATTCCTTGAGGCGGAGCTGCAATAGTAACAACGAACGTCAGCAAATATCACCACATTCATGCAAACTGGTAAGGAGCTAAACAACATACAGCTGAGCCCTTGAAGAGCACGCGATCTAAGTGGTACAAGCAAGATCAGCCTGGGTCTCATTTAAATTACTCCGACGGCTGACCTGTCCAAGCCGGTATCCTTTGTTTCTCGCTCGTATCGTAATCATCCGTCCCGTTGTCACTTCATTTTGGATCATCAGCTAACAATGACTGTACTCACCATTCCAGTAGCTGGGACTCACTATTTGTATGTCGGGTCAAACCGTATAGGGCCTTCGTCGTATCCGACGAAGGTTTCGCCAGCGTCTACAGCGTTCAGCAACTAGTGCATTCCGTCAGCTTCGGTCGATTGTGTAGTGCGCCTAGCTTACCTGATCTGCAGCGAGCAGCGAGTCCAGGTCACCTGCTTCGATCATTCCCCTGACTTCAGGATTGGTTAAAGCGATACGGTAGTTCTGTACACTCGTCAGCTTTGTACTTGAGCGACTTGGGACAAGCTCACCAGATCCGCGGACCAGATGATGATCCTGGCGGTACATCGAAATGTCAGCTGGCTGAATTCCATGAAGCGATGCAATGCAGCTGGACACACTCGTGATCTTCGAGCATCTTGCCCCGCAAGAACCTCATCCCATTTGTCAAGGTCTTCCAGTCTGCATTCCGTTCCGCAACATTCGAATGACCCGCCGTCAAGTGACTAGTAACGAAACACACATTCGAGTCGAAGAGCTGGAATCGTATCCCGACTCCGCCTTTGTTGCCGCTAAGACCTGAAAGGCCAGTCTGTAGGTAGGAAGGAGTTTTCTGGATATCAGTACTTGATGTCGAAGCTGCTTCAAAGCTCATTCTTGATTCTAAGGTTGTAGAGGGGGACGGTCTTGTGATTGAGGGGCTGTTCAGCGTGGTAGTGATAGAATAACCCGCCTTCTTGGTGGTACTTTCCACACCTCGGATGTGCTTTGACAGGTCAGACTTGACAATGATGATCAACGCAGATCCTACAAGCTGTATCCGGACAGAGTATCGAGTCAGTCTTAACGCGAACAGGGAAATATGACGCAGATAACAGAGTGGCGGGAAAACCTACCTGTTCACTTCGGAAGAGAAGGTAATCGGTTTTACCACCTTTACGCATGGCGAACGTATCCATGATGAACTTCTCCCATATCCGTCTGAACGCTGGTCAGTACACTGCCGCTACAGTCGATTTGGCAAAGCCAGCATCACTCACTTCTTCGCTGGATCCGTCTGTAGGATCTGAGTGGCATTGAGGTCAACAATCTCTTGGAACGCGATCATGTATATGTCGGCCCTGCGAGGGTCATTGTTAGATGCAATCATGCATGATCCAGCGAATCGTAACAATTTACTCAGGCGTATCTGACAGAATATGCCGGTTTCGTGAGCGATATGCTTGTTTTCGCTTCACATCATGTGCACTCACTGGGCGGAAACAACCAAGGATCTAAAGCCTCATCCGGAGCCTGTTGAAGAGTGGACATGATCGGTGAGCCGCAATCTTGTTGAGCGCTCCGATTACATGATAACTCACCTTGCCATTCAAGTTCCATGTCCCCGAGAAAATGCTTATCGTGCGCGTGCGAGAATACTCGTTGACCCTGTATCACACACCATGCATGTCAACCCAGAAATTCGTTTGTACATGTTCAGCCAGAACGGTGAACTCACCTAGCCGATAACGCTGCATGAACAGAATCGCTGATAGGATCGAACAGAATTACAGGTCTTTGACCCGCCATCATGCCCTGGATCGACAGTCGCATCAGTAACACGTCTCGGGCTTCGACTGGTAATTAGCGGAGCACTTACCAGAAGCATGTCGATAGCATTCTGTTTACCCTTGTCCTGAAAATTGTTGATATATGCTCTGAAGCCATACCATCAGCATCCATGCAACATGTGTCAAAATGCAGCCATCTAAAACAGAGACGTGATGAAAGAACAGGATGCATGGCTCACCTGCCGACAGACTTGGTAGCATCGCTCAAAAGGCCCGCAAACGTTTTCTTCCCGCTCCGCGTAGCGCTCGTGTTCAGCGCTCCCGTCCCGGCATAGATCTTGCTCAGCCTATCGCCGTTGTCCGCCCAGAGTTCTCTATGGGCTGCCCAAAGTGTCTGGGAGGATTGAAGAGGTGAACCGATGGAGGCTAAAAAGCGGGATAGAGTGAGAGACGAGATGACGTCTTGAACATAATTTGTGCGGTCAAGGCTAGAGTGGTTTCGTCAGTATCGAACGATAGCGTCAGCCATTCACGTCTTTCTCGATGGCACGCAATGAAGGTGATCATCTCGACGTACGAATCCGCGCAACGCAAGCAGGGGCGGATGTCCACCGTATTATTCGCAGACATCTGGGAATCAGAAAACACCTGAAGAAAGAAGGCAACCCTCACCAATCCAGACAGTTCGTCCTGAACACCCCTCCTTGCCTTTCGATCACACCGCCAGTATTCGCATCGATCGCCGTCCACCCAAATTCCTCCATCGAATCAGCCACCTTGCCCAGCCGCATACTGAAATCATACTTGACCATCTCGTGACCGCCCGTTTTGACAGCCGCGTGAAAATCGTAAGGCGTCAAATCCAATTTCCCTCTGGAAGGCTCATCGATCGAATTGGGCTGCTGAATGGGTGTGCGTTCGAGGGTACGTCTTAGGGATGCGAGGTGGTCTGAGTATGCTTGGGAGAGCATGGCTTCAGCGTCTTTTTGGCCCAAAAGGTTGACGGCGTGGACGGAATGATAGTGCTCTATCAGTCCGAGGAAGTGCTTGTCGAACGCTGGTTGAGTCGCTTGAGGAGGCTATATGGTGAACGAAGGAACAACCGAGCGTCAACGCTAGCCCTAGCTGCAGCCAACGGATTGGGAACTTCTGGGTACAGATACTTGGGATTACAAGCTCAGGCCTCTAGCGGATCCCAGCACCGACAGCGCCACATGTTATGCTGGGAAAGATGTCCGCCCGCCCACTCACCCTCGTGATCTCCACTTTCTGCTGCAGAGTCCCCAGACCTGCACTAGGCTGCTGCCAGAAAAGCGGTACGCTCCCTCTCACTTGCACGTAGCTCATCACCGCGTTGTCCGTCGCAAACACCAGCTCTGTCTCGACGAAATTCGCCACTTCTCCATCGTCGTCTATCCCTCGAGTTCGGAATCTCGCTCCTGCTCTCTTCCAGCTCAGACGACTGATCAATCCCAAAGAAGCTGTTTCAGGCTTTCCATTGGAAGACCATGCGCCTGTTGAAATTGGTAAAGATCCACAGAAGCCTTGGATGACTGGTATGAGTAACGCTTGCTGGTCGAGCTCCGCCTTGGCGTCTTCCGATAGCCCCTTCCTGAACGCCAAGAATGGGGATAGCAGCGAAGCGTTCCACACGAATCGTTCGTCGAATGTCTCCAGTGGATGTTGTATTGATCCCTTTTCCGCTAAGACCCAGTTGGCATCGCCCATCCTGCTTGAGATATCCCATTTGCAGTCTTCCGCATAGAAGAAACCTCCTGACTCCAAATACTTGCGCATCCCATTACAAGGGTTCTCAAGCCCCGCTTGTTGAGCTTGCGAGAGCGTCGAAGATGACGAAGACGTACTGGGGCCAGACGGGATGAGGTCATCGTAATCTACCGGATCGAAAGTCGACGAATACTGAGATGACTGGGCCGCTGAGAGGAGTTCGGGCGTGTCCCAGAAGGAGGATGTGAGAGAATGAAACTCTACGCCAAGGACTTTGGAAGGGCGCAGGGAAGAGCCAGGAAGTAACGGTGGGAGCAGTGTGGAGTGGGAGACCAGGAGGAGAAATATCTCGGGTATAGGCGAGCGGTCTGGGAGTGGTGACATTCATGAATACAGGCGAGTCGTCCATGTATGGATGGCGGGGTTATGTTGTCAGCAGGTGCAGGTATGTTGCTATGCAGACGCGATATGATAGATGGGGCAAAGACTCACCACTAGGCACACTAGTGACACCCAATACGCCCTCTACACTCCTTCCCCTACTAGCTCTCACCAGACCGCCCATATCCACCTCCTCAATCGGCAAGAACTCAGCAACCACGACGCTTTTTGAAGCCTTTGATTCCCTCGCGTCAGGCTGACGAAATATAAGCGCATGCGTCTCGGTAAGGAGGAAATATGCCCTTGGTGAGGGGCGGAGATAGAGTGTTGCGGGCATTGTTTGTTTGTCTGTTTATGTGAATTGTTGTTTATGGGGTTGATAGAGATGGAATGAGGACGATTCAAGCTGGTCGGTCACCTGGATATCACTGTTGGAAGTGACGATAGGGTACCGATGATGAACCGTTCGTGCTGTCGCTCTACTTCTACTTGTGTCGTCGATATAATTGTAGTATACCTGACAACGTCGCTAAGTTTCGAGAGAAGCTCGATGACTCTTGATTCGAACGATACTGAGTCTGCGTGGTCGAGGGGTATGAGGCAGCCGCCGACAGAGGAACTTCACAAAACGTCCCAGAGCTCCATCAAGCTTGCTACTTCGCTTCCCTCTTCCTCTTTATCTTCGATTGATGAAAGGATGGAAGATGTCTTCTCCGACTTCAGGAGTGCCCTGCGAAGGACGCTCGCTCCGGTGAGGAAGGCCGTGGGGGTGGGGGTGATATACTCAGCCAGCTAGTTGTTCAGCAGCGAGGAGCTGAGCAAGAACTGCGTCAGAAGAAGGATATTCTCGGGTCGCAATGATAGGTGAGATGAGAAGATGTGATCTGCGAGGTAGAGTCAGAGGCAAAAGATATGTCTGTCGGCTTTCATTTGATCGAGAGACAGTGCGTCACTGTTGTTGCCGTCAGTCAGCCAGGAACGGCTCAACCGACCGGCCGGTATAACCTACTCACTGTGTATGCGTCTCTCTATCCTCGTTACGAATATGCACAGAAGCATAGCCTTTCAGCTGCTGAGCTCACGTCTTCGCGCGACTTTGCGCAGTACGGTGTGCAGGAGGTGGATCTCCGCATTGCCGCAGGCGGCAGGGTCGCATGCAAGAATGCTATTTCTATGCATACAATCTCTAGCTAGATAGTCAGTAGATGTGGGAATATGATACGTGTTATGATTTGATTGATAATGTTTCCTCCGATCCCTGCTTCTACTCATCCTGTCGACCAAAAAGTACCCCATGATATGGATATGTATATGTATGTGACGGGTCACAATCTCGCAGGACGACCTTTGAGATCTTCTGTGAACTTGAACCTAGAGTTGGAGATTGATTGTATCTTCTAACGATGCCCTAGCCTCCCTTCCATGGTCGACGAGTGAGCCATCAGATTATATTCTTTCGGCTTGGCTCACAGATAAACCATATAACCGCGCTGGTGATGATAACGCGCTATGTCTGGGCCATGCTCGATAGGAGATCGCGTACTGTCTCGAATGTGTAGAATGAGACGGCTATTGAGGGCGTCACCTGTAGTTGGTAGTGGACGACAATCCAGTTAGCTCATCTCTCCGCCACACCAGACACGAATCGTCGGCTTTGCTCACCTTTATGATGTTCGGTGTCAGTCCGCGGCTGCACAACGAGAAACAGTAGGGGATAGGCGTCTATGTCAGCACCGTGACAATTTTCAGAGTGACCAGTTTCAGGCGTAGTCAGAGGAGACAAGGTCACCGTCACAACCACTCACTACATGCCCTTCCAAAATCCCTCATTCTTGATGATCTGCCTCATAGCATCGATAGCCCCATTGTACTGAGGGGACAAAGTCGATAAGCCGGCCACTTGGAGCTTCCGTCTCAGCACGTCGAAGGGATGGGTGAATATCAAGGAGGTGCCGCCGGCAAGGGCGCCACATGAGAGCTTGCGAAGGGCCAACTCGGGCTCCGAGAACTGTGAAGTCGTTTCCGAGGGAAGGAATAATGATTTTACTGGTAGTCATAGCAGCACAACGGTCAGCGAGGTTATTCTGATGTATATCATGTGGCCTCGAGACTCATTCGAAAACAGATCTCATTGTCCCGTGGGCTGGGGGTTCACTAGAGAAACAAGTCCCCGTGCTGGCCGCACCCTGCTTGATATGAAGTGCGGTCTGAATTTGTACAATGGAAGGACACATCTGGACAGAAACCCGCGCTGATTACTCACATGACTCGTAAATATAAAAATTCAGTGAGACGTAAGGAGCGACACCGACAGCCGTTGCCCAGCACCCTCGACTGTACACCCAGAAGACAAGAAAGGATCAGCTGAGTTCCATCTAGATTCATCGAGAAGACCGCGACGAGCTGGCTTGTTTCGCGTCGTCACCATGGTCTGGAGCTATGTTCAATCAAGGTTGAACGCAGAGGATCGCAACACTCACTAAAGACCCTTGATTCCACCTTCCGTCCTGTACACTTTCTTGGTCATCCCAATCATGCCCAGCTTGGCGTCCTCAGCCGTGAAACCTCCTCCGGCTTTCTGAACAGCCATCCCGGACGTAGCCACTGATAATCTTGCTCGTACCAGGTCAAGGGGGTATGTGGCAGCTGTGGCAAAGGTCGAGCAGGAGTTCAGGCGGATCAGCTGGAATGCTTTCGTCTTGGATGTTCAACCAAGAGGATGTGAGGATCGTGCCTCAGGTGATTAACGTGAGAAATCTTCTGACTCACCAACAGCTACGATACCTGCTCCTGCGCCCGCCGTCAACCGCAGTGGCGTTGACAGCGTCGGTTCCCCTGACCATGTCTGTAGTACGCTCTTGAACGCTCCGTACGACTAGGAACAAGAGGTGAAATCATCAGACGTTGATCCCGGTTTGACAGTACGACGGGTTCGACTCGAATTTGATACTCACTGTGAACTGCAAAGCGGAGTATGGTAATATCTGAACGGACGGTGGAAGAAGGAGGATTGGCACAGCTTAGCTGTACGTTTCAAGGTGAGATCGACGTTCGGAAAATCTGAACACTCACTCGAACAACATTGATACCGTTGCCTTTCATAAAACCTCTCCATCCTTCATTCTTCCACATCCGCACCAGCGACTCCCATACGCCCGTGTACGCCTGTCCGGATCCACCATGTGCAGCGGCAGTCGATTGAACTTGGCTATGATTTGACACACCGAACATGCAGAGTCAATAGCGGTCTCGGAAAGTGAGTCACACTTGAAGTGAGAAGGAAGACTGCTGCGACGAAGGGTCGCGTGACTCTGAAACGCGCAGTGATGAGAGAGCGAGGTATGACTCACAGGATGATTTTTAGTCTTTCTAGAGGACTAACCACCGTCCGACTTGCAGCTCCTGCGAGGCCACCTGACGCACAGAGCAATCATCATTACATCAGTGAAACTTCCCTGCAAGGTCGTATGGTGGACACCCCGACATACCTGCTATGAAGGTGTTGATGACCATTTGGTTGTCCATCATGACCTCCCTGAATTTCTGGGCAAACCCAGCGCTACTCCCGTCCGACTCGGTATTATGATCGAATTCCTCCTCTGCTATCTCAAAACTCGCTGTCGCAACTGCCACAGCTACGTCCGCATCCGTATCGGGATGTCGATGATGCTTTGCTTGTGGCTGTGGTATGGATGTCGAGCTGTAGCTCGAATTTGAGCCTGTAGCTGAGGAAGAGGAAGAGGGAGATGAGCGGAAATTAACGGATGACATGCGGGTGTCATACTAAGACCCCTTTGACGGGTGTATAATTCGTGCTGTCTTCTCGATGCAGTGTTGTGGGTCAACGTAGGACGTGGCGGGCGAGACAGGCAGCTATGGATATGTCGCTGATGATGATGGTGGTGATGCTGATGATGCTGTATGAGACATGCCTGTCGGATGAGTCCTTGTACTGTTAGCCTTGTTCGTATCGGACAATCGAAAGTCTCGTAGTACGGGGCAAGGCTATCTCCGCTATCTCCTACTTCCCCAAATCAAAATACAGCGCTAGCGGCAGACGCGGCAATTCCAGGATAGGAAACCGATAAAGTCACGTGGCCCCACACTGATCACCTTCACATTACCTCCACTTTGAACGTCTACATAATCCCCTAAGCCGTACGGTGATGGGTGGGTGTGTTTCATGTCTCAATGGCCATCACAAAAGTCGCATCAACCAGGCCATAGGCCAAAGCTTTTGAGACTTTTCTTCTTTTCCCGTTCTTTATACGCTCAAGAGAAAGCGCTTGACACTGAGAGACACCTACAACAAGTTTCGTTCGCGCTGGACAGGCCTGAAGACGAAAAGCGCAACATGCTATCCGACGGGAAGGGTGAAGGGTTCGAGGTAGGTCTACATATCGACAGATTGTCAGCGCAGGACAGTCTGGAGATTGGCGCTGAAGTTATCTTCACCAGGCGTGGGTGGAAAGCAGAGACGAACAAGCTCGCTTGAGTGAGTCATTCCATACATGACATCTTTGCGTGACTTGCTTATCAATTGAGCGCTGGTAACATGCGTAGCTAATCACGAGTTCCAGACGAATATGAAGTGAAGCATCATCCCGCTGAAGATGGGAAGTCTGCCTATACCGAATGTTTCCTTGAAACCATACATGAGGTAAGCGATCCGCGCTTCTCTGCCTCCCCCTTTCCGTGTATCCTGCACATCACAGAGCCGTTCGTACGTCGTAACCTGACGTTTATTTTCGATTAAATGTATAGCCAATTCGCATCGCGGTCTCCAAGTTGCCAACACTCAAGATCAATTCGGACTGGCAATGTCGATGCCTGATCGATGGACACGACCTGAGCTATCCCGTCTGGTTGAAGAACAGTCCGTATGATAGGTGGAAGAGCATTTATGAACAGGATGGCGACCAGTATTACCAATGCTCGCTGCAATTTTCCCCTATTGTGAGCAGGTCTTACCTTTGTTTGATTCTATAGCGCTCCGACCGGGACAGTATCATTGACTCTCACCATAGCCCACGACAGATAGCGTAGAGCAGGTCACGATCAAGACTACAGCCTTGGAGAACCTGGGCAATATCGAGATCTCACTTGAGAGAGGGTGGTACATACAAAGCATCCCCGTGGGACTGACAGTGTCAGCCTTGACGGCGGGCGTTGCAGACGAAAAGGCCAAAAAGCGAGCTGTCGGTGTTAGGCTCTGGTGTATGCTACCCTATATTGTCCTGACTCTGACGATCTGTTCGTAGGCTTGCTTATACTGTCTGGTAAGGATATTCGGTCTGGAGCAATCTCATGATCTCCTGAGGAGCTTAGTCGTTTGACCTCTGCTGTTCAATTCCGACAGAGCCGGTGATCGCACGGTTGTGTCTAATAAGACCCGTACTAGCTACACATTCCTCCCTCACACATACGGCGAGACTTATTATCGCTTCATCTTCAAAGTGAGCTGCATGTGGAAACCTACATGATCGATAATGGCACCAACAACGCGTTGATCACCTGCCATGATACTTATTGAACCCTGATCCAGTATCGGCCCCGAATTGTGCTCCAGAAGGCTCATATCATCGGTAAGCCTTGATGAAGGAGTCGACAGTCCAATGGAAGCTGAATCGCTCAACATCTCACTTTACCTGAACGGTAGATGAGCCAGAACTGGAACAGCCTGCTATGCCAAGAAAGCGAAAACGAGCCGCATCGCCTACTGTCACCCTAGTTGACAGTGAAGTGGAAGAGGACGTGAAGCCTTTGCTTGCGAAGCGACTCAAGTACCTTGAAGTGAATTGAGACCACGTCTGGGTTTCCTAATTTCATGTCCACCTATGTATGTAGTGATGTTGCTTTTTAAGATGACTTTTGATTTATGGTCTTTTCAGAGTCGTGTCGAGGCTCTGAACTCGGAGAACAAGCGACTTCGTGAAGGGGCAAACAGTACCCTTGATCCAATCGATCTAACCCAGGACAGCGATAGCGACGACCAATAAGGGACTAAGCGACCGTATTAGGCGTAGGACGACCTAATATCTGCCGAGGTTGGGGGTGTTGTGACCCGGACGCTCGGAAGACAGGATGAACCAAGATGAATGGAAACGAGCGACAAGCAGAGGGCTCAGACCGGCATCTTCGCGTGGCGAGATGCAACGATGGGCAGCTTGCAGATCGTATTTATGAGCGCATCTCTAAAATCACCACTATGAGAGAGATGCGTACAGTGCATGTTGTACCCCGACCACAAGCCGAAAGGGCGGTCAATTAGAAGCGTGTCCCACTATATCAGTTACTGGCACACCGTATTCATGAAATCCCTGCCATTGACGTTCCGAAGAAGAGGCAGGCGGTAACTTCCGCGATCTATCAGATCTATACCGAGATCTTTGCCACGTGTTTTAGCATGATAGCAGGAGGTGATCGGAATTAGCGCCGCAATGAAGTGTGGCAAACAGTCTACCCAGTGCTGTATGACGCCGTTGGCCTGGATGAGGAACACAGGCGGATTGCTTCCAACTGGAATTGAACAGATAGGTCCAGTCGACAGTGGAGACTCACAGCTCAGCTGAGAAAGAAGGTCATGAACATCGGTGTCCGGACCGTGAATGCCTAGAAACGGCTTGTGGCTTAAGGGAGTTTTGAACGGACCGCTCGAGCAAGAAAGAAGGTTTTTGCCACTCGCCCAACCTCTTATAGCGAGCGGGCTTGTTCGATTGAAGCATGCATATATTTTTCACGCCGCTTCGACCACCGCCGACTGCCGACCGCTTCTCACGCTTATCTATACCTTATGCTTCTGGAGATAAACATGTTGCAATCGAGCGTTGCCGAAGCTAGTCAGCTCAGCTTGGCTAGAGCATGTGTGGGAACCATCAACGTGAACAACGCCAGGTTAGCTACCAAGCAATAACTGCAGTAAAAGCAGTAAGCAGCCTGCAGCTGTGTTGTTTAAAAAAGGCGACACAGGCACGATATTCCCACGAGCGCGACCTGACCTGAAATTTGCTCCAGGCAGGTTCTCGGCATCCTCTTTAACCGTCCTACAAAGTGATAATTATATCTGGAATTGCTCAGTTATGCCACGCTTCAATATTACAATTCAGTTCGTACGCCAATCACTCGTGTTGTATTCTACGCTTACACGGTCCCTTCGAAAACGCATCAACCCAATTGACCACTAACTATCCATTCAATTCTTGCTTCATCATCATTGCATACATTGGTTTTATCTTATCATCGCTCTTCAGATCATAGCATACATACATCTATCCATCAAGTCCAGTGTGCGAGTGAAGACAAGAGGGAAAGGAAGAATAAAGAAAGAAGGGTTGGTCTCACATATCACGCAAAGAAAAGCGAAGAAGACGGAGTACGACATCGCGATACCAGACCACGACGTCAGAACTATACCTCGTTTTCACCTACCAGGTCTATCTATCACACCGTTACACCTCAAGGTGCAGGCTACTTCGAAAAGAAGAAACAACGTTTTCTTCTTCGTTTCGGATCAAGAACCTCCGAATAAGTCTCCCCCTCCATCAATCCATCAATCCCGGCCTCGCACGGACTTTCCACCGGAGTGAGACAAGACCTCATCCATCTACAATCACGGCTGCAACGGCTTGCGGTGCTTCAAACGTCAAGATTACGCATCAACGCCTCTTTTTTCTCTGGTCTTCCCTTTTTTTTCCCGCCATTAGAACGAAAACGAAAAGCGGTCAGTCTGATCGGGAAAAGGGGTTAGCCAGCAAGGGAGAGAAACGTGTCAATTTCACGTTGCAGTTGCTGTGAATAGAGCGTAGTTTGGAAGGGGAGATGATTGGAGCGGGATAGGCTCGAAGCACTTGAAGCGCAGTACGATCAACCACGATAAACGGCCCGAATCCTTTCGGACAACTCCTTGCTCTAGCCTGTCGACATACTACGTCAATATCGGCAACCTCGCAACCTAATCACATCCACCTCCCTCAGTACCCCTCACTCCGTTGGGTCTTCGGGAACTGACTTTGACCATCAAGTGCGCATCCATCATCATTTTCTCGCCTAATAGCAAGCAAACCCTTGCCCGCACACCATCGATCCACTTCCCGCGCGCTCATCTCATCACACGTCCTTCTCTCATGTCGCAATAAAGACCGCACCATCCAACCTTCACATAACATAACAAATCGCATACGCTTGTCATTCTATCCGACGACATACATCATCTTCTGTCTTATCAGTTGTTCAGATAGATTATCAAGCTGAGTAGGATTAATCGTTCCCGCGCCATCGGACACGCATAGACCCGCCAGATGATGCCGGTGGACTCGTCCTCCGCTTCGGCCTCGTCTCCTTTCTCAGCGCGCTCCACTTCGTCCCCAGAGGGTTTGGTCAATGGCGGCGAGGGATCCTCGGCCAACCCGAATCTACCAAGACATGGCCAGGTCAACGGACACGGGCATGGGCACGGGCACCATGGGTTCCAACATAGGGGGCCAAGCCAGGATCTCATGCAGGGCATGCAGGCCATCTTGAATAGCTTTGCGGGGTGAGTCACCAAGCTTCATAGCTATTCACCTATCTCTTAAACGACACTGACGGCCATTACCATACTTCTAGCTCGGCTTACCCTAACCCCGCTGCTGACTTCATAACGAGTCAGTTCTCCTCCCCTGCGCCTGCACCTTCCCCGCAACGGGACGTAAAACCGCATGTGTCGCCGTCACACACTTCACAACCACCTCCGTCACAATCCCAGCCTCAATTTCAACCGCAAACCTTATCAACGCAACCGGAAGAAGAGGCCAAGCCTTTCCACTCGATCCCCCCTCCTTCAGCGGGGCCTTCCAGAACATCTGTGCCTCCACCGCAACCAGAGAATCCTCAAAATCCCACAACAGCTCAACTGCAAAAGTCAGTGCAATCGAGTGCTACTGGTTCGCACAGTCACGGAGGGTTGAGATCGGATCCACCCAAGAGAATGTATGAGGTAGATGATCTGTCAAAGGTGACTCCTTCACTAGATGAGATTACGTCTGGATCATCAACGTGAGTGTTTGCAGAAATTTTTGTTCATTCTAAGCAGCCTCAACATCGATCAAATCACATCGCGAACAGCGAGGTTTGCTGACATCCTCGCAGCCGAAATCAACTCATTCTCCAGGGCGATCCTCTCTTCTCCGACAAGTCGAGAGTCGAGACGGCCATTCGTGTCATCATCGATATCCTAAGGTTCGCGCCTATGCCCACGCCTCCTCCCTCGATACACTCATCCCTACACCCTCTGCTGCCCCGTGATCCGAACGGAAACTTACTCATGACCTTGGAGCGGATTGCGAGCTTCCATGGCTTAAGACTGCAAGCCGGAACGACCACAAAGGCCAGCTCAAAGAAGCAGCTTCAAGCCGGACCTATACCGAAGGAGAATCTCGTGTACGTCGAAACGGCCGTTTATATGAGCGGAGAGAATGGCAGGCGGGTGTATGTTTGCAAGAGATGTCGGAATCGTGAAGCGAGACGACGGGCCTCCAAGGAGGTGAACAGGAAGCGTCAACCTAATTCGGATTCGGACACCTCGTCATCCCAGCCAAAGCATCGTAGATCACTCGTACCTCCTTCTCAAGACTTCATCACAGCCGAGAACCCGGACCAATACGACCCACACAGAAGTAGTCAGGTCATTGAGGAGCCACCTTGGGATCCTGAACATCGAGACTGGAGACACGAGATCGTGCTTTTCAACTCTCCGCCCGAAGTCAAGATGGAAGACGGAAGTTGCAATTGGTTGCCGTTTAGAGTGGTCTGTTACGGCAAGTGTCATGGAGAGAAGGTCGGGTTCAAGATCAAGTTCACCCTGAGAACCTGGGATGGTCGAGTCATCGCGACTTCAACGACGAAGCCGATTCGAATCACAGACGACCACAAGACCGAGCCGAAGACAAAGACCAAAGTTGACGGCGCGACATCCTCTTCTGCTCAACCAGCTGTTCCGCGAGCGCGAAAGGGAAGACAGAGTACCGCTTCATCTCGACGGCAATCACCCGCGCCTTCGGAAACGGAAAGCGTTCAGTCCTTCTCCGAAGCTGGCGCAGTGCTTCAAAAACAGACCCGCTCAGTCCGAGCTGGCAAACCGTATGAGCGACCACCTACCCAAAGCCCTGCCATGGCTACAATTCCGATGGACAATTACATGCCCAGTGGCTTCCAGCGGCAATCTTCTACCACCTCGCTTCAGTCGCTTCAGCAGCAGGATGTGATGTCGCAACCGTCTGTTCAACAGCAGCAGCCGCAGCAACAGCCGTCTTCGATGGACTTCTCCATGCAGCAACACGCAAATACCGTCAGTCCTGGTATCTTGCGAGGACCACAATTCTCACTCGGTCATCTGGATCTGCAAAACGCCCTGCAGCAACAACAGAACGCGCCACTGTCGTTGCCCCCATCGAATGTCACCAGCCCGTCATCACAGGCTCTTTCGCTGAACGGTCAAAATGATATGCTGTTCGGCAATCCCCTCCAATCGCCAAATGACTTTATGTCAGCACTCGGACTCAGTGGAGCCCAACAACAGCAGCAACAACATTCTCAGCAGCCTCTTATGTTCAGCCACGACTCAACGGATATTGAGATGTCAAGTGCGATGACAGGGGGATTGGACGATATCTTCGCCAATTCAAGCCACACCTCAGTGTCTTCTGTCGATGATCAAGGCTCAGTGTTCTCTGGCTTCGGCGAGGATAGGTCTTCTGCCATGTTCAGTGACAGCGGACTTCCGCCAGCTACTACCACCGATATCGACCAATTCCTCGACTATACCGGCGGTGAGCATCAAGATGTCAGCAACCCTTTCCAACCTGACCTGAGTATGCCGCACATCTCCCCGCCGTCATCTGCATCTCAGATTCCAGGATTGTCCTTTGACAACCTTCATTTGTCTCCAATGGCAAATACGATGGACCTGTCACCTGCTGCTCGCGCCCAACAAGACGCCTCTATCAGAGATATGTTGGCAGCCATCGCCCAACTGCCTCCTCAGCCTACGATCACTCACGTCATCCCCGGAGATGGACCTATGGCAGGAGGTACGAAGATCGCAATCGCAGGCAGACAGTTCCAGCCTGGTATGGTCGTCGTGTTTGGTCAAAGACCGGCTCCGACCGAATTCGTTAGCGATGGTTTTGTACAGTGCAAGTTGCCTCCAAGCTCCTTCCCCGGCGAAGTAGAAGTGGTAGTCCAGGGAGCTGTCAAGGTACCTGGATCGGCACCACAGCTGTTCCGTTACAATAACATGGACAAGGATCTGTGAGTGACGACCGTACTTGCATTTTGCTGGGTATCTCATACTGACACCGTTTCGACTTCTAGTATGCGACTCGCTCTTGAAGTTCGGAACCAATATAACGGCTCATCGAGTGACGCTGCATATAGACTCGCGCACCACGTCGCGACCAGATCAGCCACCGGAAGTGAGTGGTCCGAGCGATCTAGCTCAAACTCTCCCATGTCCGGACCATCGCCTGGCGATAATGTCGAACAAGACGAAGAGGATGATCGATCAGACTCGACCGATGGTGAAGAAGCCAAAGACAATGGTTCGGCACTTCAGTCGACGATCATCAGCTTCTTGGCATCCATCGACGAAAACGCTCCTGGTTCTTTAAGAGCCAGTGGCGCGATCAACCATCGCAACGAGGCTCAACAGACTTTGCTCCATATCGCCACCGTCATGGGATTCCATCGACTCGTCCGCCGCTTGATCGTTGTCGGTGCCCATCTCGATGTTCAAGATGTAAACGGATACACACCTTTGGCATTCGCAGCGCTGTGCGGCCGACACACATGTGCCCGAGTACTCATCGAAGCTGGCGCATCATACGATCGCCCTACCGCGTACGGAGAGATGCCTCTCGATCTTGCGAAGTACTCTGAACATGCTAAAGTTGAGGCTCTCTTGCTTTCAGCTGTGTGGTCCACTTCGACCGAATCCAAAGAGGTCGAAGGAGAACTCGAGGTCGCCTCGAGCAGATCATTCGGTACTTCCGGGGCGTCTGAAATCGATGATGATAACCCTTCGTCCGGATCTGAAGTGGAGGACGAGGTCGATCACCTGGAGAAGATGCGAATTAGCCGGAGAAGGAGCAGACGATCGTTGGCCAAAGGCAAAAGCAAGCAGAGGACCATGTCGATCAAGTCTGAGCGAGAGCTGGAAATCACCTCCCTCCAATCTACCCGAAGGCCTTCCCTCACTTCTTCCTCAACGGAGACTACGACACAGCCACCTCATCAGACTCCTGCTATCACCTCACCTTTACCTCCGGATGATCCACCCCCTTACGCACCTACCGAGAATGACGGTAGCAATCCTTCATGGATGTCTCGCACATTATCCACAATTCCACATCCCCATCACAACTTCAAGCTCCCCGAAGCTGTATGGGACAGACTGCCTATACCCCAATCCATCTTCAGCCCTGAAAAGGATGCATCGGCCACGGCCTCGGCACCGGCTCCTGGATGGGTGGCTTTCCCAGCGCCGTCTTGGGAGACGTTGCAGAAAATGGCTAGTCCCGAGGAAGTCAAGCTGTTCACACAAGCTATGGCCGCAGCTGCATTCAACGCCGTCGTACAAAGTGGAATGACCACGGCTAATGTAACGTCTTCGTCGACGGGGGGCGCGTCAAGATCAGTCAGGGGCGCACACGAGGATGGCGAGATGGAGGAATGCAAGCGTTTGCGAAGGAGGCGAAAGTCCAATGGTGGTAACGGCACGACCAGCGGCGGCAAAGATGGACGCAGGTCAGGGGATGTGTCACCCTCGGAGAAGATGGTCAAGCACGTCAAGCGTGAGTTGAAGGTGCTGAGTCTTGCCAGCTGCACACAGCGGATCGATGTTGCGCGTCCCATCGCGCACTTGGTTCTGGACCGCCTCAGCAGAACTTCTCACCGCGAAACTTCATGCTGACCTTTTTGTTTCCTCTGTTCTTGATCATGTAGAGGACCGAATGCTGTACCTCTTCTGGCTGCCAATCCTGCTCTTTGTCGGCTTCTGGCTACTTGTCACCGCTCTGCCTATAGCCACCGGGTTCTGCCTCATCTACGCCAGGCAAATCACGCGAGCGATCAAGCAGCGGGTTTTGAAGTGAGGCTAGAGGACTAAGGGAGGGAGGCCATATATGGTTGGAGATAATAGAACTCTGATACAGGACGGAAGGAGTGTCAGGAAGAAGCGAGCGATTCCATTGTGTCGCGAGCATACATGCGTAGAGCGATGAGACACTAGTACGAGTTACGAATTACGGGTAGAGTATTGCAGAGCAGCCTCTCGGCTGGGTACGTTGTCTGAGGACTGGAGGGCCTCAATCCTTTTTCATCTTCTTTTCTCTTGTCGCCTAGTCTGTCTCTCTGATCTGATCGATACACATGTACGTTGTGCTCTTATACTACATGCTATAATAACTATACGTTACACAGAATCCGCATTCGAAGAATTGTACCAGGTCTGTGATCTGAGTCTATAGGATCACAGACCATCTCATGCAAACCCAATACAGGATGGACGGACACAGGACAAGCAACACCCCGTATGGCGAAGCAACGTCATGTAACACCATTCGCACGGTATGAGAGAATGGGCATTTGGACTGGCGACAAAACTCAAAAAACTCGCTTGAGAAGCATTCTGCACATGGGTCAATCTGACGATCCGAGGCGAGTCAGATAAAGATCATCATCTGATAGCTGTATACACATAGGCATGCTGGGTACTACTTGTACTGACGTTGACTGCGAAACTCGAATAGATATGTGATATGTGATATGTGGGATTAATAGCCTTTCCGTATGAGAACGACTACAGTATCAACTCATATAGAGAAACAAAACACAGAAAAGACACGAAATTCACGTTTCAAGCTGGTATACCATATCTTCACTTGACTGCCTTCCTTCTCCCGGGCTTGCTGGGCCGCCCTCCCGCTCTCTGATTGTGACTTGACTTTGCGCGGCATACCTCCGTGTTTCAACCTTTCCTGACTGCCTGAGATCACGAACCCCCGTCTACATCCCCCTCCACTTCTGGCGCTCAGGCCATGTTTCCGCCAAGGTTGATCCCGCTTAGCGGCGCATCCGGGTTATATGAGTAGCTAGAGTGTATAACACGGCGCGAGCGAAGAGAGAAAGTCAACATGCGATGACGGAATGGTACACGGCTCACATGCAGACATACATGTACACAAGCCAGGTCCACCCAAAGAATGATGGAGCTGAGATCCGCTGCACTCACTTGAAACACTGCTGCTGTAACTGATACTCTGCCCTTCGCTTGAGCGGGTTCATATCGTATTCGGGGCCAGGTCTATCCACTCTCAGGTCCAGCACGAGATCGTACGACCTTGCATCGTTCACTTTGAAGTGTATTGATCCGACCAGACGCTCGCCCTTGTTCGCTGCCAATGGCTCAGGTAGCAGTAATCTTGCTTGTCTACAGATGACAAACAGCTGTCAGCTCAGCTTATACAGAGGTTGGTGTTTGATGTTGCTAGAATGAACTTACTGCCAGTGCGTTCGAGGGGCTGAGCGTGACCGGTAGAGAAAGAACAGGATGTCGGTTCATGGGGTCAGCAGTACGTACGAATCGTCTTTGAGTCGGATCGGAGCTTTTAGCTTACCACTTGGACCAGTGGACAGCTGTACATTCAGCCCATCCGTAGGCGGAGGCGGGGTAGGGCCTGGGTTCAAGGGAGGATCCTGCGTCATCCATTGCCAAGATGAAGTAGGCATGATGGGATAATTCCAAGCTGGATTTGATGATGTGGGAGTTGGACGAGGAGTAAAGTCCAGGTCGAACCATGATGCGAGCTGCGATACCAGAAATGGAGTTGTCAATACAGCTAACGTTGTTTCGCGCCTCGAAAATTCTTTGGCAGACGGGTGGAAGCCAGTCTTGATGACCGTATTGTGCAGCCTCGATAAAATAGCTGAGTTGAGCTGTAAGTACTATACCACTTACACCGTGTATCAGTGCCGTACGTTGCACTACGAAGTCGACCGCGATGCTAAACTCGAGCAATTCCTCCTTGGTGCAGGTGTAGAAATCGAACGACTTGGGCGGACAAGCCGTTGAGACGAGCGAAGAGGGAGGAAACATGCCAACTACGGGTTGAGCTGTTCCGTCGATGTTATGTGTACATAGGGATAACGTCAGCGGATAATCACATCAGCTTGAACAAAACCCTTTGGATACATACCAAAAACCTCCTCTCTAGCCGCAGCATACAGCTCAGAGAAATCGGTGCCTATGGCATGAATGATCAGCGTCAGCTTTGCTTGTCTATGAAAAACACTTTTGCCATGCCAAAGCTCACCGAACAGGGTAGTGTTGAAGAATTGCGCTTTCTGATCCGTCTCCGTGTACAGTCCTTCATCTGTGAAAGGGCAGAAGAAGATGTGGCCCGCCGAGGGGAGCATTTGACCGCCTGGCTTCAGGAAAAGATCACGAGCAAGGATGAACGATTCGACCTAGTGTATCGGCAGAAAAAGAGCAAGTCGACTTTGCGGTTCAGCTTCCACGAGCCTGAAATCGGACCACACTGCGAAGCTGACCTGGACCGTTGTTTTGATAGAAAAAAAAGCACGCAGATACGCACCATCCGTTCATGTAGCAACATCACGCCGATAGGCTCCGAGATGATAGTATCCACTTTTCCACTCTCCAAAACCTGCGATTGCACCTTCGAATCCTCCACCATCCCTCTGACTATTCGAACCCTGTCCTTGAGATGGGGATTTGATTTGCCCTTGTTGGCAGCTTTGAGCAGCTACAGTATTGGAATCAGTTTGAAAGAAACCGTCAGCTCGAGGTTCATACCGAAAATGAGACCGAGGGCACGCACGATATCAATCTTCTCGGCCATTGATGACGCTTCAAGGGCTATCACTTCCTTCGCACCTGCCTGAGCAGACATGTACGACAAGATACCCGAGCCTATGACCGATTTGGCTCCGGTCAGTGCCCGGCTTAGAGCTTACAAATCGCACCGGTCTGGACGTCAAGGATCATCATCACTCACCAGCACCAACATCCAGCACAATTTTATCCGTGAAAGCTACAGACGCGTTTCCAAGAATCGCTTTTCGGTATGTGCCTGTACGCGAGATGTCACCTATCATATTGGCTCTACAAGAGAGACACAAAGATGGTCAGCTACTCGGCAGCGTTCTGGTCCTTTCCAGGACAGATATGGAGATGTAGACAGTCCAGTAGGGGTCCAGATTATCGGACCATGGACTCACTGATTTTGCAGGGATGAGTAGAAGTTGAAGTAGAAATCATGATCTCTGTCCGCTTGACTCTTTGCTTTCCTGTCACAATGTATCAGAGTCAGTTCGGTCCTGAGTTCATCATGCAGATCGCATGATCGTCCCTCAGTTTCAGGTGGCCAGAGAAACAGAAGCTAACTTGTCTGATGAACGGCCATTCGTGTTCGAGCCATTATGCGGGTGCTGGAGATCATGCCCATTCGCATGGGATAAGGGTTGGTGGTCGACTTCCATATTTCTTATAACAGCTTGTGTCCTCTGTTCTATGTAGCGTGTGAACAAGAGGTCGAGCAAGACGCTAAGAGCAGTGGGATAGGATTTGTTGATCTGGAAGTCAAGCAAGAATCAAGAATCAAGGCTCAAGAATACCAAACCAAGATTCCGTTCACTTTGAGCTTTGACCGTACCAAACAAAGTCTTGTGTGTTTTGTGTCTTGTGGGTCTCCGCTTCCGACCACAGGCTTCGGCGGTCGCCGCTTGGCCTGGCCATAGGTATCTAGTAGCTCTCCTCTCTTGACGTGTGCGGCAAGCTCAAGCTGCGTATACTTATAGCCGGTAAAGTTAGGTGCGTGATGCGCTGACTACCAAATCATACTGCTATAGCTATACTAGTACTCGTCATATTTCAATTGGACAGGTCATCCACTCGAATGAGCTCATAGCTTCAAGTTCATATATAACATGGTGACCCGTATCGACGCGCATACTGATCCGAAGGAAACGCCTGACTTGCTTTCGATTCACGGACCCGAGGAGATCCACATAGCGACTGTGAACGTGTTAGTGGTCCTGACCACCGCTGCCGGCTACCTGTTTGCGCCATTGATGCACCCAAGAAGCATACCAGCTGACTCATGATTAAACACTGTCGCGCTTGATCAGCCGGCTCGATCGATATGCCTTCCAACCTACGTCCTCCAAGGATCCATATGCTGAACGACCGTGGTCCGAGCGAAAGACGAGATTGGTAGATGCTCTGTTAAGCACAGGTGATCTCGATATCATAGGCTTCCAAGTGAGCTTGCAAGCCCCTTCTGCCAGATCCTTTTTACTCGCAGCTTCCAGTCCCAGTCAGTTCACTTCACTTCCACTCTGACGACCAGCCGGTGAAGTGTAATAACGAATTTATGAACGCGCGCGCAGGAAGTACTCCACAACCAGCTTCTCGACCTGTCCGAGCTCCTGAATCCAGTATACAACCATGTCGGCGTGGGTAGAGACGACGGCAAACAAGCCGGCGAGTATAGTCCCATCTTTTATGATCAGCGGAAGTATAGCGTTGTGAAGTGGGGCACGGTTTGGTTGTCACCCACCCCGGATGTTCCGGGGTCAAAAGGATGGGATGCTGTGAGTGAAGTACCGGGCCATCAAACTTTCTACTTCTCACATCATCTTCTCTTTCATTGAAGAGCTTGAAAAAGTGAGGCATTAAACCTGCTTTGACGGAGAGGGCCTGGTGATGAGCTTGATCATATCACCGTTTGAAAACCCCAATTCCATGCACAGGAAGAGCTGATTATGAATGATCCACCGGTGTGAATGCGCAACTAGGCTTTACCCCGTATTGCCACCCTGGTGACCTTCCGCCCACGTCACACAAGCCAATATTCGGGTACTCCGACGCTCATACACGCCGTATGCACCCACTATGACCACCAAGGGCTCCGAGCGAGGGCAGAAAGTAGTCTGCTTATCCGGTCTCAAATCTGGAGATGGGTGAAATCTGTCGAGGAGGAGGAGAAGGTGGACCGAGAAGGAGTGGTGGTATTGTTTGGGGACTTCAGTGAGTAAATATTTGCTGTCTGACACCCACTCGATCCGTTGAAGCAGCTCTTCTTTGCCACAATACCCTTCCGCATGAGTCGGAACCAGCAGCCCACGCCTGTTTGCGGCCGTCTCCCCAGCTTCAGAAAGCTACCAAAAGCTGACAATTGACCTGCATCCGCTCAAGACTCGCCATCTAGAGAGAAGGGGTACCAGAACATCACTTCCTCGGACCATCTGCCATCGGGGCAACCCTCCTTCACTTTCCTGGACTCTTTCGTCCACCTCCAGACTCAAGCAAAGTCAACACTCCCGTCAACTTCAACGTCCACACCAAATCAGCCAGAACCGCTGCATTCACAAGGCAGCAGTACGAAGCAGGAGTATCCTAGCGTGTTGTTGCAAACCGCGCCTTATGGTCCCACCAACACTTATACAGACTTTGCACCTCCAGGTGCGAGACAAGCTGAGAGGATTGACTTCGTCATGGTGGCCTCAGCGACAGTACTTGGGCCGAAATCGACCGATCACGACCAGGATCGAACCTCCACCTTCGCGCACCGACAAAACCGAGATATCCATTGCCAACAGCAGACCCTTCTTCGCCAGCTAGGCAGGGGTGGGTGGGCGATAACGAGATATGCATGTCTGGACAATTTTGTCGAAGGGGACAGGGAGGGCTGGACGGGAAGGTGGAGCGACCATAGGGTTGTGCGGGTGACTCTCACTCGTACAGCTTCTACTTGATACAATCGAGGTGACTGCCATGAGATGAAGGCCGAAGACGGAGGAGTGGTACGAAGTAATGTCATCCAATATGCAACGTAGAGTTCATGCAGCGAGTCTCCACTGTACAAGCGAACCTTAAGCATTGCCACGTGGTTTCGACCCGGCGCGAAGTGAGCCAAGCAACGCAATCACGGTCATGCACGCTCGCTGAGACATTGACACTTTGACGCGGAAATGCATGTCAACGCTCCTCGCTCATCATACGACGGTGCCGTGTGAGTGTGAGTATGATGGATGATTATTGTACACAAAACAAGCCATATCACAATACATTATTGACGTCCTTCGGGACAGAACGAACATCGCACCGCACCATATAGACATATAGATTGGTCGCTGACGATCAGGTCATTACCAACCATTAGGAAACCGATACGATCCCTAACTCGTTCCCCATAATGTTCAACCCGCCAACTCAGGCATCGACAGCGACGCCCATGCCGAGCTCCACTCCCGCACCTTCTTCGCCGCCTGCACCATCCGAGTCATTTTTGTCAGATATAGACGGTACAGCGCCGTCCGTGCTGGATAATTCGTTCGGGGCAGGTGAAGGCTTCTGGGATCAAGTTGGAGCGGGTGAAGGGGAAGGAGATAATAGGGGACTGAATCTCGTTAGTTGGAAGTTGGACGTTAATGCTCGTTCGGAAGATGGGGTAGAGAAGAGGGGATTCAATGGTGAGTGTCCAAGATCGATCTTTGTACTTGCAAACAGATCCATGTCACCTTAAGTGATATGTCTCTCTTTCAGATGCTGAGCCTTCACCAATCAATGGTCGGCAAGGTATCCGATTGCAATGGATTGACGGCTGACATTGTTGCTGATCATCATTCCAGCCATATCGACTGTACTGAATCACCCGACCAAAAAAGCCAACCCCCTGCGCTCATCTCGTAAACCTCTACCACCTCTATCTCAACCCCCACAACCATTACCCAGACCCCCTCCTCCATCTCATTACGATAACTATTTACAATCCATCACACCGCTCTACGACGCTTTCATCGCCTCTCAAGTCTCCGCTTCAGGTTCTGCTTCCGGGTCAACATCGACCTCTGCTGGCATAGGGAATAGAGTGCAATCGCCTGGACTGACCTTAGGTGAATTCGATGGGAGACCACCGGTGGAAGCTGCGCCGACGGGCTTACCATCGCTCAATTCGGTACCGTCAATATTCTTTGATCCCAATTTTGACCTGTCGAATCCCTCAACATGGGACGAGCTTATTGGTAGCTCTTCAAGGGATGGCATTAACAGCGCTGAGAAAGACGAGGACAACGGACGTGCACGGAGTGCAGAAGTACAGGACGAGCTTTCGACGCATCTCGATACCCTTGAACGACATCTGGTACACGAGATCTCTCTCCGATCAAGCTCGTTTTTCTCCGCCCTATCCAACTTACAAGACCTTCACTCCGAATCTGCATCGTGCCTCAACCGCATATCGGAGCTCCAATCGTCCTTGAAAACGGTTGGCAAGCAGCAAGCTAGGAAAGGAATCGAAGTGATCGATGCGCAAGAGAAGCTGAGAGTGTTGAAGGTTACCGAGAGGGGGGTCAAGACCGTTGGCGAGTTGGACGAGATGATGGGTGTAGCGACGAGGCTTGTGGATGAGGGGGATTGGAATGGAGGTCTCAGCTATGTCGAGGATGTTGTGAGATGGTGGGAAAAGTACGCTCGGCCAAAGTCACAAGGGGCTTCTAGAAGACCATCATCATCCTTGGAGGGGCAGGGACAAGGAGACACACAGCCCGCACCTTCAGCCTCTAGCGACGCTTCTGCTACATTACCCCTATCGACTCTTCCGGCTCTGTCGACGATACCAGCCAAATTACAACAGCTCACCTCGGCCATTGCGACGCAGCTAGAAAGCTCTTTATCATCCTTCCTTCTGTCAACGCTCTCCACCGAGGATGGTACTGCGGGCCACCAGCCAGAGTCGTTCGCAGGCCAGGTCGAGCCCATGATTGTTGGTCTAGTACGGTGTGGAGGCCTGGACAAGATCGAGAGCGTGTGGAGGGATGCGGTGACCATCAGTGTGAGAGAAGGCTCAAGAAAGGTGAGCACAGGCGCATTCGTCTCGGGTATCTGATCTTTGTGCCCGGCGTCAGGCTCAAATGTTGACTTATGCACCGCGCAGCACTTGCCAGTATCACAGGGAGACGACGATCCAAATGACGAGTCCAAGCCTCCCGAAGCGAGAGGGTAAGCCAGCCCTCACGATTATCTCAATTTAGCAAATGTACTCGCTCGCTGATCAAGGTCCATTTGACAAACTATAGAGCAAGTCTTGCACAATCTCTGCAAGCGATGGACCATTCTTCATTCCTGTTGCTTTCGACTCAGATGTACAGTACTTTGCTGGCGAGGATACAGCTTGCGCAACAAGTGGGAGAGGAGATCGAGAAGATCTTCAAGAACGTCATGTGAGTATCAACGACCTCCGATGGTCATTCCAGCTGCACACCCCACCTCCCATATGATCCCCTTGTGTGGTGTTATAGCTGATAGCGAGCATCATAGTTCGTTGCCGCCTCTGGCAATATCGACATTCGTCCCAGACCCATCATCTAAACCCACACAATCTCTACCAAACTTCTCAGACGTCCTAATCTCAGCATGCGAGCTCGCGCATGCTCGTTCGTCCAAGATCCTCGCCGTGAGATCGGAGCAACATGCTGCTTTGGCGCTGGACGAGTTCGTGGAGATGTTCAAGGAGAACTGGGAGTTCGTCCTTGCGTCGGAGAAGTTGGCGGGAAGGATGATTGTTAGTCTGAGAGGTGTGACGGCGGCTCAAGTGAGTGATGGGTCTGAGTTGATGATGGCGAATGTCATTCTGCTATCCCTTGTCATTTTCCGCTTGCATTTGAACCGGAACCTTCTGCTAATCCCGTGTCATCTCTCTCGACCTCTGACAATCGTTTCAGGCCCGAGCATTCCTGGTTTCATACCACGCGATGCGACTCACCAAATCCGCGAAACTGGTAGAAGAAGAGCAGTGGACCCAAATCGATGTTGTACCATCAGTACAACATGTCGTCAACCTTCTCATCCAATCAGCAGTCACCGATCCCCCAGAATGCTTCGTTCCTCCCAGACCCCCGTTGGACGCAGAGAAGACGCAAAATGAGGATAGAGTGGCCACGAAACAGGTTAATATCGAGGACAAGGCGTATTTCGTGGTAAAAGCTACGGCCGATTCACTGGTGCTACTGGGAGACTATCTGAAGATTGTTATAAACCTTGAACTGGTGGTAACGGACGTAATGTCACGTGTCATCGAGTTCCTCAAGGTAGGTGGGAATCCAGCTGAGCTTGGTGTTTACGCTTTGAGATACTCTCAGATCAAGTACAGCAACGAGTCGAGCTGATTCTCAATGTGACTTGTACAGTCGTTCAACTCGAGAACATGCCAGGTGGTACTTGGAGCAGGAGCGATGCGCTCAGCGGGTCTGAAGAATATCACAGCGAAACATCTAGGTGAGCGAGACTGACGCATGGTTGCCGCTCTGTTACCTTACAATACGTTTGGACTTTCCGTAGCTCTCGCCTCACAATCGCTGTCCATCATAATTTCCCTGATACCGTACATCCGCGAGTTCGTCAGACGGCATCTTAGTCCGAAGCAGGCTGTCATGTTGACCGAATTTGATAAGCTCAAGCGGGTGAGTCCGGTTGTGGATCATAGGGGACAGCGATGAGGCCGAGGGGAAAGCAGCTGACAAGGTTTGATTTTGACCGGAAAAGGACTACCAAGACCACCAAAATGAGATTCACGCGAAACTTGTGGCGATCATGTCAGACCGACTGGCAGTACACGTGGGATCTCTCAGAGTAAGTTATGCGTTAGCTGTCGTACTAGTATGAGGTAGTCATACGGGACCACAGCTGATCGTACTTCTTGCCATGTGACGTGACGCCTTGCAGGAAATCGACTGGGAGGCCGAGCCCGCCAAGGACGGGCCTAGGGCATACGCCGAGATGCTGGTCAAGGAGACTGCTACTTTGCACAAGGTGTTATCGAAGTACCTCGCTATGTCGACCGTCGAGGTGAGCGTCATTTTTGGCTGTTTGAGCTCTGCTGTTTTCCTTTAATCGCTCGCATCTACCAGAACAGATTGGTGGTCCCGTCAGAGTAATAGCTGATCTTGCTTGCTTGACTCGAATGGCAGGTCGTCATGTCCGAGGTCATTGGTGCGATTGTGCACCGCTTGAGCGAGGAATACGGGAAAGTGGAGTTCAAATCCGAGGATGCTAAGAAGAGGTATGTGGCTGTCCGTCAACTTGCTTCTACGCTATGTCAATTCAAAGAAAGCTCGGAGAAGCTCTTCTCGAAATCACACTTGTCCCCCTTTTCCCAAGGGTTAGGCGATTTCATGCGGCGCGTACGCTGACACGACGTCGATAATTACTGATTCTGTCTCCTCAGGATGCTGCAAGACGTTGCTCTGATCACCATCAAACTCAAACCCTTGTCAACACCGGACTCGAGCTCGAGCTCAGGCTCAGGTCCAGGCTCAGGCTCAAGCGCCGATATCACAACGCTAGAATCGATCGTCAAGGACAAACCTACACCTCGAAAAGCTATTGGCGCTGCGATGTCTGGGCTTCTGCGAAGAAACAACTCGAAGAATGCGAGCGCGGAAGTTGGGCCAGGCGACCCAGGAAGCGCGCGTAATGGGGACGGGGACGAGGATGAGGACGAGGATGAAGATGGTGCGACGTTGACTGAGGAGCCTGGGGCGATGTCGGCGGGTGCTATTGGAGCTGAAAGCGAGCCGCCTCTACCTCATGGGGAAGCGGGCGCTTCAGCTTCAGAAGCAAATGGCTCTTCGAAAGGCGACGTAACGGACGAAGCTCCCCAAGGAAAGGAAGCGAAGGACGAGGCGACCATGGAACCCGACGCTCCGTTACCAATCGAGAAAGGAGGCGACAACGCTGTACCCGAATCGGAGCCCAAGCCAGAGGGTCCTGTAGCTGCACCTGAAGCAACCGCTGAAGCGGCTCCCTCGGCTGTTGCTGACTCCGATACAAATGCCAAGACCGAGTCTCCGATATCACCTGCTCCCCCCCTACCGGAGAAAAGCATGAACTTGGAGGAGCAATCACCGGAAGATACGGGCGAGAGTGTGACATCAGTGCCCATAGAGAAAGAAGTACCGGTACCTCCTTTACCGGAGAAGGAGGAGAAAGCGAGCGAGAAAGGGGACCCTCCCCAATCATAGCGTAGGTCACAGTGTGAACATTTAATACAGTAACACAGGCTTGTTGGACGCGAGTGTAGGTGTATTTACATGTATATAGGCAGACTCGCACAGCACAGTGGTCGGTCACATCCGAGATGGATTTGAGTAAGCGATTTAAGCGATCGTGTCGTGATCCCGACTCATCCGTTTATTTGGCTCGACGATTCAAGGATTTCTCTCTGGAAGAGGACAGAGTAAGCATGAAATGTTATCATCCTCGAACAATGGCCCTATTGTAAGAATTACAGAAGCGTATCGGAGAAGCATCATCCAACACAGAGAAGGGAAGTTGTCTTATAATTAGGTAGGTGAGTTGAAGATGACCTCACGATGCCAAGACATCTCTTTTCACTTTCACTTTCGGACCTGGCCCGGTCAAGCCAGCGGGAGGCGGATGTTCCTCCGTCGCAAACGAGTCATGCGACCTCTTCTCCACTTGCACTAATAATCTGTTTGTCTGCATGCGGCTTTAGTGCACGTTTGAGCCCGAATGACGATCCCAATTCGAGCGAACGAACGCGAGCGTGGAACAACGCAATCATCTCCTCGACGATCTTCTTCCGCGTCTTCGTCACAGTCTTCTGCCAAGTCTAAGACCGGATTCGCGTCTGATACCACATACGGTGCCGACTATGCAACATACACCATGACGAACGCCCTCACTTCTCCTGCTCCTTCGGGGCATGCGATAGGAGCGAGCGCCGAGAATCGAGTCGAGCTGACGGAACATAACGGAGAGGAGGGAAGATCACGGACAGAAGCACTACCAGGGGACGATGGGAGTCACCGCGGTAGCGACGATAATACTAGCAGGAGAAGGGCTCGGTGGACGAGATATCCCAAGTCGGTGCTTGGATGGATGGTGGATAATTGGTTCTTGATAGGCATTGGGGTATCGATTGTGCTAGCTTGGAGATTCCCACATGTCGCTTCGGATGGCGGAGGTGAGTTGTTTCTTGTGTGCGCTGGCTTGTGTACTGCTCGTTAAACAACGCAGCAACGCTGGCTCGTATGGTCGATACACCTCGTCTTTGATTGGGCTGACACAATCCTGTGAATTTTCGCTATTCCCGCCTCGTTCTCACCCCACCGTTTCGTCTGCGTACATGTTCTATCCTCTCACTTGTTATCATTCCACCGGTCGATCGCGCTGGTATCCATCAATTTCCCTTTCCTATACCCCCTCAGTCCTCCGGTCCGAATACTCGATTAAATACGGCGCCATCGCCCTGATCTTCCTCATCACAGGCTTGACCCTCTCCACCTCATCCCTGTACCGCCAATTCCGAAACTGGCGCCTACACCTCTTCACCCAGGTGTTCTGCTTCCTTTTCTTCCCCGCTATAGTGTTCATCATCATCAATATCGTCAATTCCGCTCAGGGGTCCACGTCGGACAGAGGCACGATCGATAAATATGTGTTGGCGGGCATGGTGGTGATGAGTGTGATGCCGACGACTGTGGCCAGTAATATCTCGATGACGAGGAGCGCGGGGGGCAGCGTTGAAGCGACGACGATGCAGGTGTGTATAGGTGAGTGAGGGGGCGTCGCCGCTATGGCATCAGTCTTATCTCGTTTTGTATTTGCTGCACAACCATCCTAGAGAAACGCATCGGAACTGCCCGTGTCGGATGAAAGCGCAACGCTGCTATCGCAACGCTTGCAGGACGCAAGAGACGACGGTCGGGAGTCAAGCTGACCATGTTCTGTTGCCCCTCCCCGCTCGACGCGCTCAGGCAACACAATAGGAACGTTTATCACGCCTTTACTATGCGAGCTGTTCTTCTCTTCGTCCACTTGGTCGTTCGGTAAACCGATCGCCAAAGGCGGCGGGTCGAACTCGGACGGTCTGAAGGAGATATACAGGCAGCTTGCCAAGCAATTGGGTCTGGCTTTGTTCGTGCCTCTAGTGAGTGGCGTTGCGTTATGATTCTCTCTGGTTCTCGATAGCGCGTGTTGCTCTACTACCCTTCCTGTACGGGCCGGTCGACTTCAAGCGGGCGTGCTTCGATTTTCGAGTGTTATTGAACTGGCGATTGGATAGGGTCCGGAAGACACGCAGCTGATGATGTGTATGATCGCTCTCGTAGTTTGTCGGACAAGTCGTTCAGAAGTGAGTGTCATACAAAGTTTGCAGCTTCACCTTCAACGTCTCGCGACATGTTGGTCGATTAAGTGCTTTGCTGCTCCGCGTCGACGTCCCTTCGAAAGACTTGTCGACTGACATTTAATCTCGATTGTTCGCACCACAGCATCTTCCCTAAGCAAACCAAGTGGGTCGCAACCACTTTCCGACTAGCAAAGGTCTCGACATTCCTACTTCTCTTGCTTATCTGGTGAGTTTGGGTTTGATCCTATTTGAGCACCATATATATCCTACTCGTCCGGCCTTCTTACCTAAATTACTCTATCACCATGTCTATCGAGCAGTACCAAGCGCGGCGTTCTGGATCATCCAGTCTAGCTAGTCCTCCACACGCAGACCGGTGCTGCTATTAGTGCTGATATTTGTCATTTTCGCGCCCCATTCCCCCGTGACAGGTCGGTATTTTCGACACAATTCCAAGAAAAGGCTTTCGAGACAGTATCCACCGCCTCGATCATTTTCCTCGTCTTTGTCAACTTGGGCCTTTACGCCTTCTTCACATTGATCTGCGTCGTCTTAGCCAGACTCCCTTTCTTACCGAAGTCATTCGACAGCCCGTCATTGTCGGATCATAGCGATGTGGACGTCAACGTGATAGATACCGCAGGGACACAGAAGGTCCCGATCTGGAGAAAGACCGTATCAGGGATGAGGTTCGACAAGAAAGTCACCACGGCCATCTGCTTTTGCGCAGCTGCCAAAGGTATGGTGGTGGGTGCGCCTACATTGAGTGTGTTGTACGGTGGATTCCCAGAGCAGGAACGAGCGATTCTAAGTATCCCGCTGGTGCTGTATCAAGGTGAGTCTTCAGTTCGGGAGCTCTTTGTGTCAGATCGACGACCAGTCAGAATAACGGAAGGAAAGCTCTCTCTCTCGCTGTCTATCTGGGTGCTCTCCCACCCAAGCATCAGGGCCCAACGACAGCTGACTTATATCCTTCGTCAACATTTAAATGATGTCTGCCTGTGCAGGTCAACAAGTCGCTATAGCCCAGGTCCTCGTATACTTTTTCAAGAAATGGAACGAGAAACCAGACCGACTAGCTCCGCCTCCGAAGCCATCAAGAAACTCTCTCGATAAAGGTAAACAGGTAAAACGACACTCGACAGCATCGAGTCAATTGCCAGAGCTGCATGCTAGAGGATCAGAAGAGGGCCAGGTGCGGACGACGGCATGATTTCATGCACATCTACATGGCATATTGCGAGAAGCGTGCGGCACGTGGTTTACGCTGGTACGCTGGTATTGTTCAGTATATAATATATCTTCTTACCGTATCATCGCTATCTATAAAAAGTTCGGATGTTTGTGCTTTGTACTACTGTACGGTGATGCCATTCTTATGATGCCGTTTATCACGGTTTGATTCGACGACTTTCCTGCCTGTCACCTATATCGAGAACGCACCGAGCCCTCCTGTCATGAGATGCGCTCTACCAACAGAAGGCATGGTACGCAAAAGGGTTATTATAGAATCGGGTAGTCCGCAACAAACTTCTCGTAGACTCGTTCCTTTGGTTTTCCCGCTTTAATCCACCAAGGCAAGATGATCGTCTCTACGATGCTTTGGTAGATGGCTTCAACCGATTCGAAGCATACGCCGTTCCCTGTCAGCCGATCTTGGTCGAGGGGAGTCCCGGCGAGCTTGAAACAGTCGGGCCATCCCATCGCTCTCTTCCGTTCCGCCGTGGTGAATTTCCTCTCTTGCTGCGACGTGGGACATCACAGGGTATACAGTGCATACACCCAGCACATCAGTTGAGCAACTTGACATGCATGGGAGACGGTAATCGTTCTTTGGCCAACTGGGGTCAGGCTGCAGGTACTCACGGACGGATGAATCACCGCTGTGCTTTTGCCTCCAGGCGCCGAGTTTGTCAACAAGGTGGAGAACCCCTCATTACTGACCGCGCGCCGTTCACATCCTGACCAGACAGTTTTCCTTCAGCGATTGCATCCCTTACGAGCATGTGAAAGCAGCGTGGTAATTGACTCACCTCTTGCGTTCGGCAGCTTCGACCGATTGAAAATACTGAAACTCATGGTCAGCGGAAGCGGAATCCATCTCAGCACCGAGTACCACTCACATGTCCAACGCTCCAGGCGTACAGTAACTAGTGTAATGGTCATTTACCTGCGTATTGGAACCTCTCTTCGCTCGCTGGAAGTCATTGAGAGGAGGTGAGGCATAAGCAACAGGCTTGGCGAAGCCACACTTGGTGCCATTGCCCTTAGCTGGATCGCGGCTGCCAGAAAAGATCGGTCGACGAGGTCGCTGGTCGGTGCCGCGCCTGCTGAAAGGACTGGCGGCCAAGTAAGATCAGTGACTACAGTACGACTGGTTCCCACATCACTCACGAGTGATATTCGAAGACTGCATTGAACCAGACGTTCAAAGTCAGCAAGCCTGTGCGTTGGCTCCTTCACGTTTGCGTGGAATTCATTGAATACTCACCTGGCAGATCAGAGATTGCATCGGATATAGTCACAGGCGGGTGTATACCCGTACCTCTGGTAGCTCTCCTATCCCCTAGATAGAACGGCATGGCTCTTCCGTTCTTGTCTTTGAAGACTGTGGCCATTGGAGAGGGCACGGCGTGAGTAGGTGCGGGCAGTTCCGGCAGCGGTAGACCCCTCTGTACCGCTAAGATGAAGCAGCGGTGTCTGTCTTGTGGAGACCCGTATGCTCTTGAATTAATCACAGCGAGTCGTACAGCATATCTGCGAGCGACCCGATACGTTGAGTCAGTCAACAAAGTCTGAAGGGATGATAGCATGAGTTGCACCGACCCCATGCTAGTTAGTTCTCTCATCGCCCGCCTGGCAAAGTTGCCATCCGCGTTTTCTTGCGAAAGCTCAGCCTTATCGTCCTTGAAAGCTCCTACATTTTCCAAAATAACGACGTAGGGCAGTGTGTGAGCGACAAGCGCTAGGAAAACGAACATCTCGCTGTTTCTATCATCGGTAGGCCCGGCTTTGCTGCTATTCTCGCCATTGGTGTTGTTGTTCGCGTGACTAGCCCTCGAGTGGCCTTGGCTACGGATATAGACAAGGCGGAGTCAGACCCTACTGAGACTGTCTCAGCATCTGGAAAGATGAATAGTGCGCTCACCAAGGGGGACCACCGGTGAGGAGGAACGTGGATCCCCTTGCTGGAAACCGTCTCGAGCTCGTATCGTGGGCATCGCGGTCAAGTGATCGATGTAGGAGCTCCTCAACCGACCCGTGATGGATTTTGAGCTTGGGCACCTTCGGTCTGTTACGAAGCTGCAGTCAGATCTACAGGGGTCACGACGGACGAGTCGCGAGTCGCAAAACTGAATACACTCACTTGAGTCGCCTCAACGTCTCGCAGGCCACGACATCGATATCGCATGCTGATTGCCAGTCAAAGATATCAAGCCCGGGGAGAAGAAAACCGCCTGCGCCTGAATAACAGTCCGCGGCAGGAAATCTGGCAGCTTCCAAGCACGACTTGATATCATGTCGATAGTGGCATTGAAGGTTGAGGCAGCTCGAGCAAGACTTGAGTGGTGTCTGTAGGGGTAGGGACACCTCTCGACCTCGGTCGTTCTCGATCAACCTATGTGTACACCAGAAGGCTGACTTGCATCCTGGTGCTCCCTTTCTGAGGGCGTCTTCGCTTCCGAAGACAAAAGCAGTTCCGACTATCCGTGTAGCCGGAAAGAAAAGATGCTTATGCGAAGCGACGAGGTGCCGCTGCAAGGTCGCAAGTATTATCAATGCTAAGACCACACAGGCGAATCACAACTTCAATTGACCAGATTCAACTCACCTCTGATACATACGCTGACATTCCCGGGACCTCCTGTATGCGCTCCATCATCCTTAGATTGACTTCTACCGATCCCTTCTTCTCGGTCCAACTTATGAGGTGACCAATCATGTATGGTGCACCTTGTACCCCGGGATCGATGAAAACGAAATCGAAGAGATGATAACGCTCTTCGCCAACGCGAACGGCGTCTTTCTCGATGGTAACAACCTCGGCGTACTGCTTCTTATCACGGCTATGACAAGCATCACAGCCGTGAAAGTCGAGAGCTGGTGAAGGTACACGGATTGTGCTCGCCGTCCACTCATCGACAAACCTGTGACATGTTTTCGTGTTAGCCGATGGGTTTCCTGCAATACTGTACAGGGTACCAGATGATATGACCGAAGCGGAGAACTTGAGAGGTCACTCACTGAGCGAAGTGCTTGGTGTCCCGTCGTCGAGTTGCTGAGGATTTGATAAGCTCAAAGTCCAACTTCGTGCCCTCGATTATCAACTTGAGGGCGAAGTCTTGACAATTCGCATGCTTAAGGAAGAGCTCGCCTTGCCTATACGACCTTGCGGAGCGGCCGTCTATCGAGGTTGGTTTGTCGAGGTATTGGGCGTGCACGTATGATTTGGACGGGATCCCAGAATCGTGAAATTTTAGGGTATAAATGGAGCGAATGAGAATCAAGTCGTAAGGTGCCGAAGACAGGCGGATAGCGTCATCCACCTACATAGGCCAATAGTCACTAGGAGAATCAGCTATCTGGCATTACAGCTACAGGCCAAGAACTGAAGCTCTACGGCCAGTAGGGGCGGACCTGACCTTATAAGTTATATTCCCACATGCCCATCCTCTCCGATACACCTTCGTACAGCGTCGCTTCACCCCGTCGACTTTCACAGCGACTTCTTCACCGGGGTGAATGGGATTCCGATCAGTCGACCAGACAGCCCTGTTGTCCGAACGTCCTGTCACTCGCGAATGGTGGGTCTGATTCGAGGTTGATGTCCACGGAGTGGTCGATGGCGTCTCTGTTGCCTTGATGGGCGCTTTGGCGACCCTCGAGGTATCGCTGCGAGCGCGCTTGACCCGGTCGGTTGGCGAAGGAGGGAGTGCTTGCTCCGAAGAGCGAGCTTTTGAATCCCTCTTGCTAGTATCAGCACCGGCAGATTCTTCTTCGTCTTCCTCCTATGGATGATATGGTCAGCATCTTCCTCCCACCAACCAAGCTGACGAGAGCAATCTTCACATACCGAGATGACAGATATAACCGACAGAGCTCTCATCCTTTTGCCGAGAGAAGTCGACGGTCTGGAGGAGCGTCTGGGGTCTGACATATTGATTGTAATAAGAATGCGTTAGAGTCTGATTTGTCAGTCATATGGTCTATTAGACTTGAATTGCACACGATGAAAGGATAGCGAAGAGCGATTGATAAGATTTTATCTCTTGGGCACTGGGAATGACACGGAAGCGTCAGTGTTGGTTAATGGCGCGCAGATATCCTGCTTGAACGATTATATTGGAAACGGTCAATTGTGCGGCGCATGAGACAAGGTACATGCACATAGCGTACGTGTACTCTCAAGGTCGTGAGTGACCCCATAGTGTACTCTCAAGGTCGTGAGTGACCCATAGTGTTATAGGGAGAGAGAGACCTCAACAGTCAGCCACCATCATCAACGGATAATAGAACATCCTTTGAGAGCGGTCCGTGAGCCAAGTATCATCAAAACCAATCAATTGGCCTAAAGAGAAGACGCGAAATCGATGATACGCTGGTAAGACTCATGAGCAGCTGGGTGGAAGTTGTTCCCATGACCGGTGTCGGGGAGGAGATAGGTCTCGAATCTCTCGATAGATGGGAAGAGAGCTTTGACCGTATCGAGCTGATTCGAACCCTCGATATCGCCGGCTTGAATGTTGCAATTCGAAGCGCAGAAGGGGGCATCGTATTCGCCAGTTACCACCAGAACGGGGTTCACGTATTGGCTTCGGTCGTAGAAGTAGTGCAGAGCGACCGTATCTTTTTGTCCAACGTAGGACGGACAATAAAAGTGCTTGTGAGTGGTCTGACGGCTCCCAAGGTCTTGTTTTATTGGGCGAATTGCCACTCACTCTGCTGGCCCAAAGTCCATTCACTCTTAGTCTCGGCGAAAAGGTCTAAAGCCGATTGAGTGTAGTTGGGATAATGGAAGAAAAGCGTCTGGTCCGAAGAGACATCGGGACTGATGACATAGTCGTTAGGGTCGGAGCCAAAACGCTCGGGGTACGCGATGTTCGCGATGGTCGGATTGGTCGCTACAGATGAGCACAGATGGAAGAGAAAATCAACGTTGATCACACCACGGCGCTCAGAGATGGGCACGCTCACAGAAGATCCCAAGTGGACCTGTGGTTGCGTTGGCAGTATAGCCAGTCAGAACAATAGCGTCGAATGTGTTCGGTGCGACCGAAGCGACCCCCGCCAAAGTTGCGGAGCCGTAGGCTATCCGGGCCCAGAAGTAATTCTCAGTTCACGAACAAGTGAGTAGCAGGTGACGTCCAGTTCTTAGTGCAGAGCTATACTCACAGTGCCCAATACCGACAATCTTGCTATGTTGACCGGCATCTCCCAGCCCTCCGTAGCCGAGTAGCTCGGCAATTGCGACAGACTGGGCTATCTCGAACGGGCTCTGGACAACGTTTGTCCCATCTGGTTTGGCAGAGTTTCGAACACCGAGTCGGTCGTAGGAGAGTGTAGCTGTGCGAGAACGGTTGTCGTCAAAAGCCGGAGGAACCGCGGCATGCCAGTACACTAAAGTACCATCGAGAGGGTAGCACAGTATAAGGTTGTCACTCACCCCATCCAGCTGCTGCAGCGCTCTCGACAAAAGAGTAGTCCGATGAGCCACTATGTGAGCATGGTATGGGCGGTATCAGCGAAGAGTTTGGACATCCCATTCTCTGTGTCGCTGCAAGAATGATATTGGATCGGAAGAGCAAGTCTTCACTTACTCGATCTTGAGATTCCAGTAGCCAGCGTTCGAGACCAAACCATGATGCGTCTGGAAGAGACCCTTGATATCCCCTTCTTTGGGCCAACAATACTCGAAGTAGAGTGAATACGTGCCTTCGACGTGGACGTGATCTGCCGCGAGGATCTGGTCGTTGATGGTGGAGCCAGCCACGTACTGTTGGATTCGTCTCTCGACCAAGACTTGCTGGTTCTCGGGACTGGGCAAAATCGACACACAGTATGGATGATATCGTGTCAGCAGATGGCAGCGAGGAACATACTGCACCGGCATAGTGACTCTGTAGAGGACGGTGCGGCGCTATGTGCACTGTGCAGAACAGTCCAGTTCACTCACGGTCCACCGATGATCGAGACGAGATCGATATTCGCATCCGTAGCAGCGGTGATATCATGGAAGAAGGAATTGCAGTACGCAGATGAAGGGGAGTCGCCACCACCACCGTTCCTCTTGTGAGGCGAAGCTGCTGACAGGGGATTTGGAGTCGCCAGGACGTGTGCCGCGAGTGCGGGCAGCAGGATGAGGGTCATCAGTCTAGTCGACATGGTGTGTATGAGGTAGAGATAGAGATATGTGTGGTAAGCGAGGAAGCGGTGTGTACTCGCTTGCTCAGAATGAATGATGGCAGAGCTGAAGAGTGAATTGTTATATGTTGGAGCAGGAGGAACAACGAGAGAGAAGAGAAAATAGAAGGCCAAAGAGAAAGGAAGAGAGAGGGAGAGGGTAAGAGATGCAAAGTCTGCGCTGTACTCGTGTCAGTATAGGACCGCCGGCCCTGTCAGCTTGCAATACATTGTACCCGTAGTACACTGTATGTATATGCATACTAGTGAACAGGTAGTGATCGTCGCTGCTACGTCGTTCGTACGTCATCAGTCAAGCTTGGCAAGAGGCAGGAACCAAACAGATACACATTGTGCATTCGGAAGGCGCCTTGAGAGCTTCCGTCAATGGCCGCGAGCCCGAATTGCTAAGGAAGACACTCTATACATGTGCCTCGCTCCACGAGATCGCCTTCAGTCAGCGTCAGTCAGCGATTCAAGTCAGCCGGGGTAGTCGGTTATCAGTAGTTAGTCGATCAAGAGTAGTCAGTCCTATGTTCTCGTTCCCTCATAACCAACTGAGCGGAACCTCTCCTTCTCCTCCACCTTCACATTCCATCTTGATGGACCCCACTTCTCCAGTTGGATCTAAGAAGTTCTACATCCTCATCGCTTTATTTAACGAAGAAGATTTCTATGATCTAAATGAATGCGAACTCTTTTGATTCGTGGAAATAATGGAACAGATGTATTCAGAAGGTTATGATGAATGATCACCATGATGAGATAGTGACAACAAATAAGGGGAGAAAGTTTACCCAACATGATCCCAAGGAAAGCTAAGCTTTGTTGAAAGCTTGATGGGATTCTTCGGGAGCCACACACACACACACACACACACACGCCGACGGGCGACCTAGACACCGAATGACAGGTATCACGAGGAGTTACCTGCTTACAGGTTACTCTTCGGTCCGTCATAGTACTTGCGACCTCCCAAGAAGTACCACACGAAAGAGAGAGCCATGACGGCAATGGTGATAGGAGCCTGAAATGGCACCCGAAAACAAAGAAGAAGTAGAATAATCAGCGAATAACCATTTTCGGCCGAGCATGACTTTCTATGGGTAGGCTTGGAAACGAGGTACCCACAGCGTAGTTGAAAGTGTTCCAAGTGAGAGGATACGTCTCGGGGAAAGCGAGGATGGTGACCTCGAACAACGTCCAGATGACCCTATAGAAGGAAGCGGATCGATCAGGTCAGCTCATTTCCGCAGCTAGCGAGACATCTCTGCGCTACTCACATGATCCAGTTAACCAGGATACCCCACTTTCGCATGTAGAACGGTCCAGGGGTGAAGTGTACTTCTGGGTGACCCTCGAACACCCTCCTGCAGATCACGGGGATGATGTAAGACAGGTCGAGAGCGACGGCGGTCTATCCCGGATGATCACCGTCAGCAGGGGTTCACATCTTGTATGACAGACACGCAGTCTTTGGTTTGACCTCCGTGAAGAGGCTCACTCACCATCGAGAAGATGGCGTTGACAGCAGTCAAACTGGCAAAGCTGAGACATCCCATCAAAACACTGAGAATAACAACGGCCCAAACAGCGATGATGGGAGTCTTGGTCGTTCGGTTCATTCGACCCAGAAGACCTCGGTCGGGGAAAGCACCGTCTCGGGAGAAGGCGAAGACGGTCCTCGAGTTGGCTTGAAGAGCGGTTTGAACGGTGAACATGGCGACGAGGCTGCGAAGAAAGAGAGTTAGCATGTGAAAGGAAACAAAGTTGAGGAGAGGTCCTAGATGTCCCTTGGGAGAAGTGAATGGATCAACTCACCAAACGAAAGACCACAAGATCATAGCGCCGACCTTACCCATACGAAGGTACATGATACCCAAGAAGGCATTACCCGAGGGACCAGGAAGCTCAGTGACATCTCCCGCGGTGATACAAAGAACGATGTTGAGGATCCAACCGATCATCTGCGAATAAGGACACATGTGAGATCGTTGTCCGATGTGAGTGAAATGAGCGCATCGATGAGAACACAACTTACACCCGTGTTGAGGACGGCAACGAAGATGGCTACGGGAGCGGCGATAGCAGCTCTGTGGACCTCTTCACTGATGTGGGCGGCTATGTTCGACCAAATGATCAAAGAGACCGCAGGCTCAGTGACGGTTCGTTCGCCGCGGTCGTAAGCAATGTGGCAGACTCACCAGCATCGTAGTCCGTCATGGTCCACTGGACGGAGAGCAAACCCATCATAAATGCCAAACCGTTGTTCGGCCAACCGGTGTTGTTGGTAACTTCGGTGAAGATGACGCTTCCGGGGTGCATCTCAGATCGAGGGGTACAGGCGAGAAGGGTGATGATGATCACTACGGCGGAACCGATGTTGATGAATACGAAGTATCGGGTGAGTCGCGCGAGGCCGGCGGTAGGCAGTGAGCTAAGCGAAAGAAAGCGAGGATTAGTATCAGCTGCGACTTTGACAGGCGTTGATCGAATTAAAATGGAGTGTAGGACGCAAGTGTCTTTCGAGGCGAGGTGACAGTTGGCGGTGAGACTCACTTGAGAAGACCGTGAATGATCAAAAGCACGACGAAGACCAAGAACTGATGCCAGTTGGTGATGACATAGTCATCCCTGCAAATGACCACCGCACCGAGAATCATCTGTGAAAGTGGATCCACGGATCGTTCAAGAGAACATGACATCAGCGTTGCATTACACACGGCAGCGTTTTGTCAGTCCACCTAGGAGTGCTTGCGTAAAGAGACTTACGCCCGAAAGACCCCATTCGGTAGACGCTACACCAGCGGCTTGTCCAAGGATATTGAGGAAACCAGTCACCCAGCCGACGCTGTATGGCACAATCCAGATCAGCCTTCATCATTACGCTTCCGACAGTATTCGAAAATCATTTTGGATCTGGATACTCACATAGGTCGGTATGCCCGAGGGACGAGAGCAGCAGAGGCCTAGCGCAAAGACAGATTCCACAATCAGCCATAGACATGAGGTGAAGCTCCGTTGGCTATCCAACGCTCCACTTACAGTGTACAGACCTCCGGCAGTAGGGTAAGCAGATACGATCTCGGCGATAGAGGCACCGAGAGAGATGTTTACTGTAATCGGGAGCATAAAGTCAGTTTCCGAGAGGAAAATCACGGACAGTTCTCAATCAGAGAGGGCATGAACATACGGATTGCACCAATAAGCCAGCACCATCTGCGATTACGCCCATCACAAGGCTGAAGTCAGCGCATGCATTGGAGAAGCAATGGAAGCTAAAGCGGAAAAAACTTCACTCACACGACAGATGCCAAACCACCAAGAGAGAGCGGCGTGGTGAAAGTTGTAGCGATAGAAGCCGTCATGCTAATCCCCGCAACCCGCAACTTGTGGGATTAGATTTTGTTCTCAAATAAACGTTTCAGCCGCTTCAGATCCACCACTTACCCCATGATACTGAAAGTTACGTAGTTGCACAAGTCCCATATATTAGCGTTCTGCTCGTTTTGACTGTCCTGTACGAATCCCAGTGCTTGCTTTTTCCAGATTACAAGCTGAGCTAAGCTGAATGGAAGGATGATACTCACCTCATAGCAAAACTGAACGTTTCAAGGTTGCCGAACTCTCGAAGGAACTCGGACTTGTAACTGTTGATGTGGGGTTGTTTTGCCCATATCGTCAGTGAATGCCTCAGCACACTCATGCATCTCACTTCGACCATTGCCTTTCCGAAGTTTACTAAGGTCCGCATGCAGGGGCCCAACCCCGTTGGGGATGGTGCACGATGACTCTAGTATAGAGATGTAGCCCGACGGCTCACTCACCCAAGCTTGGCCAAAACGGCATCATCGTCTACGCTGATACTCTCCATACTACCTCCCGGCCCCGAAGCGAGCTGAGGCACCTGTTCGCCCAGCTCTCCATCTCCGCGGTATTTGTCGAGATCTCCTGCCATATTTGCTCAAAACTTTGGGTTGCTGGAAGATCTGAACCAAGTGTTGAGAGTTCTTGCTTCCACTTTGATCAGGCTAGTTCGCTTGGCGAGTCTCGTGAATCTTTGATGGCAGGGCGAGCGGTTGGATGGATGGATGGATCAAAGATGAAGGGTTGATATCCGACTGATATTGCCGGAGTCGCGAAGATGATCAAGAGCGAAAGATATGGTATGTTAAGGTATGGTATACACAAGTTAACGTTCGAATGATGAGGTCCTGCGGATGACGCGGTGTGATTATATGACTGAAATGGACAATTGTCCAAGTGAGGAGGGAGATGGACTCTTTGTGAAAGGTGAGCGGTAGCAGTAGTAGTAGCTGTTATAGCTAACCGAGGCGATCTGAGGGTCTGGCTTGGATTTAAGCTATTTTTTGATTTCAGCGAGAGGCAGTCTGAAGAAATCTCTAACGCCTTTCTCTCTTCCGTTCAATCTAGGTAGGAATACCAGAGAGGATGGGATGCATGAGTAGCGCAGGATAACATACCATGCATGTATGTATGCAGGCTATCCTATCGATGAGGGTCAATCCATCAAACGGTCGTCACACGAGCAAATCAGCCCAAAAAGACACCACGATTTTTTTCCATGATCGAAGCATAGCACGCGAGCGAGTGGAAGAGTGAATGCGCAAGATCATTCGCCATTCCCGTGTTAGCTGTGCCTGAAAATGCAAATAGAACTAGAAATAGGGTCCGTTGCGGGTTGAGTCATGTCCCGGATGGTTACGGCGTATGTCACGGTTTTCGTCGGATCAATACAGTAACTTGATGTTCTTGCTTTGACCCTGAGCGAGGTGATTGATTGTTCCTGACCTCGAAACACCGTATGTACGTAACGTAACAGGTAGATCCTCGCGCAAAAGGCATGCACGTGTGTGGAGCGCGAAACCTGAATGCTCGTTGTCGATGGCCGGCAATCATATCGGAGCTCACGATCTGCTGCTCTTCACGCTCACGCACAGCGTTGATCCAAAGACGAAGAGAATATAGGCCATATCACTTTCATTTTGACTTGTATCTATCAATTGGAGCTATGGTACACAATTGTCCTTTCTAACTGGCGTTGAAATTCGGTTCGCAAAGGGTATAATCGTACGGTCGTATCAATCGTATCAAGTCAAAAATCAATGGGATCATAGAAGTCTTTCAAGCACCCTTCGTAAAGTGAATCTGGCACACGAACCGCCCACGCTCAGTCCGCTCAACCGTGCCTCAAGGGGGAAGTATCAGGATCGAATTGGGATAAAAGATGTTTGAGCTGCACTACATCCTCTGTCCTTGGTACGCCCGCAGACGTGCTTGGCGTCATCTTGTCCGGTCGGGAGTCACCATCGTTATTCAAGTCCTCCATGGCGAGCCAGCTGACAGTGCCGACCGATGATCAAACATCAATAAACTTTCCTTCCTTGCAGCTTGTCGTTTCTGGAACAGATCAACATGGTTACTCACTGGTCCAACTGAGATCTCAACGATTTAGCTTTGAGGCGGAAATGCGAGTACACCGCTTGCTCATCTGCGTTATTGATCGTCAGGGCTGTCAGCTTACGTCTCGTAATTCCTAAACAGTGGTATACAGTCTGGTTGTGTCTACCAGATCATCTCATCATCACATCCGGCTGTAAGATATCACGACCGGAAGAAACCCTTCACTCACATGGGAAAGCAGCTTTCCCATCCTTGCCCATTTCTTGCCCTTGCAGCTTTTCCATCTGCTCCACCAAGAAATCCTTCTCGTCCTGCTCGTCCTCCAACTGTCTTCTGAGATTTTCGACCTCCATCTCCAAGCTCTTAATCTTTTTCGCTGACATGAAGTCCACCGCGGGACTAGCAGGTACCCCAGCTGCACCCGCTGCAGGACCATTGCCGTTGATGACGGATTGACGCTTTGAAGGAGTCAGGGGAGTGGCCTCGTTTAGACGGCGAAGTTGATCCGACATATCTCGGCCTAAAGCTTCGTGGGATTGTTGTAAACCTCTCAACAAGTCTTCTCGCCGCAGGTTCTCGTTCGAAGGCGTGGGCCTAGACATTGTTGCTAGAGCTCGCTGAAGCTCATTGACTTGACCCTGTAATCGCTGGTTCTGGTCAACAGTAGCTCGGTGTTCAGCTTCCAAGCGGGACAGATCATCTTGCGATTGTCGATACTTGCTTTCAATCGATCGACTTGACGATGCGGCAATCGAAGCAGTCGAAACTTGCTTTCGCTGATCCTGCAGATCTTTCTCGAGCGAAGTGATCCTAGCTTCAAGCACGCGGCGGGTCTTCTTCTCATCCTCGAGAGCTAAGACCGCATCTTTGTCTTCAGCAGGAAGGGATGCTCTGGCCGATCGAGCCTCTTTGCTCTTAGAGGCCTTGAGCTTGTCGTATTGTCTGGCTAGATCTTCGAGATCGGCATTGAGACGGTTACGATGAGTCTCAAGCGACTTGAGCAATGTATTGAGTCGGTCGTTCTCGCGTACTTGCTCGGAGAGTTGTTGGTCGGTGAACTTCTTGGCCTTCTCTAGAACATGATAATGCTCGACGACAGTCTTGTTCTCCCTGCTCCTAAGGAATTCGATCTCTTTATCTCTAGCTTTGATATCAGAGGCAGCCTTTGCGAGAGCCCGTTCAGCTTGTAAGGCGATGTTTCGATTCTCGGCAAGCTCGACTTGGTTGTTATGCAATTGCTGCTCAAACTGATGTCGTTTGGTGGTCTCGTCTTGCAGTTGTCGAGATACATTGTCGAGTGATTTGGCCCAATTGGCCTTGTCCGCCTCAATCTCTAGTACTGCATCCTCAAGGCCGTTGTACTCGTCTTGCAAGGCGTGCATGTGCTTCTCCAAGTCCTGAGAATGCATCGTCAGTCAAGGGTCAAGAGATAAGACAAGTCAGTCCACTTACGTCTCTCGCTTGCGCCGCGCTCTGAAGCCTGCTTTCTGTTCCAGACAGCTGTTCTCTTACACTCGCTAGCTCAGCTTCAACCTTGCGTCTTGCAGTTTCAGCATCGTTGATCTTGTTCTGGGCCTTAGCAAGCAGATCCTCTTTCTCCTGCAGAACAGCTTGAGCGGCCTTCAGATCCCTTTGAGCGGCGGTATGAGACTGCTTCAAGCCTTCGACATCGACTCGGAGCTTGTTCGCAAGCTGCTGAGCAGCTTCGCGCTGATCGTCTAGCGATTTCTGCAGCTGAGAGACTTGATCTCGGAGTCGTGACATCTCGGCTTCTCGAGATCGATCAGCCTCCTGCCGTTTCGAATCCTCGGAGGTCTTGGCGTCCATTACCTTGCGCAGACCGTCCAACTCTTTCTGCAATTTCTGCCGACTCAGGATCTCTGCCTGCTTCTCCTTGTCCCTGGCTGATAACTCAGATTTTAGAGAATCGATCTTGACTGCCAGAGCGGCTCGCGCTTGCTCAGCGTCGGTCGATGCCTTTAACGCCTTGGTGTGTTGCATCTGAAGGTCGGTAATCTCCCTTTGCTTCGCAGCGACAGTCGCTTCTTGATTCTTGAGTTTTGCCTGCGCTTCTTCGACCTGGCTCGTGGCACGACGTAGATCATCTGTCAGGCCGGATATTTGCGTACTTCCGGATTGACTATGAAAGCAAAACAAAGCGGATGTCAGCTTGATACCGTCCATTATCCGACAACGTTGTTTATAATCAGGCTTACGCTTTGCCCTTCTCCAACTGCAGCCTTTTCTCCATCTCCTGCACATTTGCATCCGCCCGATCCTTAGCCCTCTTCAACGCATCCTCTTTCTGTCTGACTTCGCGTACCAACTCTTCCACCTTCCCGGCCAAGTCCTGCTTTTCCTTCTCCAGCTTGGATTGGACCGAAGAACGCTCTTTTGAGTCGCGTAAAAGATCCGCCTCGCGTTTCTGCCAATCTGATCCCTGCTTCTCCAGCATGGCAGCTTGTTCTACCAATCCCTCGAAATCGGCCTGCACTTGCGACAATCGCTGTTTGGCAGTCTCTGCCGCTGTCAGAGCTCGTTCCCTCTCAGCGTCCAGAACATCAATATCTCCCTCGAGCTCTTTTATCTTCTCCTCCAGTTCAGACTCCCTAGCCTTACTTCGCTCAAGCATCCTATCCTTTTCTCTACCCAGTTCTCGCTCAGAAGACAGGTCGGTCTCCACTTTCGTCTTCTCGGCCACGAGTGCAGTTTTCAGATCTTCGAGTCGTTTCCTTTCTGCCTCATCCCTCTCAGCTCGTTCCTTCGCCATAGCCAATTCAGCCTGTTTGCGCACAAGTTCCTCATCGGTCCTTGTGGCAGCAAGCAAGGGTCGAACCTTGACATACAAAGACCACCAGGGCCAATCTCGCAACTGAAGGTAAACTCTAGCATTTCGTTGGATTGTACGGACCGCTTGAGCACGGTTGATAAGCTTGAGTATACGTCTACGGGCGACGTGCATCCTGGCTGCCGATTGGAATCGCCTGAATAAATCTGTCAAAAGATTATCTCGTCGTTCTTCCAGTTCAGCGAGGATACCGGCCTTGAAGAAGATTTTGGTTGCTCCGATTTTGTAGAACTGCTTGTCCAGTTCCAACGCTTCGGCGATTCGTTCAGCGGCTTTGCGACCGTCCATATACCCTTTTGGTATGACACCCGGGGTGAGAACTTCGTATCGTTGCCGGAATTCAGCGAAAGAGTGTCGGTTGGGATAACCTAGTCGAGCAATTCGAATGCCTTCCAGTACACCGTTGCACCTCAGTTGATCCAGAACAAGGTTGACTTCCACCTTGCCCGGCTGTTTGTGCGAGTTCGGGACAATGCATCGGACAAAGTGCGGCTGAGTGGATGAGAGCTGTTGCATTAGCTGACCCAGTTGTTCCTTATGCCTCTGGCCGACCGTTCGGAAAGCACCTCGCTTGACCTTCTTCACCACTCCAACGGCTGCTGATTCCTCTGCATACTCAGCGAAGAGAGTGGCGATCGAGGGAATCTCAGATTGGGCGAGCAGTCGGGCCACAGCCTCGTTGATAGGATCCTTGTTCTTCTCCAACCACCCTTGCGTGCGGTATTCCACATCACCAGCGTAATGCTTGACGACAAAGCCTGCGCCGAAACGCGTTGCTCTGAACTTCGCAGATCCAGGATGTCGGGGACTCGATCCCTTGGGAGTCTCCCAGAGGTTCTGGACCTTCTCTGTGAAGGTAAGATCGGTGGCCTTTGGCATGATACACTCTTCGTCGAGAAGCGAGAGAATACCGATAGGCTGAGAACTTTCGATCAATTCGATGGTGGGTTGCAGGTCGAGACCGAAGTTCACGTAGTCCCACTCGATGCCTTCTCTCGCGTACTCTTCTTGCTCCAGCGTGAACATGTGGAAGTTGAAGAACTACGAGAAGTCAGCCACAATTATGGTGTATCTTCTCAGAGCGAGGCATACCTGTTGCAACTTCTCATTGGTGAAGTTGATGAGCAATTGCTCGTAGCTGTTTTCGACTGCACTCCCAATCAGCTGGAGCTCCCTATAACAACAATTTCGGCAACTCACCAAAGATCTCGAAACCGGCAATATCGAGTACTCCGATCGACAGGCTAGGTTATCGTCAGCAAACCTGTACTTTGCGACAATCAGGTTGACTTACGACTTGGCGCTAGGTCTATCCAAAGCAGTGTTGATTCTATCCACCATCTTTCCGAAAGTCTTCTCGTACATGAATTTACACAGTGCGCCTAGCTCATCCTCCGCCTGCTTCTTGGTCCTAGCATTTGTGACCCATTCTCGGCCGGCCCGTACTTTTGGTTGAAGGACAGACTTGGTGAACTCTTTAACGCTGATCCCTAGCAGATGACAGATCCTGTCCGCCACAGGCTGCATAGCAGGAGGGAGGAAGGCTTGGTCTGTCGAAGAGCCGGTTAAAAGGAGGTTTCCGATATGCAATATCACAGCGGGGATGCGGAACAGCTCGAATTGCTCTGCCTCGCTAAAGCCGACCACTCCCAGAGCATCCTATAACATGCTCATTAGCGGTAGCTCCAGAACGGTCACAGTGGGTAGAACTCTCAGCTCACCTTCAGCAATCTCCATTCCGTATGATCATTCACCCCGTCAATTTCCAGTCTCGTTTTCTTCAAGAATTCATACTTCTCCGGTCCACCTTCGAGCAGCAAGCGGTCTGAACATGGGATCAATGGTCAGATTAGGTGATCATTGCCTTCAAAGCCTTTTGACGATTGCTTACCTGCCAATTTAGCCTCCTTCGCTCCCTTGAGCAATTGGTAGAAAACGTGGAAATTCCTCTCGCCCTCAGCCCGAGCTGTCACCCTGCTCTTTTCCAGGAGGTACCAGTCAATGTTGGCTCCAGCGATCGCCCCAGTTGGTGAAAAGAAGATCCTGATGAACTTTCCGAAACGACTCGAGTTGTTGTTTCTCATCGTCTGAGCATTACCGAAAGCTTCCAAGATAGGATTGGCCTGAAGAATTTGTTGTTCCAGTAAGCCGAGCGAAGGATCCGTTGATATGGCCAACGAAGCCAAGTCTATCTCAGACGCATCTTTGCCCTTGAAACTCGATGATCTTGGTAAGCCGGTCGCAGGTGCTTTCGAAAGAGACTTGGTCCGACTTAGCGACGGTCTCGATGACTCGGCAGGTGATTGGGAAGTCGCAATGGCAGCGAGATATTGGATGACCTTCTTCGTGTTTTCCGTCTTACCGGCACCTGATTCCCCACTGTTCGACAGATTAGCTTGGGTTTCTCGGCATGAATCGAGCAAGGTAGCGGAAGGGGTACGCACGTAATCAGAATGCTTTGCGACTCCCTCTCCTCTCCTATTTGTTGCCAGGCTCTCTCGGCTACAGCGAAGATGTGTGGCGAGTTCTCCTCCCTCCGCCTTGTTCGATATTGGGCGATGATCTTGGACGTATATATCGGAAGTGGTTGGTAAGGGTTTAAGGAGATCAAGAAAAGTCTACGACGGATGATCAGTACTCATGATCATCTCACTACACCAAAGCAAAGCCTATGCCGACTTACCCCGAATAGGTCTACACACAAGTTGAGTGATCTCTCTCTGTCAGCAAGTCATTTCGATGATTATCGGGTCAGCGCACTACTCACGTATATACTTCCAGCCTGATATCTTGTCCGCAGATTGTTGATCACGCTCGCCTCATTCAGATGCGTTAGGTCCGCGATATCTTCCACTCCGTCGAATTGAGGCGGGTTCATCGGACTGAGCTGATATAGCGGTATCGTTTTCAGCTCATTTGTCGTTGAGATTTGTACTTCAGCTGTCGCATCTGGACTGTTGTCGTCCCCATTCTGTGAGCGAATCCAGCATGGCAAGAACCCTTCTCCGGGATCTGGGATCCACATTCGCCTGTGAGCGAAAGATGGGGGAGCATCGAAAGGATATATAGGCGGTCGAGGGGTCGTACGGCGAGTGAGAGAGACAAGCCGTTCCATGGCAGGAGATTGCAGCCGGGAGTTGAGTGACAGGAGCCGAATGAGATAGTCAGAGGCAGGGATGGGGTTAAATCAATGTCAGCTTATCTCCTCGAGACTGGACCATCTGTAAGTTCGGCGACGAGCAGAGCGATGCTTCTAGACTTATTGGCCATCAGCAATATCTTGTTGACACTTACTTCTTCTCGTTGAACTCGGCCTGCGCCGCTGCCAAAGCACCTGGATCCCTTTCATCCCTGTTCACTCTTCTGAGCAGAGCCGAAGGATCCATCTTGGCTCGTGCGTTGATATGTAGCTGAATTAGCTAGCTGACCGCGCGCGATGGATGGAAACGACGAGTAGTTGATCCAAAGGAAGGGTAGTCGTGGGGAACTGAGCAGTGGCGGGACTTCGGCAAGAAACAAAAGTCGTAAGCGGGGGCGTTACGAGGTCGTGATGGGTTCGTTAATGGTGAAACGGCTGAAGGTGATCAGGTCCAGCTTATTGATGGACAGCCTATGTATCTATCTCGAACTGGCCGATGGAGCCCGCTAACGCTGACGACGTCGGAAGTCCTCGTAGTGACCGTTGTGATGAGAAGCTACGCAATGGTGTGATGGAGGGCGATACAGTAGGGTATCGTGTGTAATGAGCACGGTGTCATGATGTTCATCAGTGTCATTGTGTGCATGTACACTCAACGCACTCAATGCTTGTTGACTTTGACCTTCCTTGCTCGTGTACACCGGACAGGTTAGACGCGTCGGATCAAGCCAAGGACTAAGGTGAAGATTCAATAACAAAGAACTCATTTGATTCCGTCAACTATCCTAATGATGCCACAAACAGTGGGAATCCCGACAAACAAGTTCACCCAGCGGCGTTATTTCTCGCGTGGTCGGTTAGCGCTACTCTGTGTGCAAGCGCTCGATGGCTCCATGGTGACGACGAGAGCGTCCCTCAGTCGGATCCTCCACAATCCTCAATCACCTCTCTGTCTTCCACCTCTTCATCCCCCTCCAACTTCCTCGGATAAGCTCTCTTACTATCCAGTCACTTACAATAGTATCGACGGTATCAACTAGTATATCAATACACCGCAATCAACGCTCTTTCCCCAACGAAACGCATCATAACAGCTGAGATACAATAAGAACAGATCAATCAGCTCGAGTAACCCATCATCCATCATCCAAACACAACCGGCCGAGACAGAACGTCAATACAACCAATCTGCGTCTGAACGTGCCCGGTCCGAGCAACGATAAGGAGTTCAAATAAGGCGCTCATCGTTGTCTCCCATCTTTCCAGCCCTTCATCAACTTCCTTGCCATCTACCCCATCGACTCAATAACGGTAGCACTGCCAGGACACATTGGCAGACACATATATCGAACCATCATTCACGCGATTCTCCCCTACAGCCATGGCTTCCTCGTCAACGTAAGTGTATAGCGGAGTAACGGAGAAGGGGCTTCTTCTGATCGAGTTTACAGAGCAAACGATGACTGGAAGAAGGGCCTGGTCGCCCCTCCCAAAGACGACCGACCCCAAACTGAGGTGAGCTACCAGGTTGTGTTTCGCCTCATGGCCTGAGCTGACATCATCTTCGACAGGATGTCCTCAACACGTCAGGGTCATCTTTCGATGACTTCGACCTACGAAGAGAACTTCTCATGGGTATTTACACCGCCGGTTTCGAGCGCCCCAGTCCCATCCAAGAACAAGCGATCCCTATGGCGTTGACCGGACGGGACATTCTCGCTCGAGCGAAGAACGGTACCGGAAAGGTGTGTTGCTGTCTCCGGCCTGATCCCCCCTGTCAAGGCTGCTGACTCTGCTCGATAGACCGCCTCATTTATCATTCCTACACTCAACAGAATCAACACCAACCACTCCCACATTCAAGCCCTACTCCTCGTCCCCACTCGAGAGCTCGCCCTCCAAACATCCCAAGTTTGCAAGACTCTCGGCGCTCACATCCCCAATCTCCAAGTCATGGTAACGACTGGTGGAACAACATTGAGAGACGATATCCTACGACTGCAAGAACCTGTGCATATCCTCGTTGGTACGCCAGGACGTATTCTTGATCTAGGAGGAAAGGGGATTGCCGACCTGAAACGATGTGGAATCTTCGTCATGGACGAGGCCGATAAACTGTTAAGCGAGGAATTCACCCCTGTTGTGGAACAACTTCTCACGATATGCCCTCAAGAACGACAAGTCATGCTCTTTTCCGCTACTTTCCCTTGGAACGTTAAGGAATTCACTGTGAGTAGACCCTGTCTCAGGCATAGGACTCCTGTTCCCGGCTAACTTTCCACATTTAGGATCAACATATGGTCCAGCCTTTCGAAGTCAACCTCATGGACGAACTCACCTTGAAGGGTGTCACACAATACTACGCATACGTCGAGGAGAGGCAAAAAGTGCACTGTCTCAACACCCTGTTCTCCAAGGTGAGCCTGATATAGTTTCCCGAGCTCGTTGATGGGCTTTGCACTGACCTTTAGGCAGCTCCAAATCAATCAATCCATCATCTTCTGCAACTCCACCAACCGAGTGGAACTCCTCGCCAAGAAAATCACCGAACTTGGCTACTCGTGTTTCTACTCCCATGCTCGGATGCTCCAGGCGCACCGAAACCGAGTGTTCCACGACTTCAGGAATGGTATGACCCGAAACCTTGTCTGTTCAGGTGAGTACAATTGCATATTCAGTCTTCGCAAAGCAGTATCCGCTCACGGTCGAGGCCTTACAACAGATCTTCTTACTCGTGGTATCGACATTCAAGCTGTCAATGTTGTCATCAACTTCGATTTCCCCCGTACCGCCGAGTCATATCTTCATCGAATGTGGGTGACAAATAGTCGGAAATTGTATGATAGCAGCTGATATGGTTGTAGTGGTCGATCTGGTCGATTCGGTCATCTTGGTCTCGCCATCTCCCTGCTCACAGTGAGTATATTGGGTGTGCGCTACTTCCAAAATCCATCGCTAATGTCATCATTAGCTTGAGGACCGACACAACTTGTACCGAATCGAGTCTGAGCTTGGTACTGAAATTGCTCCTATTCCGGCCGTCATTGACCCCGTGCTATATGTCGCCCCAAGCGGTATCCCTGACCAACCTTCTCCACCTCGCGCCCCCCCTCGTGCAATCGCTGCTCCATCAAAGCCTGCGTCTACTCAAGCTCAGTCGTCTCAGCAATTGAATCCACCTGTTCCTGCACCTCAACAGCAACAACCACTTGCCGCTGCTCAAGACGGTTACGAATCTACGTCTACCCCTCCTTCCGGTCAGCAACAACAGGGTGCCCAAGCATCCAACACCAACGGACGTGGCGGTGGTCCAGGACGTGGTCGAGGTCGCGGCGGACCCGGGCCTAATGGTCGAGGTGGACCTCGCGGCGCGGGGCCTGGACGTGGCTTCAATAACCGAGGTCGAGGCGGTCAATCTGGACAGGGTGGGCCAGCTGCACCCAATGCTTAGGCCATGTAGCCTACCGGGTGCTCGATTGTGCCGGATTGGGAGAATGCGATCACATTGGGGCGAGTGATGAGGCAAGAAGAACGGTCGAGGAGAGTGAGACATCAATGCGGATGGATAGATTGAAAGGAGACGATATGATACTGTGGGACACCGAGGGGGAGATGAGGCCATCAACTGGTCAACAGTCAACAAATCTCACATACGAGCCGAGCTTCAACTCCGGCATATACAACCGAGGAGAAGAATAGCAGCCGAGGTACTAGGAGATTACGAAGGGGAAACTGGATGAGGAAGTGGAGAAGCGGGTGGGGGACAATGCGTTCTCGGAGGGTGGAGGGGGTTTTCTCCGATGATCAGCGATCGTAGGCATGCTCTATATCCAATATTGTGTGATGCAGCACTGTGTATCGTGGGACAGATTGACCGAGTGCTACTCATCAGCTTGATGGATTGCCTCTTCCGGGCACAGGTACAGAGCTGGCATATTTCTGCCAAAGGACTCGGTACTCTATCGCTCAACATCAATACAGCCTTACTTCGAGTTGGTCACAAGCGACACTCGACGTCATACGAGTATAAATATCTGCATCCATGATCCCGACATCGAAATATATTTCTCTCTCTCTTGTTGGATTTCTCGTTATCTTTGCATTGATTATGCAAACGTCGACTACCACCGTACTACGCCTCTAAGCAAATCAATCACCCATTTAACAGGCCAGCTCTCGCTCCAAGACAATGCTTTCGGGAGGCGCCAATGTTGGTTTCGAGGTATGTTGACTTCATCTCGTTAGCAACTTACTGTGTCCGCTTTGAAAGATAGCGATGCATTGTTCCTTTCAAACGGACACGTGAAGCTGATTTCTTGGGTAATATGAACGGATGACTTGCAGGCATATGTGCAAGGGACGAGGGACAAGAAGCGACTCAGTGGGTGATCGACCAGTGCGCCCATGGCGTGACTATAATAATCCTCCTCAAATTGATCTCCTATATTCTGGGAGGGTATCTCGCAACTGACCATCATTGGATCATTCAAACTAGACGAATATCAAATCCGACATCGTCCCGCTGTCGACGGCCAGCCGCCTATGATAGAATGTTTCCTCGAGACGATTCATGACGTGAGCATTGTTATCTGTCCATCTCTCCTCTGATGATTTCCTTAGTTCCACCAAATTTGTATGTTTAATGATTCGTTGCTGACTGAAGAATTGCTCGTGGTACTATCCTTCGAATATCGTTTCATCATGACTGGGCGACTGGTTTGGTTTGCCTTTTGTCTGCAGACATTCAAAATCGTCATCAGGAAGACTGCGGAGCTTCGAATTCGATCGGATTGGCGCTGTACCTGCCTGGTCGACGGTATCGATCTGACATTCGCCGTTTGGCACGAATATGAGGCAGTCCATCAGTGGGATCACTTCTATGAATCCAAGGCTAAGGGACATAAGAAGGTGGTCAGGTCGGCTCTGAGGTTTGCTCCTCTGGTGAGTGAGTCTTCGAGCGCGGCGCGAGGTCATAGGTGGGCCAACTTGGACTGTACAAGCAAAGCGGTGGGCAGGCCGGTCCTGCGCTGTACAATTTGTGCACCGTGATAGTCTCGGAAGCATCATTCTCTTCCACTCCGTGTCGGTACTCCTGGACGTGAGCTGACGAAAATTTTGACGACGGACGGCGCACAGCCTACAACCGACGATCTCGAGGCGATAACCTTGACGGGAGAAGCGTTGAAGAGGGCAGGCACCATCGAGTTGACTCTCGAGCGCGGGAGTTGGGAGCTCGAGAGGAACGGTCTCTACGAGTACGACAAGCTGCCAAAACAGAAGGTGGCCAACGAGAAACTGAAGAAGTACGTGGCGCTGCTAATTGGGACGTTTTGCGATACACGTCCTACTGCTCTCTTTGTATTCAGGAGCTGACCAGACTGACATCTGATGTTCGGCTTTGTTCTTTGTCATCATACCTCAGGTGCGCACTATCGATCCAGTGGGTACAATACCGTCGGTCCTTCCGATGCTCGTCGACAGTCTTGAATTGACATTTTCACTGGAACCAACTGTGACCCCATGAGACCTGTCGATTCCAAGACGGAGGCAGCAGAGGTCGTCAACATGTACTCCTTCCGAAGGCACGCGTCCCGTGCGCACATGAAGTTTCTTTTCAAAGTGAGTGCGACACGGGTGGAGAACGAAATGTGGTACTGTATCATCCATCTACAGTACTACAGTAGCAAAATCTAGTGTGTAAGGCTGAAGGATTGCGATGTTAGTATCGACCACGACACGAGCTCGTACGGTTGCGAATCATCGGTGAGATGCTGCGACTGAGACTACCGGCTGTTCCATCCTGGTTGCTGGTCATTACCTATTTGGCGGCAGAGGGCTGATCCGTATGCGTACTCTACCTTATCGCAGACGAGCCGGAGGAAGAGGCAGATATGCCTCTTGCGATCGCCGGTCCAAGCAAGAAACGCAACCTCGATGCTTCCACCTACATCGATCTTGCCCGCGAGACCGATAATGACGACCCTTCATCCGAAGACGATTTGGGTGAGTCTGGGCGTGCAAAACGATCTCGAAAAATTGAGCACCTCGAGGTGAGTCAGGTCTCATCACCCTTGAACCAGATTTGTCAGTCGCCACTCTTACATGCTTGTGAGGCGCATGTGGCTGCAGCTAGTATTTGTCAAAAGCTGACGAGTGATACCTACCAGGAGTATGTAAGAAACCTCAGGGCGGAGAATGAACGCCTCCGAAAGCGTGGCGTGGCTCGCATTATTGATCTCACCTGAAAGCGAGAGCCTGTGGAGGTAGATAGATTCCTGGAGATCTTCCGTTGCAGTTGGCCTAGCTTTCAGCTCAACGGGGTACACCTCTCGAATTGATGCTTGTTTACGAGTACAGTTACAGTTCGAATACGTTATGCGTGATGATGCAGTACCTTACTTGGATGCTTCTCCCGCTCAATGACCGGAGGGCCAAAGGAGGTGTCTGCTGTGTCTGCTTCCTTCAGGGGCTATCAGTCGCGCACCGACGTTCATAGTGAATGGCACACACTGTACCAAACATCGGTTTTGGTTTATTCCGCAAACACCTCACACTGTCAACCCCGCGTCATCGTCCTTCTCATATCCTCTTCCTTCCTCTTCTATCTCTTCCTCTCTTCTTTTCAAGCGCGAGCCATACCCTTCTTTTACCTCAACACATCGCGAAAGATAGATCTGTGGACCTCTGACACCCTGCGGCTCTGTCGACCCACTAACCGATTACGAATACGAGTACGAATACCATGCTATCTCAAGGTGGAGGGGCTGGTTTTGAGGTACTTCTTCGCTCTGACTAACACGATCCAATCCCTTCTCTTCCTTCGTACAATATGCTCGTACCAGTCAAGGAAGAGTTTCAGCTGAGTTGGACCATTCGCTCTGCCATCAGGCTTGGGTAGAGGGGAAAGACAACAAGAAACGTCTGAGTAAGTAAGCTCGTCCTCTGCATCCATGGTCCATATCCTGTCGATGGAGACATTTGCTGACGAGATCTGAATTTACTGAAATACACCTGCTGCAGACGAGCATCAAATTCAATACCATCCTGCGAGAGATGGCCAGTCGGCCTATACCGAGTGTTACCTCGAAACGATAGATGAGGTGGGTACGAAGTCGTCTACCCAGCTTTTGCCATCCGTACTCGACGCTGACATGCTGTGCTTATCCCCGCGTCGCTCCACTCATAGACTTTCCGCATAGTAGTGGAGAAGCTACCCCAACTCCATTTCAAATCTGACTGGCGTTGTCGAGTATACATCGATGGTGCGAAGTTGCGAAATTCCGTATGGCAGGCCAAAGATGACAGATACGAGAAGAACTCCATTCAACGATTGCAGGGCGGATCAACCATCGTGAAATCCTCACTCAGATTTGCTCCACTAGTAAGACAGCTTCTTCGTGTTGCATTGTCCTGCCCATTTTCTCATAGAGCGAGCATTTTTGCATCAACGTGGGACTGACTGATGAAGTTTTGCCCCTTCCGCAGATGACAACAGATGATCCTGCAAAGATCACTCTGACCGGACAGAACCTGCAGCAGATGGGGAGCATCGAAGTTACCCTGCAGAGAGGGCTCTGGAGGTTCTCGGCAAGGGGTTTGCCTGACACTGCACAGTTACACCAAGGCATTGCTGACGAAAAGGGGAAAAAGTAAGTCACGCAGTGAGATGGTTGGCTTGCGCTGCTAATGCCAGAGCTGATATGTTGGGCCACGTAGATTCGCTTATACCGTTCAGTAAATTGGAAATCTTTCTCAAAGGTTTTTGAAGGGTATCTAAATCCCCATCATAGAACCGCAGACGATAAGACCGAGGCTGTACAGGAGGTAAATCGGTACACTTTCACGTCTTCTGGACCGGTATACTACCGGTTCCTGTTCAAGGTGAGCCCTAATGATCCCTTCTTGCGAAGTCTGGCAGCCTGGCTGATCGTCCACCATGATAGTATCGACCACGAGCGGAATTGATCAGGATTAAAATCGTTGGTGAGCGAGGTACAATTCAATCCGCAGCATATCAGATCGCTGAACAGCATACTGGATCCTGTATTCAGATGAGCCCGAAGCTGAGGTTGCTGCCGACGCCACTGCTTCCCAGCCTGGCCCGAGCAGAAAGCGAATACGACTTTCTGACCCTATCGATCTCACACTCTCCGAAGACGAACTCGATGTCGATGTCAAGCCAGAGCTTGAAGTCGATAAGAAGGACGTCAAGCCAAGCATCCTTGCTAAAAGGAACGCGTATCTCGAGGTGAGTGAATGCATGATATCGCGGAATCCGGAGATGACCTGATGCAGTAGTGCTCACCTGTGGCAGGCCCGAGTTCAAGAGCTGATTGCGGAAAATAAACGACCGCGACGAGGCAGCAAGAAGACAACTCCGACGATCGATCTCACCCTGGATGGTGAAGTGAAGTGAAGTGATCATGCTGAGAGAGAAGTCGACAGGTGATGATCGGCCAACAACAGTGTCAGCACAGAATGAACATCAGCGATGGCTCCTGTCCACCAATCATTTCGACAACAGAGCAAGCTCCAAGATGAGTATATTAGTAGTTCGTCCTGTCAGGACACGGTGATCAAATCAGACAAGTATCATTTCAGAGCCACCGTAATGTAAAATACCTCTGTGATTAGTATAGTATAGTGTTGGTGGTCCATGTCAAATCAAGTTGTGAATGATGCATACTTCCGTAGGTATGGTAGGATATATGACCGAGGGACCACATCTGAGTGATGTTTCGGGAAGGGCTGAAACGGATCTGCGACAAGACACGATCGACTGTTCATTCCCGTGTTACGCGTCTGATCGAAAGAGGCAAAGCAGCTGCACCTCTGCAAATCTGCAATGCTGGCGATCAATCGTCGTTCTGATCACATGATCGTGATAGAGAGGTGAGTTGACGCGAATAGGATTGATGGGCGCAATTGTGTGCTCCTGATTGTGAGTGGGGAACGATAGTCCACCAGCCTCCATATAGGTCGCAAGCGACATGCATATGCTTATGGGCTCGTGCTCGCTCGTTCAGGGTTTGCTGTACTCGTATCGTAATCGAGCGAGCGATGGAGAATGACTGCTATTGGCTATTGGCTATTGGCTATTCCAAACCAAATAAGCAGTTGATTAGAAACGGGTAATCCGGCTTGTAACCGGATTATGACTCACTCACTCGCTCGTTCACTGTACCCGCTCGATTTCCCCAATCCAGCATGCTTCTCACTCCTCAGCCAAGCCCACATTACCACTTTCCACTTACCACTCACTCTAGTGCACCTAGCTAACTAGTCAAAGGATTCATCCACATCATCCCATCATAATCATCCATCATACAATCATCATCGTTGGCCATCTCCATCTCGCAGCACAACGTATATAAGGCGACTCAGGTATTCCCGGAGCTATCGCGTTCGCCACCTCGTCTTTGCTCCGCATTACTTGATTGCCTACTCACACCATCCACCTGGTCAAGCAAACACCTATACCTATACGTCGCGTCAACCAACCATATACTGGCACAAGCAAGCGATCTCTCTCATCTGATCTCGACATCATCACACCTCACCCACACCCTCCTTCGGTCATCCTTTGCCCCGTCACCCCTGGACGGCTGGACCCGGCGCGCTAGCGAGTGACTGGACTCAATCACAGCACATCATCGAGGAAACAGAGCGACACATACACACGCAATCCTTTGTCGTCCATCTTGCCTTTTGTCTAACCAGTCTAGCCTTTGCTCCAATCCATCAATCAGATTGGCGAATCATCTTGTAACGCGTAGCGAATGTCTGCGCGTACGGTTGAACTCCACCTTATCTGACGTCTAACCATAACACTCACATCTTCACATCGAGGTCATTAACATATTCCAACAATACACCGGAAGACCTGCAAGATGTCTGTACCACTCCCATCGCCATCACCCTTGTCACCGCCGACCAATGGCACCGGCAATGGCAACGGGGCGCCTTCCGGCCTGAGTTCCGCCAAGCCTATCCCCAGATCGAAACCCACTCCCATCTCTACCAACTCGCCCAAGAATTCGCCCTCTTCGCCCTCTGGTTCCAGCTTCCGAAACCGACCCATCACCGGAGTGGCCTCCTCTATCAGCCGATCATACTTGAACGACGACAACTGGCGAGAACGCTCCCCTGGTCCCGCGTCCTCCTCCCTGTCTGGGCTGAACACTGCCGAACCTGCTTCTGCCAAGTCGGGCGGGGGTTCCGGGTCAAACAAGGGCCCAGAGAGAACTGTCGGAGGGTTCGAGAAGAGGGAGATCAAGTCTGCAGGTCTGGGAGGTGCGGCGTCTGGTATCAGCGGTCTCTCGAGAGAGAAGGAGAAGGTGGAGAAGAAGGATAAAGGGAAAGATCAGGATAAAGCCAAGGATCTGGACGCTGACAAGGCAGACAAGGGTAAGTCGAACCTAATAAAACCGTAGTATCATCACAAGTTCCACTGTACCTTCCGTTTGCGCGAGATTGCTTGGTCTTTCAATGTATGAGGGCATCAACGAGGTATACGAAGCAGCGCTGACTCTTAGGTGACAACACAGCCAACCTCAGTCATGTCCCATGTCGTTTCTTCAAAGCGGGCGCCTGTACTGCTGGTGACAGCTGTCCCTTCTCTCACGCCGCGCCAGACGGTAAGCGTTGACTTTACCGGCCGAGTACGCATCCCAACTTCACTAGCGCTGATCACCTTCATTCTGCCCTCTAGCTGCCAAGCGAGAAGTTTGTCAGTGGTTCTTGAAAGGCAACTGCAAATTCGGTCACAAATGTGAGTTCACCGTCTTCTCGCCTAAACTCCCGCATGCGTACAACATCCTGACAACGATATGACCCCTTAGGTGCCCTTGCCCACGTCCGACCGGGAGAACCCATGTCGATGGATAGGAAGAACAAGAAGGCTGCTCAGCTCGAAGCGAGAGAAAGGAGTGATTCCGTCGGTGCGAGCAACGCCCCTCCAGCCCCTTCATCTGGCGCAGCCACTGGTATGTCCCTCAGCGAATCTCCTCGACCCACAGGGATCCCTAGGGGTAGGAAGAATAGTTCATCCATCGGAGACGACCATGCGTCTCCCGTACCGATCAAGTCGGCCTTGTCGAGCTCCATGCAATCCCCCTCAGGCGGCCGACTGCCTTCTTCGCCGCTTCGAGAGCCGTTCGGTCCACCATCTGGGGCTTTGCCCAACTCTCCGAACTCGGCTGGATTCGCACACGGTAGACCCCACGCTGCTGCTGCGTTCGCTTCATCGCCCAGTCGACCTTCACCGCTATCCGCTTCGTTCGGTGCTTCAGGTTCTGTCCCTGGACCCTTGTCTCTCAAGGCGAGCGCCTCCAACCCGCTAGGATCTCCCCTCAGACCGCCTGTCACAGCAGCCGCAGCATTCAGCTCGTCCTTCTCGCACTCCTCGCTTGATCGAGCTGCTCAAGCCGGTCCTCTTTCCGCTTCGTTCGCTGGTGACGGGGGTAATCTGCATAAATCCATTTGGGCGAGATCAGACACCCCCGCCGAACCCCTCTCACCCCGACGACCAATTCCTCGGACCAATTCTTCTCGAGAAGATGCAGTGTTCATTGACGAGGAAGACCACGGAGAGGACTTCTTGCCTTCATCTCTGTCGGATCTGCTGACGCCTCGAGAAAGAGCTCGAAGGATGTCCCGACGAGACTCGCAGGGTGGCGAAGAATTCGCTCAGTCACCTTCGAAATACGCTTCTCCTCTCTGGTCAGGCGGAGAGAGACTGGCACAATCGGCGGGCGCGACCATGGGTCCTGGTGGATTCTTGCAATCGCTCTGGTCAGCTGAAGGTGAAGATGCGAGGAAGCATCGATCCGAACAGGAAGATGGCGTCGCAGGAGCTGGGAACGGCAATGGCAAGGGCCAAGGTGACGGATTTGCCTTTGGACCTTCAACCACTCAACCTCCTGCTCGCAAGACGTCCTTGCTCACTCAGCAGCGATCTCCGACTTCTGCGATCTCGCCTACCAGTCCCAACAGGCAGATCCCTTCATCTCGTCAATTACAACAACAGATCGACCAGCCCTACTTGATCCGAAACCTAGGAGACCCTTCTTCCCCATCTGCCAGGGCGCTACAAGAACACGCTCCCGGTCAGTCGTTGCCTGGAGGCATCGCTTCGGCCCTATCGCGACTACACCTTCATGGACCCAGATCCCCGAGCGGTTTGGGTGCTGTGGGCAGAGCCGACGATGAGATCAGCGAAGGAGGGGATGAGCTCGCTCATCATGGCTTGGCTGGGAAGAAGGTTGGTGGAACGGAGGATCACGATGAGGGATTGTTCGCCATGGACGGATGACAGGAGAACGCAGGCTCGCGTCCATGATGGAGGGAATGAGGCGGAGACGAACAAAAGGCAACAACAACTGCATTTGTCTTGATCAGGGATATCACAGAAAACGCCACCAAATAAGCAATGTAACGTTACCAAGCAAGTGACGGAGTAGATTTGATTGGGCGATGAGAGGGAGAAGGGCCTCAATCAAGGTTCAGTCTTGTCATGGAATTTGCAACCTCTCAACCTGTAGACAATTAGAGACCCATACAAAACATTGATTCAACAGACTAAAAAAGCGCATAGTTACAAATTCGACCATGTCTTGTCCTGTTATGTCTTGCCTTGTCTTACAGGCATCAATCACATACTGGTGCAAAGATAGATACGGTCAAGCTTTTGTGAGGGCGTTCGTTCACTTAGTGAGATAGTTGTACGATACAGGTTGTGTTGGCGCATTGTCGAGGAGCAACGTATAGATAGATAGTTGGGGAACAAACGATGGCATGGCAGTATATTACACCTCTCCTCGCGGTGCTGCCCATCATACCCACGTGCTTGTTCGAGAGGAAGTCTATGTTGTTAGACACCTGCACCTGCAGGTATACGATATTTCCCCATGCTTACAGTGGATCGACTCACAGACGACTTTACATAGGCTACATGGGTGGGCAGAAGGTATGAAAACTTTATTATTCTCTAGTATGTTGCCATCGCAGTAAATGCCAAAGCTACACCAGCACTATCACTGTTCTTCTTCTCTTGGTTCCTCTTCTTCGTGTATATCCACTCATCTCTCACGTACATCTTCGCTCACTCGAATGATCTGGTCTCCGTGGCGGCCATCCCTTAACGACCTAAATCTGGGCCGTACACTTGGTGATGCTTTTGCGTCTACAAGCCCTGACCGGAGACGAAGTTGATGATCTGCTGATATGCCTGATAAGCAGTAGTATGGTAGTTGATACCGTGCGCCGTGTCCGGAACAACGTAGGTGTCGAACGCCGTGACGCCGGGGAAGAGGTCCTTGGCGGTGTCGAGCTGAGTGACGGCGACAGTCGAACTGGAGTTGGAACTGGCGGAAGTCGAGTTGGAGCTGGACATGGAAGAGTTGGACGACGAGGAAGCGGTCAAGGAGGTGACGGAACAGTTTGCGGCGCAGTACGGGGCATCGTATTCACCCGTCACAACGAAGACGGGCTTGGTGAAGTTCGTCCTGGATAACTTGATGGGTACCGCGATGGTGTCTGCGGACAACAATGCAAGAGTAGGGCAGGATTCACAATGTGCAATGCACAAGATCATGATGATCGTCGATTAATCAGCTTCCATTTGGCACATCGCTGGAGGCAAACATTCTGCGGTAGTTGGGGACAAGGAAAGCACGCTGGTACCCCACCCCACTCACTCTGCTGGCCGAGGGTGTACTCCCCCTTGTTGTTAGTAAAGAAGTCGAGAGAGGAGTTTGTGTAGTTGGGGTAGTGGAAGAAGCCGGTCTGGTCGACAGCCTTGGAAGGGGTGATCACGTAGTCGTTGGCGTCCGAGGCGAATCGGTTGGGGTAGGCTACATTTGCGATGGTGCTCTGGAAAGCTGCAGCACACGTGTAGCGGGATGTCTCCTGTCAGCTGCAGCTCGTTTTCGGTATTGATAAGATGTCGTCGCCGAACGAATTCGTTGTTGCCGTCCAATAACGTCAAGATGGGGGGTTCAGACAGACAAGAGGATTAACCCACCGAAAAGACCCAGGGGACCCATAGTGGCATTGTTGGTGAATCCAGTGAGGACGAGAGCGTCGAACGCCTCTGGAGCGATCGAAGCGACACCTGTGAGCAAGTTGGAGCCGTAGGCTGGGAAGACCATCGCTTGTCAGCCAGGGAAGAACCATCTTTCGAGTGGCATGGCGCCATGCTTGTAGAGCCACGAGTGAGATCAAGGGATGGATACAACTGATACTTGTCAGGATGCAACTCACAGTGTCCAACACCGACAACAGTGCCGAATTGACCGACATCGCTCAAATTGCCACTTCGGAGCGCCTGGGCAATAGCGACCGACTGGGCGATCTCGTATGATATCTGGACGACGTTGGTACCGTCGGGCTTGGCGGATTGTCCAACGCCCAATCGGTCGTATGAGAGGGTCGACCAGCCTGCGGCGGCGGCGGACTCGGCGAACGAGTTGTTGGGCGAGTTGCTAAATGCAAACAGGTATTCAATGCAGTGTCAGGTGGACGTCATAGAAGAGGGATGAAATGGACGGCTTCCGGCCTAACTCGATTTAGAGCGCCAAGGGAATCTGAAGCAGATATAGCAAGGTATACAGTAACTCACTCAAGCTGGACATTCCAGTATCCGGCATTTCCGACCAGACCATGGTGTGTCTGGAAGATCTTGGATGAGTTACTAGATTGCCCATTCTTAGGCTCGCAGTATTCAAAGTAGATGGAGTAGGTGCCGTTCACTGGGATCTTGGTGGCGTTTCCGATCTGCTGCATCACCGTTGAACCGGCTGCGAATTGGTCGATGGACGCTTGTGTGAGGACCTGTTGGTTGGGTGGGCTGTTGGCGCAAAATCATCCGTCAATCAAGTTTGATGCCATATGACAGTCATTGTCAGCTACTGCTCGAATCACTCCGCTCTTCATCTGGGTTCAAGTCTCCTTCCCGCCAACTAGCTATCAAGAATGCTGCAAGATGCACTTACGGTCCACCGATCACAGATGCCAGGTCGATATTCTGCTCAGTCGAAGCAGTAACATCGGCGTGGAACGATCGACAGTTCGCATTGACGCCGCTGTTCTGTCGTTGAATGAGCCGAACATTGTCGATCGAGACTTTGTCGGGCGCGGGCGCTGCAGAAGGGGCCGCAGCGACGAGTGAGCCGAGAACGGCGAGAGAGGCGAGTTTGGTGAACATTGTGAGTGTCGCTTGTCGCTTTGGCTTAAGATGGTTCTAGGTACAGCGGTTCGTAAGAAAGATTAGTCAAAGAGATACCCAGCAGCAGATATATAAGGGGAAGAAGACAGAGATCAAACTTGCTTGGTTACTAGGTTCATATATACATTCATACGTACCCCAGCTTTGTGAGGCGACGCACACCACTGAGGACTGGTTCCCTAATGTTCGACATTCAATCATTCGCCAAACCCGTCCCGAGGGTCACTGCTGCATTCGTTGCCCGCTCGTCGACGACAGCAGCCTGTACGAAGACGATGTCATTTCGCTCAATCAAGCCGGCAAGGGGGGGGGGGGATGGGATGTGGATAACGTCAGTTTTATCGTAATCTCTCCGTTGCTCGACCATTCGGCACGGGATGAGCAGAATAGTCGTTATTTGGTTAAATGCCATCTGGGCACCACGGGGTCCATACGAATCGCCATTCTGCTGGATCCGATTGCCAGTGCATACGGTAGAGGGTCAGAACCCGGTGTCTGAAAAGCTGATCACATCATCGCCGATACGGTCGTGATCCGGAGATAGGGAACCATGAACCGGTGGAAATAGAGCAGCGGATATGTCGCCATACGCACAGCATGGTATCGTGGGTTCCAGTCTGAACCCAATCACCGACGTCATCTAGTTTGGCTTGCATCTCTCGAAAGAGGGAGATATCGTACTTGACTTTACTGGTCCGTAATCTAATCGGGAAGTTTAAGCAATATCATCATAAGCTCCCGATCATTAGATAACGTTAGATCGGCGTCATAGGGTCCAGTACTATTTTGGAACCCAGTTCAGACTGAGACGAAAATTCAGCCAAGACTCAATGCGGGAGGGAACGATAAAACCGAATTGCAGAGGGAGGGAAGTGGGGGTGAGATCGTCCTGGGAGCCGACACCAAGTACATGTAGATGTATACAAGCTAGCGAATCAATGTCCTGATACATCCGTTTGTATTCCGATGTCTATCGCTGTAAGCTTTAATTATATTCACTTATTCACAAGGTCAGGAGAACTGAATCGACCGAATTGCAATCTATCATGCTCGATATCCTAACACAGATACGTTCTTGACAAGATCTCAAGCGACAGTTGATAAAGACCCATCCAGATTCCGGGTATTGACCCCGTTGTCCCGACAGCTCATTCGGAAGAGAACTCGTTCTGCTCCTCGGGCTTATGAGTTCCGCTATCTATCCCTTGTACGAAGGCTTCATGCCGTTCCAGATATCTGTCAAGACGGTCGTGGCTCCGACGAATCCTTCGCTCGAGCGGGCCGCGACAGCTTTTGCTTTCATTGCGCATACACCGTTGAAGTCCATGTCGAAGCTGTATGACAACAAAACAAAATGTAAGCGAGATTCAGAACTATACGGTGAAAGACCACTGAGCCGAGCTAGCTCATTGCTGAAGCCATAAGAGGAGAGCGAATGTACCACTCACGGAGCGATCTGTCTTGCTTTCCCCCATCCATTCGGCATCTCGCTCAAGCAACTTAACTTGAGCTCTCTAAGCGTCTGATCCCCCCACATAGCAATCAGAGGGATGTCCTCCGCTTTTGGATTCTCCCTCCATATCAGCGCCAGTCGCCTCTTCTTCGTCAACATCTCCAAGTTCTCCTCTGTACTCTCTGCGCTATTCTTCCTTTTGGTTGGACTGGCGTGGCCTGACCTCAGCTTTGGCTTGCGGGGACTCGCAACGATCTTCTCATCGGCAAGGAGATTACCATATGCCATACCGACGTCATAAATATGGCCCCGGACGATACCGGGGCGTAGCTGGTAACACGCCGAAACGTGCCTCTTGACGATTTCTAGCTGTGCCTCTAGAGATTCATCATGCCATGTTTTCGATTTCTTGAAAAAGTCTCTCCACATTCCGCATAAGTCGTTGTAGTCTTCGAAAGAAGGCGGGTCTATCTCGCTTGGAAAGTAACCCATCATTCGTTCAGCGAGCTTTTCCCCCTCGATCATGAGGATATCCATCTGTGGGAATCAGAGCGTCAGTTATAGAGCTTGTATGGGTTAGAGCGAGCATCTTTAACGCGGGTCTCTGAGCTCACAATGAATGGCCCAAGGCTAGACGGTCTTTTGATGATCTTCGGATTGAAGCCACTATCCCCGAGATCTTCACCTCGCTTCTTCCACGTCCGCCAGCCGACTTCGCCAGCATACTCCTTCTGATCTAACCGCTTCACATCAGGCTTGACGTGTAGTCCACTCTTCCTAGCATCTAGCACGTTGCAGAACATGCGAGCCAGCCTAATGGTTTTGGGGTGATCGTATCCGAACTTGTATGTGGCATTACCATGCCAGTCCGAGTCTATGGATAAACCCACAGGGATATCAGATTAGGACAGTCGACAGGGCGTGCACAGCAGACAAGACGCCGCAGCGTCACTGCTCACTCACATTTACCTACCAGCTCCTCTCCCTTCACAGCGCTTAAAAGCCAGCGCTGTATCTTCGCTATTCTGACGTCTTCCGTATCATCTCGTATGTCGTCGAGGAACGTCGTTCCCTGTACGATCTCTTTGTCAAAATTTTCCATTTCGAAATCAACAGGGGTTTCAGCGAAGTGATCTGGAGCATTCGTGAAGTTCGCAACGAGCTCCTTGTCCCAGAACAGTTGAACAGTATCGCCGTCGTAGTCTCCTCCTCCCAAGTAACTGGCCGGTGAACGATGGCATAGGTGGCTATGGGCCGATAAAACGACACAGTCCTTGAGATGAGCGAGTTCAGGCCTGAACACAGCTTGGAACTTCCTTACATCCGTCGGCAATTTACAAGGGGATCGGAAAGCGAGGACCTCGCCTTCCAGGTGTGTTATCGGACAGTGCGTGATAGGATCAATGGGGCCGTTGCATGAGAAGGCGATGAACAGCTCGTGCGGCTGGAGGATCTGAAGGGAGTCGGGAACGATGAACGCCGACAGCGATTGTTCAACAGGCAATTTCATCTCTTGCGTCATCTTGGAAGAGAGCTTGTCAAGCAGATGGTGCAGCTTGGCGGCGGAGAAGGCGGAGGTAGCTGGAAGAAAGCCTGAACTGACCGCTCCCAGGAGACTATAGAATGTATAAGCTAATGAGTAACATGGTCATCCAATGCATTGCAAAGGCCAGATTGCTTCGCACTTACGCCTCGGCTATTCCACCGGGCTGACCACTAATTGGATCAACATCGTACCGCTCGCTGGCTCCAACGACCAACGGGTCGGTGTTCTCCTCGTCTTCTACATCTTCTGTCGCCCAACGACGAACGAGTCCAGCAACTTTCGCTGATCGACCCTTCAATCTCGCTTCGCGCTTCTTCCGATCCAGGCCGACGCCCCCTAAACGAAAACAGCTGGCCACAAGCCTATGCTTGACGTCGCCGTCTTCCTCACCTTCCAGGGCGCGAGGGCGGAAGGCATCGCGAAGGGAATCAAGACCGTCTTCAGCCATCTTGACGAAGACCGAAGGGGGAACACCATTGTGCACCATACAGACGATCGCTTCGGAGGGAAGGGTAGTCCCGATTTTTAAGCTCTCGCAACAGAGGACGTCAACCGTCAGGAGAGAAAGATCGTCTCGAAATCCGGAAGCGCAGATCGCCTTGACCATGGAGTCTCGAAGTAAGATCTCCTTGCCCGGATAGGCAGCAGATTGACTTGGGCTCATGAGCGCCAAAAGCCCCTTTGATCCTCCAATCCGCATCTGTATCACCGTGGGTCGCCCTTTTGTGAAGTGGAGGTTTCTGCAGCTAAAAATCCGCTGAGCGAGGCTTTCGGCTACAATCACACATGCGCTCAAGTCAGCCTCCATGACGGGTGAATTTGATACTTGGTGCTTATTGGGACATACACATCAAGCCGCAGCCATCTGTCAGGATCTGTTCGGTTCGGGCGCTTCCAGTGGCTTGAGCATCAAGCGTTACCAAGTCGGGAATAATCCCGATAGCGGACGGATCGACCCTGGCGCCGGGTACTGAGTCCGAGAACAGGATCTGCGGTCGAGCAGCCCATCTGTTCGTCGGGATCGTCAGTCTCTTTCACATGACGGTGCTATGAAGCGTGGGTCGATGGTTGACTCACTTGGCCATCGCTTGCTTTGGCTTCTGACTGAGATCATTGTATCCTGTGGCAGGCGTCAGCATCACAGCACAAGCGGGCTTACAGCTACAAGGGGCCGGTTGACGAAGCAAGCACTCACTGGAAAAGAGCTCTTCGAAACTTGGCAGCTCGGGACGGAGGGCTTTTCTGTATTGTGACATGCCGCTGACCACCTCATTCGTTTCTATTGTAAAAATGGAATCGCTACCGGCGGGTGCCCAGAGAGCGCGATACGATCGACCGAAGACGACGAAAACCCGGCCTACAAACATCTCCAGAAGCCGTTCCCTACAGTTCAAGGGAACGTCCTTGATTTTGAACACGACAATCCGCCTTGAGCCGAAGCGCCTTGCCAAACGATACGACTTGCCGGGCATATCGGGAGCTCGTAGGGCAAGCTTGAACGGGAAGACGTCAGGTGCCACTGAGTTAGAGCTGGGTTCGAGTGGATTATCAGAGCTGGTGATTGGTCCGGAGCTCGTGCTGGAGAGAGAGGATGACATGCGGGACAGTGCTCGAGACAGGTTGATGATTCCTTGAGCGCCGGAACGAATTTCGCAACGAGTGTATTCGCTCTTGAAGTCGGTAGGAGATACAGCAACTGTATACACTAGTCGGCCACCGTACGGCCAGGCAAGGCTGTCGTTACCGAGACCCCTCAAGTCGCCCTCTCGTATCGATTCTTCCTCGTAGTCGACTTCGGCCAAGACTCTCGCTCTCCGCCCCGTCATGCATATCGGATTCTTGTTCCTCTCTGTATCGTTGGGCGTCACGATACCTAGCTTTCGCTTGGATACTGCTGAGATGATGTTCTCCATCTGTGGAAGCACATTGCTCGCCGTACCCTTCAGACTCCGGATATCAGATAGCTCAATGTCCGTCCACGTCACCGTTTCGTGCTGGTTGATCATCCTTGCGAATTCCCACTGAACATGAAACCAGATATCGTATTTGGCGAAGATCGCTTGATAGGGGTTCGGCGTAACATTGATGTACGAAACCGCATTCGAAGCTGAGGGAGTTGGTGTAAATGCCCTCGATGAGGCACGATTGAGTTTGGCAATATCCCCCGTGGACGTAAGTGGGGTCGTAATAGTAGACGTGGTCATGGTTGTCGAGGTGGATGATGTGGACATGTCAGTACTGGTGGATGAAGCTGACTCGGTCCTGGAGAAAGAATGGGGCTCAAATCCGGCTGGATTACTGCTGACCACGGTGGTGGTTGTAGACAGGCGATTGACAGGACGATGCCGCTTGATGACTGATTCTGGTTGCATACCATCACTCAGGCGTTTGCTTGGCGAAGCATGATTAGCAGGGTCTGCAAGAGCAGAGGGTGCGAAGGGCAAGTTCGCCGTCTTCTCATCTGCTAAAGCCGAGAACCAAAAGCCTTGTTAGCGTTGGCCCTGATGATTAGACGCGCAGGCAGACGGACCTACCCGCCTTGTGAACTCGCTCAGCAGCATCATCCGCCTCCCTCAGCAAAGAAGAAGAGATATCAAAGCTGAAATCACTGCCCAGCCCAAGACTCTCCTCATCTTGTTCTGCCGCCTCCTCAGCATGTTTCAGCCCTTCTTTCAGCCTCTGTGAAAAGCGAAACAAGGGATCAAGCATCCGCGTGAGCCTCTTTGCTTTCACAGGGCAACTTGAGGACGAGGAGGACAACTGATGCCGCTCAAGTTCGGTTTCTGCGAAATGCATGAATTGGATCTGATAGCAGATCATGAAAGTCCGAAGATCTTCGTAGATATTTTGAATGTGAGTGCTGTCTGTCGGCAGGGGCGAGCGGAACGATCCCAACGAGGGATAACATCGTAGCAGGTTGGCGTACTGGAATGTTTGTTGCGATCAGCTAGATTTATGACCCTTCTAGGTCGGATATGTGAAATCAGCCATTCGCGACTCACAGCATCTTGAATGTCTTGGCTGTATGTTGAGAGCACCCAGTCTTCATCATCTGGATCGATACCATCCATGGCCAGCGCGCTGATAGGAATTCGGGGTATATATGAAGGGTCTTGAAGGGAAAATGCGGTATAGCAAGAATGGAGTCATTAGGAGCGAGATGTAAGTATCTTTCTTGTCAGATGCTATAAAGCTCGTCTCAGTTTCATACGGCAGGGGACGAGTTGTTGACGTCTACTTATGTCGCGATACAATGTGGGTGTGAGTCGAGTGGACGATAGTGGAGATGAGCTAAAGGATGGGGGAGATGGCCCCAAGCGCACATCAAGGGAAATCAGCCATCGAACGGTCTAGCCGCAGGGGAAAAGTGTACAAGAAGCCGAAAAGCAGTGATGACAGGTAGGATTAGGTGCACCAAGAAGCACTGGATGTCATGGTTTCTACGGTGGCAGCTCCCGAGATGAACAATGTACAGGTCTCTACCTGCAGTTGTCTATCTCTTCTATCTCTCTCTCACTTGAGCTTTCACTTTCTCCTCCCATGTCATCGTCGGACGCGTTGAGCGTCATGCGAGGAATGTCGGCCTTCGCCGCCGCTTTTGCCGAGACCGAGGCGAGACATACCACGTGGGCATACCCGGAACCTCACATCTCGGGTTCGGAAAGTTGGAAGCGAAGCTTGAGCCTTGAAGCTGTCAGGCAACTTAAGCAACAACAGGCAGAGTAAAATCGACATCTTGTCTTTGTTGTTGAATTGTCTGAACAGGTTCTCGAGCTGACGCCTCAGCATTGACCAAGCACACCTACCTCACAACATCATGTCATCTCGACTTGTGCCCCGCTTGTTGCCGAAGGCCACGTCTTCCCGGCTGTTCGCCTGTGCGAATGTACGACCTACCTCATTCCACATTGCTGGAACTCCGTTTGCGACCTCCTCATCATCCCCATCGCCCATCGCCTCGACATCGTCTAGCAGGCGCGCACGCTTTCAGTCCACACGCAGTACAAGCTCAAGCTCAAGCATACGCAAAGAGCCCTACGTTGTGAACGGTGCGACGTACCCTCTTGACACATACTCCAACGTCCCATCATCCATCATGTCCAAGCTGGACCGGAACCTCCACTTGCTCCCGAATCATCCTATATCCATCATCCGTCAGATTATCGAAGACCACTTCTCGTCGTATACCGCTCTCGTACCCTCTTCAGCGGTAGTATCTGTCCATCAAAATTTCGACGAATTGGGGTTCCCACCCGATCATCCTGGTCGGTCCTTGACGGACAGCTATTACCTCAACAGGGATTACATGCTGCGTACGCATACTTCGGCACATGAAGTCGAGAGCTACAGAAAGGGTCTGAACCAATGGCTGCTGAGTGCCGATGTGTACAGGAGAGACGAGATTGATTCTTCGCATTATCCGGTTTTCCACCAGATGGAAGGGACCCACGTCTGGGATCATAAAGACCTGCACACTCTACCTCAGCTGAACGCGGAACTGGAAGCCAAGCTGGCCAATTGCCCTATCTCAATCGAAGATAACACCTCGGTATCGGAATCCAACCCGTTCCAAGATACCCACGACCCGGTGCACGCTCAACAGATCACTCAACACCTGAAACATTCGCTCAACAGTCTGATATTCCGCCTGTTCGGAAAACAGGCTACCAAGGATGGTGAACCGCTCAAGGTCAGGTGGATCGAGGCGTACTTCCCGTTCACCACGCCAAGTTACGAGGTCGAAGTGTTCTGGGAGGGCGAATGGCTGGAGCTGCTGGGATGCGGTGTCGTGATGCAGAAGACGTTGGATCAAGCGGGTGAGCGACGTAGTCTTTCTCTCTTCTAATCTTTTACTTCCTCTTGTCATCTCTCTGCTACGGCATGGAACACCGTCGCTCTCTCCTTTCGCTGTGGCGTGTCGTGGCAGTGGAGAAACTCTTCTTCCCCTTGACCGAGCTCTCCATCTGTCATGGAGCAAGGTCGTGGAGTTTCGACCCTGATTTTATGATTACTAACGTTCATTGACTCATCATCACGTTCCGTGTAGGCGTCTCAAACAAAGCCGGATGGGCTTTCGGTCTAGGCTTAGAACGACTTTCAATGGTCCTCTTCTCCATTCCCGACATCCGACTATTCTGGTCCACCGACCCCCGATTCTCGGATCAATTCAAGGAAGGTGAAATATCCACGTTCAAGCCGTATAGTCGATATCCACCTTGTTACAAGGACATGTCGTTCTGGCTGCCTGCGCCGAGCGGCGGCGGCTCAACAACGTCGGCAGAGCATGGAGCAGCAGCGGCTGGTGGGAGAGGGACGCAGCCTCCATCGAAAGTCAAGGCGTTCCATGAGAATGACTATTGCGAGATCGTGCGAGATGTGGCTGGTGATTTGATCGAGAGCGTGACGCTGGTGAGTGCGGTTTAGGATCAATCGCATGCTCCCGGGAACGAACGACAGCGACAGTCCCAAATGATGCGCCGGCAGCTTGATAGATCCAGATCTGCCTGCAGAAAATGCTCCCATCTATCTGATAATGGGGTTCATGCTGATCACGATCTTCTTTTGCCCCTTTGCCTGCCGGTGAAATCGTTACTAACTTGCCAGCTCGACGACTTCATACACCCCAAAACAGGCCGTCAATCCAAATGCTTCCGGCTCAACTACAGGCACATGGATCGCTCGTTATCCAACGAAGAGGTCAACGAGCTCCAGGACAAGGTGCAGAAGCGCGTTGTGGAGGAGATGGGTATCGAGATGCGGTGATCGGACTTGTGGCATCAGCAAGAACGCCAGACAGCTAGACGGCAGACGTCAGCGGCAGCGAGCGCATAAAGCAACATACAGTAGATGTAGAACGCGCAAAGAATGCAATGTCATTACGCTCCTCCCTGCTGTGTTCCCCGTGAACACTCCGCCGCCAGTCTCATACCGCAGACCGCGGTGTGTGTGTGTGTGTGTGTGTGTGTGTGTGTGTGTGGTATATGTACTACACCTCTTTGGGTGATGGGAGAACGACGATAGCGCTGCCTCAGCGGTGGTACCTGCCGGGACGCCAATATACCAATCCAACACCTTCTCGCTCAACGGAAATGTATATTGAGAGATTTAAGCACTCCACCATTCGGGGCGGATCTGAACAATCTGAGGGTTAAACAAAGCTATAATTCGCGACAGTGCATCCATCTGAACTGTGCCTATGCCGTGTATGCGCTGGTGGTGTCGCTCGTGTAGATCCCTTCACTCAACCCGACATTATCCAGGCCAGCGAGGAGCTCGAACCGCAACCTGGCATGAACGACTGCAATCGTCGAACCCCATGTGAGGATGCAAGGGTAAGACTCCGACTGCTTGAAGCTATGTGTGAATGTTGATTTCATCTGTTGTGGGACTGACTGAGGCTTGACTGTATTTGTATTCTGTATGGGCTGCAATTTTCACGAAAACGAAATGAAGGATGACACGATCAGGAGGAAGGAGAATCAAAGGGGGAATAGGTGGATTCTGAAATCGATGAATCGGACCGATGGTAATTACTACAGCGATGGATTGATGAAAAGAACGATGGAAGAGCAATTCGTATATGTTTGATGATGATGACGGTGTGAAAAGGATGCCTAAGCGGGGAAGAGCCCCGTCGATAACTAAATGATATTGTATAAGTATTCTAGACAAAAGAAAAGAAAAGAAAAAAAAACGCCTGATTGAGGAAATGAGTAAAACCCCGAAAAAAGAAACACAGAGATCTAGTTCGAGCCACTGCAACTTTCCACCATCCATCACATCCCTGCATTTGCCTTCCTGCCTGATCCTCTTCTTTCTCTTTTCGCACGCTCATCCACTCAGAACGCAGATCGACCTGGATATTGAACCTCAGGACAAGAGTGGGTGAAATTTCCACCGCAGTTCATCGTTATCGCTTAGGATGCAGGGGCGGGAGGTACCTCTCCTACTACGGGTCCTTCAGCCTCGTTCTGGGAGATATCTCCGAGGTTGTGGAAATCTACGATACGCAAGACACGTCAGATAAGCTGAATGTTCCCAGCGAATCCTCGAGTCCACACCGTGTCGTCATGGGCTAGATGAACCACTTACCCAAGATTTCAGAGTACATCATCACCTTCCAGGTGTCTACCGGCAGATCAGCATCGTTGAAAGACCAGTCGAACACCTCAGCGGCAACGGGCTCGTCGGTGGGGTCGTGGTAAGGAGCAAGGTACTCGTGGGCGAGACCCTCGGCGGCGGAGATACGCGTTCGGGGGTCGAAGACGAGCATCTTTTCTAACAGGTCGAGGGCTGTATCATAGACGCCAGCCATCAGCTTATGCGGGACATTTTGCAAAACGTTCATTCAATGAGCTCACAAAGGGGGTCCGCATTGGGGAATTTGGTGGCGAACGGCACCTTTTCTCGCTTGGGCAAGCTTTGTACGAATCGGAGGGTCTGTGCAAATTACATCCATCAGCGAGACGATTCCTCTCACCCGAGTACAGACTGCCCTGGCTCACGTTTTCGCTAGCAATGGTCTGAATGACATCGTCGGAGGGAGTACCAAGGAGTTCGGTGATGATAGAGAATTGGTTGACGTCTACCCAACATGACTCGCAAGTTAGCTCCATCGGGTCACAGTCTCGGATATGCCATACAACAGTCGACTCACGGTCCTTTCCAGGGAACAAAGGCTTTCCTTCCAACATCTCAGCGAAGATACATCCCGTGCTCCATACATCGACTGTACAGCGGAAGTCGTTAGTATCACATCATGATATCGTGTACAAAAACTCACCAGCCACATCGTACTTCTGCCATGTCAACATGATCTCAGGTGCTCGGTAGTATCGAGTCGACACGTAACCGGTCATCTGGGGATCCTGGATTCGAGCAAGACCGAAATCACAGATCTGATAGAAGGGGAAAAGGGGTCGTCAGCCTTTGCACGTGGGAGGCTTAGAGAGATTGTCAGATGTGTCATTGCGGCCATGTGCTCACCTTCAAGTCACAGTTCTCGTTGACCAAGATGTTGGAGGGTTTCAAATCACGGTGAACGACACCGGCAGAGTGGACGTATTTCAGACCTCGGAGGATTTGGTAGAGGAAGTATTGGATGAACTGCTTCTCAAGCGGTCGAGAGGTGAGGAGTCGATGCAAGTCGGTACCGAGCAGCTCGGTCACGAAGTAGCTAAAATCGAAAAGCGCAGAGGTCAGCAACCATACAAGTGAGGAGGATCTACGTTCGAAGATGGGTAGATCGACACTTACATGTCCTCAAGAGGAGAGATGAAGATATCGCTGAGCGAGATGATCTGCGAAGCGTCGATCCGGTCAGACTGCGTACCTTACCCACGGCCTCAGCATTCCTGAACTCACATTCTCGTGTCTCAGATGCTTGAGGAGCTTGAGCTCTCGATAGGTTCGCTTGGAAAGCACGGGGGTGGAGAAGGGCTTCATAATCTTCTTAATGGCGACTGAGGTGCCCGACAGCTGGTCCTTGGCGGAGCTACACGCATGGACACGGAAGTAGTTGCGTTTACAGCGCCATAGGCATTCGAAGTAGAGATGACCGGATACAGAAAGTGAGGATTGAGCGTGACGATCGGAGGTGTTTGTAAATACAAGGTGGATTGCCGTAATACAGGGTTGAAAAAGGAGGGCGCAAGGGAGAGAGCGACGTCGGTTTATCAGCGTCTGGAAGCAAGCAATCTCATACGGTCGATACAAAGCGAGAAGAATGACATACCAGACGAGACCGAAGGCACCCATACCGACGGGCTGAAGGTCGACATATCGAGTGGTAACCTCGAACACCTAAGATTCGCCACCAACAGTGTCAGTGATTCCACTAACAGCCGCTTTCGCAGCCTTCTTCAACAGCGGTCTCGAGGGAAGAAAGGCCGCAGTGCCCGCAGTGCATCGGGTGATGTGAGATAGATGATGAATCTGGTTGATTGACTCACGGTACCGAAGATGGAAAGCTTGACGAAGTCGGCCATTCTGGATTTAATTGTAAGATTAAAGTCTGTATGGCAGCGGAGAAAGATGCGGACGGAGCAGCGGATAAGTGAACGAGCGATGATCACGGACAACAACAAGATAATTGCACTGTCAGCGGCAGATCACATGACGGCAACAATGCCAGCGCTAGCCTCAGAGAACAGTCAGACAAACCTAGGGATATTGATGAAGAGGGCTTCGAAGGTGCGCAAGTGATGTCGATTTCCTGACAGTTGCGCTTCGCTCGAAAAGCAATATCTAACACGCGAACCTTTCGTGCGCGGAATTTGCTTCTTGTAGATCTAGTCTATTCTAAGCTGCTTGAAGAATGAGACTGCCTTGGTTTGGTTTGATGAGGATTGACACGATTGATTCGAGGCGAACAAGTTATTTTAGGATTGGAAGGGCGAAGAAGGGGGGTACGGCACGGCTTGGTTTGACTGTGGTCGTCGAGCCTTGCTGTTCTGTTCTGTTCTGTTCTGTTAACCTGAACGAGAGTGCTGAAGAGTATACGATAAGTTATTTGAATGAAAAGACAAGGAGAGAGAGAGGTCACGGATGTCTATCTGAGGTAAAGAATCGGTTGATTCTAGATGGATGGATGGTGGATGAAAGGGTGATGCAAGTGTGAGAGTAAGTGAGTGAGCGATGGTATGTATGGTTGGCCGGTCGCAAAGGCGTGGTAGGGCAAAGGAAGGAAGGCTACAGGTGTTGAGTGAGTGCAGTCAACTTATCCCTGAACAGTGCAAAAGCAGTGTGGTGGAATCGATTGGTACTCGAGTAATGCTGGAACCGGAATTGTAATATTGTAATCGGGCATTATAAACGTTGCAAGGGGCATTACAAACGTGTTTGTAATGACCAGCCTATTCGGCTCACTGTAATCTCTGGAATGAGAACGAGGTTACATCCCAGCACGTACCCGTGTATGTCTCGTATCGGTGTTTGCGATAATGTGGCACTCAAACACTCACACAACTCGGAGGATACCGAAAGCGTCAGAAACAGAAACGTCAGCGGCGTTACGAAGCGATCTGCTGCAACTGGCGAAGCAATAGTTGTCAGCTACTACATCATGCTACATCCAAGCGATTCCTCCATCTATGCATGCATGCTCATGCCGAACCCAAAGAGAAAAAAATTACTAGACTAAAACTGCAAAGATCGACGTGGCTCGCTGTATGATTATGTTATTTTTCAGTGGAATGCACAGGTTCTGGACTCTGGACTCAAAAGATCGGGCGAGACCTTTCCACATGAGTCAGGAAGGAAATGAACTTGAGCAGATCGAAGCGACGACACAAGGAACCTAGGTTGGAGACATAAATGAGAGCGTGGCTCATCATCCCTTCTCATTCGCCTCCACTCGTCTTCTCTGTAGCTATAACAAGAACTGGTACTTTATAGTAGATGTCGTAACTCCTTCCTCTTCAGAAGAGCGCCTTTCACGGCCGAAGAAACGTCTAGAAATCAACGTGCCACTCAATCGCGCTCAGAAAGGCCAACGCACCGAAGCGGATCATGCTGAAAATGCGAAGGGAAGTACAAAATATGCATACACGATCGCTCGATACGCGCCCCCTACAGCACTTTCCTCCCGCAGAGATGTAATAAGTGTCCCCTCACGCTCCTCAGATAAACCGCGTACAAGATCCCGCCTCCGACAATAGCCAGCCAGCTGACGAGTGCCGTCCACTTGAAACAAGCCGGCGACGAAGCTGTGAGCGTCAAGACGTATTTCAGGAGATCAAACAGGTTCTGAAGTGAGATTTGTCGGGCTGTTAGTTGGTTTCGCCTGGGATGGGTGTCAAGGGCGAGCTGAAGCTCCTTCAACTGCGACGTGTACAATAGATGGCTTTAGGTCAGCGAGGTTTTGTGCAGTGCAGTCCAGCTGCGTGGCCGGTCCTCCGGTACATGGATGGTCTTCATGGTAGTAGACTCACTTGACAAAGATCGAACGACCATAGACCGATACGAGACAGAGCGATGCCTGTTCAAAGACGCAACTTGTCTATGAGCGAATGAATCGGTTTTCGAATTCAGCACTGTGAGATCACATACCTCCGAAGAGAATGACCGAATTCCACACTGGGCCATGTTCACCATATCTCCCCGTTCCATAGAAGAAGGCTAACGCCACGGGAGCTAGACAACCGACTTCGAACCTACGTCGTCTCGTCCAATTAGCTCAGCGGTTCATAACGGTTATTTGTTTTGTCTCACTAGACGAACAATGAAGAGACTCACCATATCGACCAGGCTCCTGCTCGCTCTAGTCCGACTTTTCGTTCCAACAATGGCATAACAGCTGTCCCAATCAAGCCAGTTACAAGGCATAGACCCTGAGAAAGTCATGTATAAATGATGTCCCTTCATCGCGTTTCGTGCATGGGTAGAACCCGATCTATGATACTCACTCGCATACTTGCGATGATAGTATCATCCCAACCTCGTGCCGCTTTGATGTAAGAGATGAAGGTGCCATCTGATCGCGCAGAATATTATATCAGCGAGGGACGAACCACAAGTGATGATATCGTACGACCTACCGTACGACAAGGTTGTGAGGTGGATCAGTGCCATTGACGATGAACCTACATACGATCGGTACGATCGTAGATGATGATCAGCCAGCGTGCACAATCCAAAAGTGTGGACAATGTGATTGAGAGTCATGCTCACTAAAGAAGATCGGCAGCTTGACGAATTCCGTCCAGTCCCGCTTTTCTCTGGCAAGCCATTCGATCATCCTTCTTGGTACGCTTTGCCCTTCGACAGCTGAACGCGTCAAAGGCCTTGATTCATCTTCGCCTTCTCCTTCTCCATCTTCTTCTCCCTCGTCCCCAGCGTTTAGAAGTGTAATCTCTTCCACATCACCAGAAGTCGACCGGTACCCCTTTTGGCGTTCTAATACAGGGAAATGATCGTAGACCACCTTGATCCACAAGTATTCAGTCGCACAAGACAAGATGGAGAGTCCGAAAAGCACGCCGGTGGCAAGTGGATAGTCTCCAAAGGAGGTCATGAGCGAAACGACAAGCTATTTCGTGACACTTGCTCGGTGAGCCGGATGTACGAAAATATCAAAGTGTGGATAACGAGTAGTGATGCATGAACGAGATTGAGACGTACCGGGGCAATCAATTTACTCAGAAGATCGATTCTTCGCATGTACGTGTTCAGGACAGTCAAGACTACCGGATCCCCGTGCGCGATTTCGGTGATCCTATGTATCCAACGTTGAGCAGCCAATTGGAGAAATCGTTAGCAGTTGCGATGCTCGCCCAATCTCATGATTGAAAAGATAGTGGGACGGACGGAGGGTCATCCGCAGTGCGACGTACCAGTCCCTTTCGATAGCTACAGTCATGCCCGTCGCGCTGAGGCCCAAGGAAGCAGAACAAGCGATGATGAGAAGTAATATCGTCCATGACGAGCTCACTTGCGTGAGAGAACCATGGCCGTGGAATGCTTTCGCAGCGGATTGACGGAGTGGTATGAGGAGGACTACCGGAGGGGCGCGATAGGATCTCGATTAGTACGAGCTGTCTGCCATTCGCGATTGCTTAGGGTGTACGACCAAGCCAGCATCGTGTGTATACATGCAAAACAAAACAGAGACTCACGCAAGAAGAGAGAGTAGCTGAGAGCTTGTACGGTCTATGCCGAGTTGTGTAAATTAGCTGATATCCACCAGTGACTCGGTGGATTTGTACAGGCATACCTTCTGTATCCCGATTATCGTGCGGACGAACGGTAATCTCATCGAGCGATCAACGAGCGAGCCTATATACCCTGAGAAGATGAGACCGCATCCTGTCGAGCATAGACCGGCGAGAGATGCAGGTATGAGCGTGTCGGGAAAGATTTGGATCACTACAGACAGAGATAGGTCCGTCATTCGTAACATCAGCACTGGGTTGCTTGATATATTTTCGCATGGCCGATAGCTGCCAGCGCATGTAGGCTGAGGGAGCTATCGTTCGGGCAAGGGAGCAGGATATCATTCGATAGATTGGTTGATCGCAGTTACCCACAGAAGAGGAATGACGCAAAATCATATGCGGCAGAGCCTAGAGTACTGACGAACCAAACAGGATAGGAGATATCAGCTTACACGCGCAGGTCTGTCGAGAGAGGGCTACTTCACCTAGCGAGTGAGTGCAGACAGCGAACTCACCTCGACGTGTGCTGCAGCAGTAAGCAGGCCAAGCTTGACCGACTTATAGGAGGTGATGAAGTAGACATGGTCGCGTCTGAGCGTACTTCATGCACAAGTCCGAACCGTACTGTATCGTTATCTTGCCGGATAGCGCGCTGTGATCGTTCTTGTGTTGTAAGGCAAGTTCACTTCTGCTTATCTTATCTCGATCTCATCGAGTGAGTCCTTGTGACGAACGGTGCTCGTCAAGCAAGTGAAGGGTACCACTCACTGCAGAGCCAGTAATTCGCTGCTGTCTGTACTTAAAACGAACCATCGTTGTTGTCGGTATCGGTGTCGGCCGAACTGGTGTCGGAGCAACGCTGCAAGATAACGAGGATCCTCATCTGACCTTCCAGTACTCAGTGGTACGATTGCGTACAAAAGAAGCTGAGGCCAACGCATGAATTGGTACCGCACTGCTTCAACGTCATTTCAGTCGCGATTCCTCAGTCGTTACCCATGCCTGCCTTGCACTTACACCATATCACCATATCTTATCCGTCGTACCATAGCAGGATGCAGGTCAGGTACTGACTGCATGTCACTTGTTGCACGTTCATGGCATGCATTTGAGCATCAGAGATGCATTGCATTGCATGAGATAGACTGCATCTGCATAGGTCACCATCATCCGCCTCCATTCAGCCCACTCTACGACTGATCGTGCCCTATCCACACTCTATAAACCTGGGTCACAGGTCACAGCATGTCTTCGAATCGCACGATCAACCTCACCAAGGTCGACGCATCGCTCCCGAGATCATCTCACTCCATCTCAGTGGTGAACGGGAACGCATACATCTACGGCGGGTAAGGGCCCATCATCTTCCGTGCCCATACCATCCAGCGTTCATTCTGATTCACCTTGGCATGACTGAAATCACGATTTGATTTGATCTCGATTGATCTGATCTAGCTGACACATGCACATCGTCGATAGAGAGATCAACCCCCGAGAACCCGTTGATGGAGACATTCATCGCATCGAGCTCTCGTCGGGCAGATACGAACGAATCGCGGGGTCTGGCGATGTACCTGAACCGAGGGTTGGGCATGTTGCGGGGGTCATTGAGGGCAAGATATACGTTTTTGGAGGGGTGAGTAAGCGGTTCAAGCACGCGTGCGCGATTTTGGACCTGTACTGTTTTACATGGAACGAAGAGCTATGGTTGATCTATCTCGCCTGTGGTACAGCGCGGCGGACCTGCCATGACTCCCCTTGACGAACAAGGTGCAATTCACGTGTTCGACCCATCCACATCACAGTGGACCAAACTCTCCCCTACCCCTCGCTCAACACCAAACCCTTCTTCTTATCCCTGTGCGAGATCATACCACTGCTCAACTGTTACTCCTGACGGGCGACTGATCATCCACGCGGGATGTGGCGATGCTTCTACCGGTCGACTCAAAGATACTTGGTCTTTCGACCCGTCGACCTCGGAATGGAGCCAATTGCCTGACGCGCCCGGTGATCCGAGGGGCGGTAGTTCTTTAGCTGTAGGATCAGACGGGAGGATTTGGCGGTTTGGAGGATTCAACGGTAAGACCGAAGTAGGCGGGTCTATCGAGTACCTCAAAGGCGGTGTCGCGGATTGTCGAGTAGGTGAAACACCTAAATGGGAATCGATCATCTTCGGCAAATCTACCAGCGGGTTAGGTCGAAATGGTCCGAATTCTGCAACGGCGCTCTTATCGTCTACTACAGGCCCTGGAGCTCGATCAGTCACAGGACTGCACGTCATTGATGAACTCGTCGTCGTCATGGGTGGAGAGGGCAAGCCATCATCTACAGGAGGTCACGATGCCGCCGGTAATTTCTGGGACGATGTGTGGGCTTTCGATTCTTCCGACCAAAGGTGGGACCAGTTAGATTTGAAGGTGGAGGGCAGTAAAGAAGGAGTGATGGAGCCTAGAGGCTGGTTCGCTAGCGATGTTGTGAGCGAGAGTTCGATTATCGTTTGGGGAGGTATCAATTCGAAGAATGAGAGATTGAGCGATGGCTGGATTCTGAGGGTATGAGGCCAGCGCAGAGTCGGCTGCACTATGCTGCGTTATATATTACATATATTTACGCCAAGGCGAACAAGTGCATCAGCGTTGTGAATAAGTGAACAGCGATAGGTGAAGAAAGTGTCCCAACGTAGATCTTGTCGGATCCTGTCGGATTGCTACAGACAGACGACGCTGTTCACTAGGATTCTTGGCCACTTGAACCAGATCTCATCTATGAGTGCGTAATGCATGATCTATGACTCGACCACTTCCGATTGAAAGCCTCCATGAAGATGGGCTTGATGCGCTCACGCTCACGCTCACTGACATACGCCTTCAGGTGTCGGCGTCGGCACCTGTCCTCCCTCTTCCGGTTGTCTGTGCACAAATGCAGATGCTGATAAACCCTGTTCTGCCCTGGAGGCGTCCAATAGTGGTAAGACCTCGCTACCCTCCTTATGACCTAATGACAACCACCCAGACCGCATTCCATTGTTCACTATTGTGCTTAGTATTCGCTCGATGTTTTCGTTACTATTGGACATGCAAATGGATTGCAGGGCGGCGTACGTCAGCTTAATTTCTCGAGTGTAATGACGGCTATAAAAGCTTTGGCTTTGGAGCACAAGTGGGGTCAAAAGTTCGAATGTGATGATTTGGGAAATAACCGCAAAAGATGCGAGGAACCAGGTCTAGCACCGTGGCCAGACCGGAGTAGCTAATGAAAAGCCGAGGTCCTACTTCAACCTGGCTTTATTGTGATTGGCGGAGAGAGAAGAAGGGACAACTTTCGTAACGACGGAGATCAAGAGGAACGTCCACCAGACTCACCGTTCAATGACCTGATCCAACCCATCTTTCAACGCCCCCGAATCTCTAAGCGCGTCACTCAGTCTTTTCACCTCCTCCTCTAAGCTATCTAAACGATCTTGAACCTTATCGCGCCGTTTCGTATCTTTCCGAGACGACCTATAGGATTCGCCAACTATCAAGCCTGCGCCGACGAGGAATAGAAACGTCTCCGCTAATGTCGTTGCGCCGTTCTGGATGGCTCTGCGAGAGAGGTGGGAGGTGGAGATTCCGTCAATCATCATGTCTGGTGTTAGTGTGGAAGGAGCGATAGAGGCGAAAGCGTTCGCTGATGTTTGCCATGATCGAGTTTGTGAACGAAGCCACGAAAATCCTTGACGCAGGGATATGATTTGTGCTGTTTAATGGACGTCTGAGGAGGAAGGTTTCGAAGCTCACCTCGCATCATTTAGGGGCTTGATCTGCCCGGCCTCGGTATTGAGTAGACCTAGACGCATCCTCGCTTCTGTGCGGTGCATCCTCTGAAATCCGGGTTCAGCCGCGAGCAGCTCTCTCCCAAGCAACGGTGTGCATGGGGTACTTGATAACATCATCTCACCTGGGCTAGACCTATACAGATATTCTTAAACGTCTCATGCCTACACACAGCAGCTCATCTGTCAGCGGTGTTCTCGTAAACCCAAATGAGGCAGCTGACTGCATCCTTTGTAGAGCTGATCAAAGGTGAGGAGGAATGCGGTCAGTGACTCACTGAGCAGCTTGCGCTTTTATCGTATTGGCTATCGGCTTGGCGAGCGTCTATCAGTGACATGCCAAGCGTTAGCTGATCCAGTATCCACTAAGAAAAGCATGTCGGATGACCTCCACCAGCGCTTTTCGGGATGCCAATTTGACTCACCTTGACCGCTAAGCTGAATATCTTGACAGAGGCCATGCTGTATCCAAGTGGATGCCTTCAGAGCAGACCTGTGAAGCTTTGGGAGTATGTGAAGTGAGCGTACTTCTGCTGAATGTCGGTGTTGCTGAAATGTTCGTATCTAAACCTCAGTGTCTGTCAACGAAAGTCGAGCTCAAGGTAATCTGCAGATACCTCCTCTGACTCTCTCGGTTGTAACATCACCGCTGAGATCACCGCTGCGTAGATGCCGAGCTGACCAGTTACCCTCGGCGCGAGTGACTTCATCTACTGCTGTTAATTACGTAAACCAGCATTTCTAGGGGCTAGCACCTACCCCCCGACCGGCTTATAGCGGATATCACCGAGAGACACCCTCTATTAGCTTGAGATTAGCGCCGTTTGTAATGTCCCAACTGGCAGATGGATCTTGCACAAGAATATCGGGCATCGGCTGGCTTGCTGACTACTACAGTGAGCCGTGCCTGGGATGCGCAGCTGCTCTTCACTAGACCGAAGAGTAAGAGTCTTTCTTGGCTTAGTGTCTCTGATAGTAAGCGGGAGCGGGGAATGACCGACCGATCAGCCGGAGAAGCTGAAAAGCAGAGCATGCGAGGACAAATGCGATGTATACGTTACTCATCATCCAATCCATATATACCTCGCCTCTTGGCCGAGTTTTTCATACTTTTTCGCCATTCCCTCCTGACGATCATCGCTTGCTCGGATCAGATTCGATCGATCAATCTCTCGCTGGAAGATACGACTCGCTGGCGACGAATAGATAGATAGTAAAGCGCAGGACGCTCGAAGGACAAAGATCGGACCGAGTAGAACGAGCGAACGAGCGAAACAGCCGGTTCGGAAAGTGTCACATCGGGGCCCGCGGCGATCGTAAATCGAATTACACCGCCCGCACCGTTGGTCCGTCGTACGAAGCTTCGTGTCGATAGCTTGAGGCTTTCATTGCAGTAGACTGCGTCTTCGATCTCACTTCATCGCATCTATCGCATCGATTGCATAGCGTGGGGTGACTGGATTATACAGTGTGCTACAGCATAGCATTAGGAAAGGATACGAAGCGAGTCGATCCGCATACATCGACCTTTTCGCACGAGAACAGGAAGCAGGCACACTAGCCTTTCAATCCTATCAGTCACCATCCTGGCCTACGCTGGACGAGTAGAGAAATCAGTCGACAACATGCCGACACTAGTCAATAGACAGGTGGATACAAACGCATCGGCTACTTCGAGCTCAAGCTCGAGCGCGCCGTCAAGTTCGAGCTCACCTTCGGCCGCTCCCTGGGTCAATGGTGCGCCGTCTGGGTGAGTTCATATTCAGAGTCTTTCTCGCGAGATAAGGTGGAATTGGAATCTACCCTTCTGGATTACTTCATTTTTGACTATCGATGCCGCGATGCACTATAACAACAGAGCCTTGCGTCGGAATGACTCGTTACGATGCTGTACTCGGGGGGTAAGCGCTGACGAATACAATATCGCATCATCCCGCCTCGTGCAGTAGCTCGACAACGCTCTATCTCTTTACTTTCTTAATTACCATTCTCGTTCTCGGCCTCATCTCGTCCGCCCTTCTGCTTCGAGCATACATCTTACGGCGTCGATTCCATCGCCGGGTCGAAGAAGCTCTGCGAGCAGGAAGACCTTTGCCGCCCGATGCTGCTGCTGCTCTAGGACTGGGACCTAGACGGACGGGTCTGGGAGCGAGGGGAAAGAAGGAGAAGAAACATGGGTTGATGCCTACGATGTGGGAGAGTGAGATGAGGAGGGATACTGATGCGGAGAAGTGGGGCAACGAGCATGAAGAGGACCTTGAGGATGGCTTGTTGGAGAAAGGAGAAAGCAACTGGGACGATCTGACGGTGAGTGTAGTATGTGGGCAGCTGATCGTTTCCATACCAACCATGCCTCATTATCTTTGCCTTCTCGGCCCCTCCTGACTCAAGCAGCCGTCAATCTCTTCGATATATTGATCTTGGACCAGCGGTTTCTCTCATGCTAACGTTGCCTATCCTGTTCCGTTTCTTCCTTTTCCAGCCCTTATCCGTTCTGCATTTCCCCCCTACACTTCCTCCTCCACCTCCCGAGCCCATCCAATTGCCTCCTCCCCCAAACACAGCCTCCATCCTCCGCTCAATGTTCTCGACGCGTTCGCCTTACCCCGAACGACCACCGCTTACTACAACATTAACGAATACCACTATCCCTACTTCAAGACCCGTCTTCTCTGTGCCTGATGCAGGTACGGAGATCGTGGTGGGCGTGATGATCGCTATGCCCGTCGAAGAGGGTAGTGCTGCCGAAGAGAAGTGGAGTTTATTGGACGATGGGGAAGAGAGGGATTTGCCTGAAGTCTGCTTGGGAGTCATGAGCGCCAAGATTGGGGAATGACGTGGGTGGGTCGTTCCGTGTGAAGAAGCATGTTCGCGCTTTCTAGGTCCTGCATCGAGCTTCAGTATAGGTTGTCACGTGGCTGAAAAGAAGAAACTGAGCGAGGATGAGTCGCTTTGGAAATTGGAATTAGTATATGTCCCTGTCTATTTCTCGACTGATCTCGCGCACCGATTGTAGAGGATACATAAGAATCCGTTTCATCGATTGTAGGCAATTAGTAGAATTATCAGACACACTTGTTCGGTATGCATTGATCTGGATCCACAGACCACAAACACGCATGTGTTATGCAGCTAGTTCTATGCGGAGATAATGTGATGTGCCCAGACTGAGCCGTGGTTGCGGGAGCGAGTAAAGTTGGCGCACGGATCCTTGTTGAGGAATACGAGTAACTTGATACGAGTGATCCGTTCGTCATCCTGCGCGTACTCTGTCTTTTCTTCCCATCATCGTGGCACCGTTTCGCACACTGCTGACACCTCTGGCAGACGCATACAACACGATGTACGCGTGTCTAGCATACATGCATCCATCGGTCCCATGACCACTGGTACATGTATGTATGCATCAGGATGACGAGAACCGTCGACATACACACACTCTCGCACAGACCCCCATACGCATAGCCACACAAGGGGAGTTTGAGCGTTTCTTTGACGTTTCATCTTTTTTTGATTGTTGTTGTTGATCCGCCCCAAGGATGTAGGGGTGGGGGAGCCGAGCGGCAGTCTATTCGCGTGCGAAGTACGATCAGACATCAAACAAAGGAAGGGACCGCGACGAACGGATCATGATTCGCTCGGATCGCCTATCGTCACACCTACTGAAGTAAACCTTCGGAGCGGGAAGGCGATCACTGGGGCGTAGAAAAGGAAAAGAACACCGCATGGATTTCCGAGGGGCTGAAGGAGCGCTATGCCTTTCAGAGATATAGATGTACTCGAGTATGTATATAACCCACTTCCAAGGATCCTTCTCTCTCCTGCAGCCTAGTGTAGTGCTTTCTTTGTCTTCTGTTCATTGCAATCCAATCATCTGCGTAGTGATCTACTGTGTGAAGCTGTAGATAGTTTGTTTAGTTCTGTTCGACAGTAGCCCCCACAGACATCATCACGAGTACAGCACCCACCCTCATCTCGTCCGAGAAGCGAAGTAATTTCTGCACGCGCACAGTATCTGCAAAGTCGGTATCACGCCAGCCAGGGGTACGTTACCAGTACAAGTAGTGCTGTCGGTCACGTAAATCGAATAGGAGAGTACTTCACTACTCTCACGGTGACTGTGCACTTACTGTATAGACACCGGGCCGAAAGACGAAAAGTAGAAGCTGTCTATAGCTAGCCGTACGTGCAGCTTATGAGCCAGAAGAGAGAAGAAAAGGTCGAACCTGCTGTATAACATTGCGATGTACGAGTCTTCTTACAGCAGAATGTGGCGCCGAGGGAGATTTGGTAGGGAGAAGGTGGCGCTCAATGGGAATGGGAAGGGTGGACGACACGACGTTAGGGTGTTGTGTACCCGTGAGTGCTTTGCTGTCCTGCTTCGCCGGAGTGTCATCTACGACATGGTCAGGATGGATGTCTTGATACATGCATGCGTGAGCACAGTCAGGTCACACCAAGCATTGATCCTCATCTCCGGGAAGCAAAGGGGAGACATTCGAGTTAGAAAGCCGCGCTTGAAGGAACAACACTTAGGGCAGGAAGTGTGTCGCTGCTACCAGAGACAGCATGCTGATCTTTCGTACACCCGGTCTCTGCATCGACATCCAACACTCGCAACCAGTCCTTCTGGTCCTGTTCCTCTCCTCGACGGGTGTCTACCTCTTTTACCCCCACATCCGAACCCCAGCCACCCTGATCCCTCAACTGCCATCTCTCATCACCACCTCCTCACACTCATACAGCCGCGCCGCACTCATCGTGGCGCAAAAGCAAAAGGAAGAAGCCAAGATAGCTACGATCTTGTCCAGTCTCGAGGAAGTATCTTCTGGTAATGTACTCGCATGCGGTGGCGGGAGCTCGACCGTGGTGCGTGGAGAAGAAGGAGGAGGAGGAGGGGTCGCAGGGTTCTACGTCTTTAGGAATTTGTGGTACCGGGATCGGCGATTCTGTGAGTCGTGTTCGCTTCTGGATTGAACCGAAGTACATTCTGTCGTCCTAGAAGCACGATTTGACTTTGCTCGATGTCGCACCAAATAATCAAACCGATGACTGACATTCGATATCGACTCGCCTCTTGATCGTCAATACTGGACTGTATGATCCGCCCCTTCACGATCTTCGCACGCCTCGGTACGTGCGCTCCGCTTGAACTGCACATGTAGACATGTTCACCGACGATCCCGAAGAGGCCGGGAACGCCCCCGATACCGACTTCGTGCTTTCCGGTGGCAAGCTCAAGCAGCTGGTGGTCAGACCGCTGAGTGCGAAGCCTAGTCGAGGACGATGTTTCCCCCAAGAAGCGAGTGAGTCTGTTTCTGGAATGAACAGAAAGCTGTATGACCGCCCAACCTCTGCAAGCATCACACTGAGACTGATCAGAACCTCTTTGCTCTTCGTGCAATCTCAGTCTTCCTGAATGACCAAGCATCGGCGAACCGACAGGCCAAAAACAATAGGTGGGAGTTCGAACACTACCATTTCGCGGCGGAATCGATCTTGGGCGGACTCGCTTCACTCTCTATAGCTTCAGCTTCAGCAAACGAAAAACTCGGCCAGAATCAACAAGATAGATCCCAGCGTGCGCACTTACTCGAGAATACCATGGCCGAGGGTGGGAGCAATCGATGGTTAATCATACCGTGGGAGAGTCGGTGGAGAGATATGGAAGGGCTCAATGGGCCTATGGTAGAATCCTTGTTTGAAGGAAGTGAGTCAGGCAGAGAGAAACTCATCGACAGTGATTCCGAGGAGTATGTTGCAGGCCGAATACGATCGCTCACAGATAGCTGACATCGACAACTCCTCCATCTGACGCTCGACCCTGTTTGTAGGATTCATCGACAATCAAGCTTGGGAGTCGACAACTTCGGATCGCTGGATTGTCTTTTCGAAGGGTCAGTTGGGTCCCGGTAGTCATTTGCTATACCCGTATACGTGAAATCTCCTACTGTGAAGTACAATCAGCTGACGATACCCTCTATCCGTCGCTTTGAAATGATCCCTTGTCTCTGATGATCATGTTTGGCTCGTATACCTCGATACAACGTATTCTACCAAAACGGACACAGTGGTCATTGTCGATCGATGGGCTTCGCAACGCCACAACCCCCTCGCGAGCGAATGGAACCAGACCGCCTTACCTATCTTAGACAGCCTATTATCGCCCGAAAACGAAGAGGATCTCGGCACACTCACTAACGGACAGAAACTATCTCATTTCCAACACATTAACTCCAACAACCACTACTTCAAATCTCAAACGCGAACTCACACTCAAGCTCGATCTCAGCAGCTCGCGGCGTACCGGCACTTCCAGGCTACGTGGAAAAGCTACCGCGAGAAGATGTTATCTTATGTCCACCTACCTCTTTTCTCGCGACGCCGAGGTCAAGGTCCAGGCGAGCTAGTCGGAGGAAGAGGAGATAGACCCAAAATCGTGGTGGTTGATAGCACCGAGAACGATCTGCGCTTGACAGACGAAGGGAATGCAGATCTGATTGATGTGGTAGCTGAATGGGGAAGGAGCGGAAAAGCAGAGCTGGAAGTGGTGCTGCTTGAGAGGATGGTCTACGATGATCAAATTGCTGCGTTTGCCGATGCTGATGTGAGTAGATTTTTCATGCTGTCGCTGCACTCGCACTATCAGGGGTGAATCTAATCGCAGCCGGGGTATCAGAAGGTAGACTTACATTCAATTGGCTACTTGTTTTTTGGCAGGTCGTCATCGGCGTGCATGGGGTCGGGTTGACACACCAGCTGTGGATGCCATCCTGTGGCAAAGTCGTCGAAGTGAGTAAGCCGCATCCTAATCTGATCCCTCGGCTTCAAGCGCAACATGCTACTGTGCTATTGTGCGGTCTTACAGCTGGCATCGCTAGACATCAGGTTCAAAATTTGACGAGTCTATTCCCGCAGATCTTCCCCGACGGCATGTTTGCGAGGGATCAGCAGATCGTAGCTCAAGTGTTGGGACATGAGTACATTGCTATTGTGAGTGAACTCTTACGGTCCCCGGTCCTCTGGCAGCCTGCCTTGTTTGTCTGACTATTGACTGATTCCGGATCGCGATTTCTTGAACGCATGATACTGCAGTCAAGTGACAGAGTACTGCACAAGTACGAGTGGCTACAACTCCATGCTCAGACCCCGTTGACGACGATGGACAGTCGGCGAGCTCCAGACATAAACATCGCCGTGAGTAGACCGCTCAACGCGGTGCTGACTCTTACACCATAAGCTGATCAAATCCAATCCAATCCGGATCACTTCATTTCGTGATGCTGGCAGCTGAACCGGGATTTCTTCGCGGGAGCGCTTGATAAGTTCATCTTCAGTTAGCCAGCTACAAAGACCAAATGAAACAGAACCTTACGCTAGATGATAGGCGGAACACCTGGAAACGCGAAAGCCATCTGGTTTGGCAAGCCTTTGTGATATAGTGTCTTGAATATCATAGTGTTATTTCAGTACTGTGCGGACGCATGGATGCAACGCAGGGACACTTAGCAGCGATGTTCTGTACTGGTCTTAGCAGCAACACTCAAGTCAGTGTGTCCGCTTGGGGTCGTGACTGGCCTTTGAGAGCCGACTAACCATGTAGCTGGTAATGCATGCTTGGTATGCCTTGATCGGGCTTGAGGTATTGGGATACTGGACTGATTGGACCTCAGTCACTGACACGTTGACAGATGGTGATGGGGTGGGCATGTATGGAGATTGAATGGGGTAGAATCCTCGAGGAATGTCGTAACATGCGATGCGTTGCGTATATCGCCCACTGGGGACCACGTTCGACTGGTCGCACGGTGCCCCCATGTTCGTCCGGGTTTACAGGTCCCAAGCCCGTTTCAAGCCTGACCAAGTGGCAAAGGCGATACTGTATAGGCATGGACATATGAGATCAGAAATGCTCCGAACGAAAAGCAGTAATTCGTGTACAAGACGAAGTGAGGTGATGATGGTAGGCGAGCCCAAATTACTCACCTCGTCATTGGGACCACCTTAATATATCCGATTGTCAATCCCACGTAGAATCCTCGTAATCCTCCAGCCTTATAGATTGCCGCTATAGATTCCCGCCAATTGATTCCGTCTCCTCCGTGGGCGGTCGCTACCTGCATCCTCCTACGAACCACCTCAAAGGGGTACGAGGCTGTCTGACTGATCGCCCCAGCAACAGCTCCACATCCCAAGTCCGTGATCGTCTTGTGACCCTTCAATACCGGTATGTAATCCGCCGCATGCCTTTTCAACGTGCCGTACGTCAAGAATGAGACACCGGCGTAGGGTATCATTCCAGCGAGAGTTATGCTGAAACCCCTATAGAACGGGTGGATCGGTATGGCTCGGACCAGTGGAGAAATGTTGCTTTTCCGGCCTTGGGAACGAGCGAGATCGTTCTCACGATATATTGACTTGACGGCACCGAGCAATGTCGTCCGTTCAGACGATTTCGTCTGATACGCCAACCGAACTCGTATCAGTTCCAAGGGATATGTGACCAAGACTGACGTTACACCGGCACATGCACCGGCCACAAAGAATCTCGCTGGCGTCCTTTTCTCCGGGGTATCGATGAGTATCTGATCATACAGAGAGTGAGTAAAGTTCGCCGTCGAGCGGTTGTCGGCTCTTTTTGTGTGACTGTGCAATACTGTGCAATAGGTGGCATTCTTATCACTCACTCTTTCCAGCCAGTCGTATGCCATATACTTGATCGACGCATATGGAGCGATCCGAAGCACGGTGGCCAGATGTCCTTGAAAGAGACCTCGAATGCCTTGTGAGTGATATATCGCACTCAACGCATTTATCAGTCCGGCCCGTTTGCCTAGAAATAGACCAAGAATGAGATTGATTGTCAGTTCCTCTATATCACGGTTCTACTGTTTTTTTTTTTGTAGCCGACACTCACTGGCAAACTTGAGAAAATCCTCGTTGGACGTTTGCATCAATATCTTGACTCGATCCAACGGGGCTACAGCTGTCTTGGCCTAGTTCATGAGACAAACATGCGAGTTAGCTTCACGGAAGTACATGGTGAGTTCTAATCAGGAGCGCGACCTACCACACAGCCAGCAATCCCTCCTGCTACACCGGACGTGATTACTACGATAGCATCATGTCAGCTTGGAACGTCACACGAGCAGTGACGTTTTCGCGCACCATAATCCCAGCTCGCTTTGTCCGTCTTGGCTCGATGTCTACTTCTCCTCCATAGTTTCCGCGCGTTCCAAGCATCATCCGCGGTGACAGCAATTGCAGGAGACGAAGACGACGACGATGACGGATAGGCTTGCTCGAGGGGCGATGAGGCGATGAAGTCGTAGAAAGGAGGCAAGGCTCGTTCTTTGCCCTTGGTGCTGATCAGAGGCAGAGCGTACGTATGCGAAGGTCCCGATGAAGGGCCGGAGGGATCGATCATGCTCCCGAGGAGAACAATGATGTGAAGGTCAAAATGGGGGAAGGATGCGAAGAGGGGAACAGATGAATCAATTTTCGATGATATCGATGAGATGGGATAGGTTGAAGTGTATTTTGCAGTGATTTTGAGTCTCGGATCAAAGGCCATACAAATTGCCGGCGACGACGACGACAACGGGGGAACGGGGGAACGGGGAACGGGGCTCGTCTGCCAGACCCAGCACCACGTGGTCGGACCTCTGCGATGCAGCTGATGCAGCCAAAAGCGGCCGGCGGCGATCCCCGTTGTTGTTTTGCCATTGCGGCAGGGGGCAGGGTGAGTGCAATTGCAAGCCGCTTAGAATAAAGTTGCAAGTACAGGACAGTCGCAGCCGTGCCTGACCGTTTTAGATCGTTATCGTGCGGTGAAACCTAAGCACCTGAGTTAACATGGCCGTCAAGAGAGCAACTGGTACTCATTCCTCACCATCGCACCGCAGACATCGACTGCGAAACAAACAGATAAATTCTACTTTGTTTGGCCTCTCGACTGGGAGAGGTGTGATCAACAAGACTCGGCAAACCGCTCGCCAAACCGTACCACTCACTGATATCCGCTCAGAAATCTGGCGATCATTGATATCGGACCGGCAGCCATCCTTCGATTCATCTCGCATCCCCGCAGTCCCAACGAACAACCATATCTGGACAACATGACCTCATCCCGCCGATAAAGCGATCCGGATCAGTGGATCCACCAAAGCAATCTCCGCTTCCTCCTCTCAGAGACCTCTGGAGCGATACCTGACTGGCTGTCGTGCAACCGGAAATACTCTGTGGACGAGCATCTGGAAAGGAAGGAGATCAGCGAAGATGGATCAGTCGTCCCGCCTCTTGAGCGGATGGACGAGGCCCAGGTCCTTGTTGACTCTAGTACTAGGATGTGAGCTATGTTTGACCATGTCTATGACCCAATGCCAATGGCAGCCGCTGAAGACCCTGTTCTTCTACTTAGCTGCTGTAACACTTCTGATCGTACTGTCGTTTTACTTCTATCCTTCCATGGCAGAAATAGCTGTAGGTCGTTTCTCCTTCGGCTGACGCGCTTGATGTTTCTCGCTTATGTTTCCATACTGTTTCATGATGTGGTCTGCAGTCAAATAAGATCAGCTTGCCAGAGATCGCCCTGCCGCCATTTCTCAACCTCTCTGCTTCATATACCGAGTCATTGCCTATCTCTGCTGACCCGACCATCAGCTATACGAAATGGCTTGGAGGTGTACCGGGATATCAGGTCTTCCAGAATATATGGGTGAAGAGTGGCGCAATCTGTGAGTCCGTGGGGTTCTTTCTATCCTTCTGATCGCGTACATGTTGGAACTTGCGCAGGAGTCTCTAATGTTGCGTTACAGGCTGGATTGTAACATTCACGTGTTTTGGTTGAGATGCTGATCGTTACCTAACCATACCAGACTTGGTCAACCCACAACGCTCAACAGTACCCGGTATGAGCAGAGTGATTAGTGGCGACACTCGGTGGGAAATCATGAGACAGACGGATGATCCAGCCTTACATGGTGCAAGAGATGCCCTAATACTGGACGGATCAACGGGTAAGATTACCATGCGCCCTACTTTTTACCTCGACAAGTCAGGTAGAGAGAGGCGCTGATGAGATACAATGCTTTTCTTGCTGCGTACGATAGTCTTTCTGAACGACGGCGCTAAGACCGACTCATGGCACTATCTCTCCTCGTACTATCATCTTGTCGCCGAGGTGCTACTGGGCGGCATCACAGCCCTGGCATCCGTGCCGGCTACGAGGGAGATGGTTGAGGAAGTGAGAACAGGCGTTGAGGTTCCCAAAGTTCCGAATAGAATCGCCATACCGTGGCCAGCGGCGGAAGGGTGGAGAGATCCTGATGGGGTGAATGAGTTTATGGTAAAGGGGATCTTCGGCACTGGTGAGTTTTCCGGACAATGATTTCCGGATCATCTGATTTGGAATGCCTACTTCTCGAGCTCGATAGCAACTGACCAAGCTCTATGACGTTCTGTTATTTGCGACCACTCAGACATACTGGAACCCATAAATTGGAAAGTATTGAGCGAGCCAACTACACCACATCATGGGTGGATCTTCATGCCCCGAGGTGAGTACATGAGCCATATCGACAATTCCATTCTGATCACCCTTTGATCATCCGACGTATGTAGTGGTGATCATCGACCGCTGGGCAGCCCATCGACACAACCCACTTACGGACGCTGTCAACAAGATGTCAGCGTCAATATTTGTCCGACCTCATCCGCCATTCTTCTTCACGCCAACGCGTCTAGCGCTCCTCTCGCATCTATCCATACCTGTTCCTCCTGCACGAATGCAACCTCAACGCTCATTACGCAAGATACCGAAGATTGTGTACGTAGATAGACAGGACACGAGCAGAAAACTGAGTGCGACAGCGCATGCGGAGTTGGCGGTCGTACTGGGGGAGATGGAGGCTGTTGGAAAGGCTACGGTTGGACATAAAAAGATGAGCAAATTGGTGCTTCCGGAGCAGATTGAGGCTGTAGCCGACGCAGATGTAAGTGCTCCATCTGTTTAGATACACTTGACAGCTGACGCGTTGTCGCCAAACTGTCAGATATTGATTGGGGTGCATGGCGATGGCCTAACGCATCAGATGTGGATGCCTGAAGGAGGCGTAGTGATAGAGGTGAGCGTCAACATTGAAGAGGTACTAGCTCGGTCACTAATGATATCCCTTGCTTTCTAGCTGCTCCCGCCTGACTCCTTCATGCGAGAAAACCAAATCGTAGCAGATGTGCTAAATCACCAATTCATCCCTGTGGTGAGTCACATGTTGTCCGTTGGCATACAAATCATTACTCGGCAATGCCAGTGCTGGTGGTATGGAACGCTGGCTGATCATGACTGGATTGTAGTGGGAAGACCGAGCGTTGTCACGGGAAGAATGGGATTCGCTGCCCCGACAGCATGGTGAACATCTACTAAACAACGGCGAAGACATCCCGGTTAGTCCTGTTCCCGCATTCTACCAAAACGTGTCAGAAGCTGACAGCATATGTCGATCTTATTATCCATAGCTTGACGGCACGTTCCTGCGACTACTGCTGGAAGAAGTCATACAGCGCATGACTGGAGAACTGACATGATCGGCAACCGGGGCCACCCATGCAGAAATACACTCGAGAAAGTATACACATACAGACCCCATACGCGTTCGTAGCATACAGCCAGAGCGAAGAACGAATCTCGCGTCGTGTGGTACCATATCACCACCCATACTCGACATTCAATGACCTCCGAAACCCGATCACCCATGAAACGATAGAATTGGGATTGGGTTTCGGTTTCGGTTTGGCGCAAGCCTGAATGGCCTGTAGGCGTGGTCTCCGCGAAAGAAGCAGCAAGATAAAGTACGTGACTATCAATAGGACTTTTGATCCGCACTTTTTGACCTGCATTGTGGCATGAAATAAGTCATATACGCACTCGGACAAAGTGTCATGGCATCTAATATAGAGATGAGCGCATTGATGATGACTCCAAAATTGTAGCGGCGATTATCGAGCACGTTACAACGGTTTGATGGTAATACAGTGGACAGTGAGACAAAAGCTCCAGCAATCGACGGAAGGCGGGTCAGGACGTTCGGGAGGAATAATAGAGGTTCAGCACAAACACACCAAGCGAGGGGATAAATGATCTGCGCCTCTACTCTATGGTACGCAGCATGACAGATGCCCCATATGAAGCGGCGAACCTAGCCTTCCGTCGCCTCTAGCAGTTCCCCATCCCCTTCATTTGAACCAACCCATCTTCCACCCTACACCAAATAAGCTGGCGCCGACGACTAGCACCCCGAAGATGAGCAGCGGTGGGAGCATATATGAGCCGTAGCATTTGATCTCGCTAGACACCAAATGCACTATCAGCACTGCATTTGGGCTTTGACTTCGTGTTTGATATAAGATGGGAAGAAAGAGATAAATGAGCATATAGGAAGCTGGCTCCATCATAGGTGAGGGTGTGGGGTGAGAAACAACACCGTAGCTGTCTTGAGGCTGGCGAGCAATACAGACCCCTTCTCCAAGAGGGAGATTGTGGTATAGCGTGAATCCGAATCTAAGGAAAGGAAGCGAGCCGACTTTAAGTTGGTGAGTGAAATGAGATCAGTTCACTCACGACCATAAACACTGCCTTGACAATTTCGGTAAACCAGGTTTCCGCTCCGTTTTCGTCTGCGTGCTTGTCAAAGGCGATCCCTCCCATGCTCGATGTTGCCCACCACTACCACCACCACGACCTCGCTCTAAATCGGAATCGTCGATGGGTACAGGGAAAGGATCGTGTCCGTCATTAGGTGAGAGCGCGGACGAGGTGGAAGAAGGGAATGAGATTCGTGTTGTTGATAATCTGGAGGACGATGAGTGGTTCACGTGAGCGGAGGGTTTAGGTCCCGGCTTGGTGATTTGGTGCTGTGGGAGGAGGGGCTGTCTGTCGTCAGATGCTGAGGACGAAGACATCTTGAGTGACTAACACTACGATACGGATGCGAAGATGGTCGTCAATGGACAGGGAGTGGTGCAAGCACGAGCGTGCCAGCGTAGTCGTTACAGGTGAGTGATATTCTTTGGTCGTGAGTAGTCCAGCTACGATAAATGTTGTAATGACCACTCTCGCAAGATGAATATGTATCGTTATCGCCCGCTCCAAGCTGAGTGTAGCTATCGATCAATATAGACATCCCCGGTGAGGTAGGTGGCGACAGACAGTCACTTCGAGATCGTCGGGCCCAATTGGTGGTTCGGGGCGTGGGTTAGTAACCGGTGACGTACATCCACATGTACCAGTGTCGTTTGTTATTCCACTCCCAGCTGCAATCTACTGTACGGTGAGTCTCGTCAAGTTGCATCCGGTCAGGTCTGTTGCTTGGTTTCGCATGTCCATTCAGAATGTCCAAGTTACCCATGACGATCTGAATCCCCGACATCCTGGTCAAGACTGTCAAGCACGATAGGTTGGTCGCGCTCTACGGTCGGGTTCCCCATGCAACTCGGCGTAAGGCCTGCGAGAGCGGGGCGCAGGGCGCGCAATCCAAAGTCGAGGTGCTCCTAAGTGCGAGAGTAGAACATCTTTCCGGTGGATGAGTATACAATGAGGGGGCATTGGCATCAGTGTACCACTTGCCAGTCTCTAATGCACGTACACTGGTTGAGATACCGTACGTCTGTGTCGATTCGGCGTCACGGTTGAGCCTTGACTACGTCGCCACCCCAGCGGAAACTTTCCGAGGCGATGACCAACAGGGCAACCATGTATTTACACCAGCTCGACCACGGGTCTGCACTGTGACATCATCATCGCCATCACCACCATGCTTGACTGTTAAACTCACCCGATGAAAGGATCGACCAGATAACGACGAGTCTTGTTCAGTCAATATACACACATTGACACAGTCTCGCGGACCGAAAGAAGACGGTCAAAAGGAAGGGCAGACAGAACTCCTGGATGCGAAGTGGACCGAGCGAAAGTGACTGGATTGACCGCTCGCAGCTTCATCGAAGGCTTAGGGCACCAGTAACTTATCTCACATATCGTTGTAACCGTATACGCACGGGGAGACTGTACCTGTTGCCCCTGGCTTGGCAGACACACCCTTACAAAATACTGATTGACAGACGGGCAATTCCTGAACAAATCCATCGTTGCGCACGATTTCAAGTGTACCCCGCAGCTCAGTACCTTCTACTGTTCAAGGCTTCGAATCGTAACACTGACCCTGTCCCCAGACCTACTGTGCTTCAGTGCCATCTATCCCTTGTTGATCTCCACTGACATTGACATATTCCCACAATATCGCCAACAGCGCCGAAAGTACTATATTCCAAGACCCATCCTCACGTCATGTCACACGGACACGCTAACGGTGCAAGGCCCACACTTCTCATAGCTCGTAAGAGCGGCAAGCTCTACGTGATTCCCATCACGCACGCTACTGCAGCTTCGTCTGCTGCAAGCGCAAGCGCAAACGCACCAAACGCAGACACCACCCACAGACATGCTCCTTTCGGTCATGGCAATGAACCAGAAGGTGGATTCGATAAGATCATCGATCCGTCGGTCGTTCTGCCTCAAGTGCTGTTGGGCGGCGAGGAAAGCGTCAGAGATCTTCATTGGTTGGATCCTATCGTTCTAGCTTCCTCTGCTGGTTATGAAGACGCCGTTGGCGCACAAGGTGGGAACGGAGGGCAGAAGCTGGACGAGGGGGCTGTACAGAGGCTGTGGGAAGGATGGTTCATCGATGATCCAAGGAGAAGCTTGAGCTTGAGCGCATTCAACGAACGGGTGGCAGAGTGTGAGATGCAGGTGATGCGGTGAGTAATGGCGGGTCTAATGGCACCCTCTACTAGCTCACGATGCCCCACCCCAAGCAAGCCGCTCAATGCTCAGCTGGGGAGGTGCACAGTATACGCGACATGAAAAGCCGAGTGCCGAATCAAGCTGATAGACTGTATAATTCGGGCTATGGGTACTATGCACTATAGCTCCCTCCAAGCAGCACAAGAAGACCCCAAGCTTTCGCAGCAACACTACAACCGCGCCATCAAATGGCACGATCGCTTTCTCCAAGCAAAGCTCATACACATCGTGTTGGATATCTAAAGGTCGTTAACAGTGGTCGGGAATGGGAAGACGTACAAGTCGGTAATTGAGAAGAAGGTCTGCAAGCGCCAGGAGCAGCTACAGCACCAGGCGTCATCAGCGGGGAAGATGGTCGAGATCGGGGGACTGAAAACCTGCGTGGGGCTCGCTGAGGGTTGGAAGTTGAAAGGCAATGAGTGAGATGAATGCTGAGTTGTTCCGCTCACCTTCATGATCCGACTTCTTGGATCCATCCCACAATTGTGTTCTCGATGTATCTATCCCGTACTGTGGAATGGCTGTGAACTCCGGCGCCGCCTCTTGAAGCCGTGGCTGAATGTGTCCGATCGGTTCTCATGGCGCCGGGAAGAGAAGCAAGCACGAGACAGCGTTTCAATACTATCTCGAAGGCCTAGTAGATCTATGGCCATGGAGCTCTTGCACCGTTGCGCTATCCCACGAGGTGGAGCAATCTTCTGGTTTGAGCAAGATGTAAGTACGAGTAACCATTGCAGTATCCCATCACACGTCCTCATCTCATTATCTGTCGTGAATCACGCGGCCCGCCTTATACGCAAAGTGCTGCATAATGATCTGCAGCCGGGTCTACGGCGCTTCTTGCACATAACACCTACTATCGAGGGAGATACCAAACCGACCTAACTTGACGACCAACCCCCTACACTAGCGAACAAGCTCTCCTCGGCAACATCGCCACTATTGCCCTCGCCGCCCCAGCCAAGACGGGACCCAAACGCTTAGCGTGGAACGTCATCGTAAGAGCTGCTTGTGAGGTCGTGCTCCTGATGCGGTATGCCACGCTTGGCTCGCTGCACAAGGCTTTTGACCGTGAGTTGAATTACTCGAGTACATTTCATGATTTGTATCGTTCACTCTTCACTCAATCCTATTGCTGCGGTGTCCGTCTTGGTCTTGGTTCTGGTGTCATACAGTAACTGGTCCTCTCGTTGTTAAGGTGAATTGCTGACTGTCGTCCAAATTCGAATCCGGCTGTACGGCTCGAAACTCTTCAACACTGCAGGTCTCGCTCAGCTCGACATGAGGGATTCCGCCGCGAAGTCAGGTCAGAACGAAGAGTCACTGACAAGCACCAACAGACTGATGGCGGACTTATTTACAGACAAGCCGTCGGAGGAGTGGGCTCACGGGAACTGTATCAGGCAACACATATGCCACGAGTAGCTCAAGGCGATGATATATAGGCACCCCTTGCGTAGGAGCAGTCCGAGTGTAAGACCACGAGTCAGTAGAAGATTCTCTGAGCGAAATTCCTCGTCTCGGGGACAGGCTACAATGTTTCATATACACATATACATGTCAAGATGCTGTACAATCCCCAAATTTCTCCGCGCTCTCAGTGACCTTACATTATGTTGATTACTTCTTCCTATACGTTACGATGTTCGATCACGCCTACCAGTGATGCGCACAGGCCATGCCGGTCTCCTATCGAGCTGCACGACTTGACACATCTTTCATAAGAACGTTTTCATTTTGAGTATGCCCATGCCCATAAAGGTGGTGTAGACAGCACGGGTCGGCTTATTCAGTATTACCTTACCTAAGGAAAAGGGATCACTTGAAAGCTTTCTTGACCTCGCCTTTGGCTTCTTCGTACTGGCCCTTGGCCTTGCCAGAGAGCTCGTGAGCCTGCGATGGGGTCAATGCAAGCACTCGAGTTGTCAGCTCATACCCTTTAGTGGTTCCCATCACTGCCCTCTAAAGTATGCTTAGATCGAGGATGGTGTATAGAGTGGTTCAACGAGCGATCATGAAAGAGCGGAAGACGCTCGTGGATAGATGTCGTATCCGCTCGCTCGCTTGGCAAGATGCATGGAAGGAATTTGAAGAGCGCAACAGCTTGGTTGCGATGCGAATATCTCTACTCACCTTGCCCTCCGCTTGGTTCATGTACCCCTTAGCAGTACCCTCCGCATGATCGGCAGCGCCCTTAGCCTTCGACTTGGTAGAATCGGAGCCGAAGAAGTAGTATCCGAGGCCGATGAGCGCTACGGCGCCTCCACCGTAAAGGAGAGTATCTGAGTGGGACGGTCAGGACAGAGGACAGGAGCACAGTAGCCCATGTATCAGCTCTGATGTCTTGCTTGTCCAAGAAGGTTGGTCGAAGTCCAGAGCCCGACAAATGGGATTCCGTATGGCACACAGGGTGTGTGTGGAGCGGGAAAGAAGTTGAAATGCCCTGACTCACTGTCACTGCCGCCTTGAGGGGATCGAGGGGGAGGAGAAGTAGGTCCACCCGGTCCGCTAGTAGGGGGCGGGTTGGTAGTAGGTGGAACCTGACTCGCATAGAGTCTCTACAGCGCGGGCCCAGGACAACGTCAGTAGGAGTTGATTCAGTCTGATGCCCGCCTCTGGCGGATCACCTTCCCGATAGACGCTGCTATCTCAGAAAGGTCCCGACAAGAAGGCTTGAGATTGATCAGACTTACAGTAGCCACGGTTGGCTTGAGGATTCGAGAAGCACTTCGGATCGGAAGCCTTGTCAACATCGTTTCGAGTTGTGCGTACACTTGCTGGTGCAGTGGTAATCAGATCAATTCTTGTCGTGCTGAGAAGACAGTATAAGCTGTGTGGTATTCTCGATAAGTTGAAGGACTTGGAAGAATCAGTATGATCAGAGAAGGACGGTGGCGAGCGGTATAGAATGTTCATTGGGTCAAGCGGGAGTGGACAAGGGGTCAAGGGGGGGGGGGGGGGGAGGAATGCATGGCATGGCATGCGAGGTACTGTATGTGAGAGCGGTTGAGGTCGGTCGGGTCAGTGAGCTTGAACTGGGCGAGGAAAGAAAAGTGACCACTGTGACATCATGCAGTCGCAGTCTGTGATGTGCGTAAGAAACGTTGGTCTGCAGCCAAGTCATTGTCATTTGTTTCTAAGTTAGGTATATAAGTTAAGAGGTCACAAGGAATGATGGCATGATACCATGATGGCATGATGCAGATGACGATGACGACGACAATGGGGATGGGCATGTTTCTCTGACCGGCCCACGTGCGGCTCTGGCGACTATGCATGTCACCTTGTTTACTTTTACGCATTTGCTCACTGGCTTGATTGGAGTGTCTTTCTCATGCATGCTGAGTATGTGTGTAGGAATCACTGAGCACGTGTAACCTTTTTTACGCACCGGGGACACATGCTTAACATGTCAGAGCAGAGGATCGAAGCAGCAGCAGGCTCTTGCTTGGCACAATGTGGTGCAACATATCCCCATCTCCGCACAGTATATCACGATCCTGGCGTCGGCCAGGCTCGGTTGATCCACAGCAACTCCAATGGAACTCTTCAACAGAACAACCAGCCTGGTGAGTCCCTTGCTTTGCCTGCACTCATTTCGCTTGCTTCGAGCGCCATCCAAGACAGTTTTGAACGCAAATGGTAAACAGCATGCATATCTATATCGCACGCTATGCCCAGCCATGATCATCGACACGATCGAGATCTGTCCACCACAGTCGATCTACTATGATCTATCCGTCACAATCATATCTTGAATCCCAGAGATCATAGAGCGCTTATTGGAACTCCGGTAAGCAGAACTCTCCAGGTCCGTAGGGCTAAAACGTTGAAATCAATCATAAGTCAGCTGGTGTTTCCCGTACGGTTCTTTGCAACAAGCTGATGCAGCTTACCTTTGTCGTAAGGCTATATTATGAATCAACGACGCATGAGAAGGGTGAGAAAATAGTCACAACGTGGTCAGCCGGATGCAATTCGATAGCGACTGAAGGTCATAGCGATGATTTTGAGACGATGAGAAAGAACGCACCTGGTAAGACCAGCAGAGTTCTCCGAAGTTTGTCGGCCGGTTTGAGGTCCAGGCTTGGGCTTCTCGCCCTTGGCAAGGGCATCAAGGATCTTGACCGTCGTCTCGGGGGTAAGGTCCTCGTAGTAGTCATCGCCGATTTGCATCACTAAAGACAAGCAAATGTCATTGTTAGCGAGTTGCACTACAATAACCCGGTAACGATTACCACAGATCCGGATGCGCAGCGCATGATTGGTCACAGCGAAGAAAAGGACGCTAATGATGGGCTCAGATGTATAGTTGAGCAGTGATGTGACAGAAGAATCTGCCTGGTAATCTTGGGTGTGATGAATGGTCCAACGGCCGACTCACTGGGAGCGTTGGAGCAAGCACCCAAACATTCCACCTCGATCAAAGTGAATTTTCCATCCTTGGTGCTCTGTCCGGCGTGAATACCCAAGTGCTTCTCAATCGTCTCCAGGATCTTGGTAGATCCGCATCCTCCAAGCTGACAAGGGGTGGTGGTGCACAGTTGGACAAAGTTGGGGGCGACGGGTTCTCGGTTGTACATCGTGTAGAAGGTAGCGACCTATTGAGCCGGGATCAGCTTCTGGTGATTTGTCTTTATCACTTCCTTCATCTCTATTGCTTCCCATCACGCGAACACCTCCCGACTTCTGCCGTTCGATCCGCGCACTTCGGCTTGACATCACACCATCCTCGCCTACTCGTTCCGCTCCTGCCCTGGATACAGAACCCAAAACCCCAACTCACCTCGTACACTCTCATCTTAGGCATGTCCAACAGCTTTGCCACGGCATTCATAACGCTGATACTCGTCCATCCATTGTTCTGTCTCTGACCAAGATCGAGCAGGGGCATGCATGCTCCCTTCTTGTATTGAGGAGGGTATCGGGAGATGATCTCGTGCGCTCGCTTGAGGTTTTCAGGGTTGAACTCGAAGGGGATCTATAGGTATCGCGGCGAGTAGGCGAATGCTGAGGTTAGCCTCACGTCACTGGGAAGAAAGAAACCCGCCTTTATGAACATGCCCACTCACAGAAGGGTTGTTATAGTCGGTATCTCGATGCTGCAAGTACGCACAACAGGTGAGCGTAACCCAACGATCGCTGTGACAATATTGCATGTTCAGCGACTTACCACAAAGAGCGACTCTGATCTTCTGGCAGGGGAAGAAGTGAAACCTCTTCGACCTGATGATCGTACTACCGCACGGGTGGAAGCGATGGCTGAACGAGCGAATGACATTGCGGTTGCTTTTCAAGAGGTTCTCAAGGTGTCGTGGATGGATGATAGGTGCAAGCGACGACAAGTGAAGATAGATGGGTTATACACGCGGATAAGGGTGAATGAACCTGCCTTTGAAGATCTCGACGTTGATGATCACAGAGGCACTTGTGATAGTGGTGGTGGTGGTGGATGGTATAGACTAACTATTAGTGGTTGAGTGATATTCCGCAACCGTGATAGGACGAAGAATTAATTCCAGGCATGTTTATTGTATTTTATCCCACCTTGTCTAAGTCCCTTCCGCCGGAGGACTGGTTATCCAGATTGGTTGACATTCCGCACTTACGGCAAAAGTTGACCACCCCCAGTTCCCGACCATCGCATCGAGCGATCTCTCATGTTGCTTGTGTCTAGCGACTTTGGCTGTCCATCTCTGCTCATCTGACCGAGTCGACCATCCCGACGAACATCTACAGGAGGGTTTGGAAAGAACTATAGTACAGCCGCAGCATTGTTCATGATCTACGAACCCGCGATCTACCTTCGCCATGCCTTTCGCTTCGTCTTCGACAGCCCGACGGCTTGTTTCCCGATCCGTCCCCTTGCTCACCGCTTCCGCCATATCTGTCACTCTGTACTCGATCCACTCGGCTTACTCACCCATTCTGTCCGATTCAGCGGCCGGCGATCCGCTATCAACATCAATCAAGAAACAAAAAGTCATCACTGCCTCGGCACCTTTCACACCTTTTGCATGGGGCAGTAATCGAAATTTGACAATCGTACCCGATTCCACGGTGGCAAATGTTAAGAGACCACTGCCGCTCACCCAGATTGGTGGGACACCCCTGAGAGATTTGGTATTGGCCGAGAACTATGGAGCTTGTGTGGATGCGAGAGGAGATTGCTGGATGTGGGGCACGGCGTATGATCCTTCGGGAGAGATCGGCAAGTCATTGAGAGGCAAGGTGAGTGTTATCTACGCTCTTTCGGCTATTGAAGACTAGGCATCTCAAATGCTGTTGAAGCTGCGATATGGTCTATGACTGATGGTGTCGGTCACATTGACATTGCCGTAGGGCCTCAAAGAACTCGCACCAGGTCCTGCAAAGCTTTTCGCTCTTTCCAAAGGCGGACAGCTTTACGTTCTCCCCATCGCTAAATCATTGCAAGAAGATCGACGAGACAGAACATCTCAATCATGGTGGTCCTACCTCTTCTCGTCCGATCCTGGCACCGACTATATCGAGCTACAGGCTCAGGGTGGACTGCGATGGGGTGAGAGGTGGTCTGGGGTCTCAGTGGGTCGACACCACTTATTGGCGGTGACGAACAAGGGAAGGACGTTCTCTCTCCCCTTGAGCGAAAAGGCCAACTCACACCGACAACTCGGAACGAAACAAGAGTTCGAGGAACCGCTCGTGACGCCCACAATATACGGCGAGCCATTCCCCTCGGAGAGGGATATCCGATTCGCAACCACCTTGACCGAGATTCCGTCTCTAGCGAAAATCGGCATCGCACAGGTGGCCACTTCCGAGCGAACGTCTTTTGTGCGAACATTCACCGGCCACATTCTAGGTTTCGGAGCCAATGAGAACGGTCAGATTGGTCTCGGATCAACGTCATCGGTGGACATTGTACCTGTACCTGTGGAAGTCGTGTTATCGAGGTGTTATCCCTCTGGAACAAAGGTCGAATGTACGGATATCAAGGCGGGTGGATTGACGACGTTTTATACGATTAGGAGGAGCTTCCCTGGTAGACAGGGCGAGTTTGTGGATCTGCTCGGGTGTGGCAGTGGATTGGGCGGTGCGCTGGGTACGGGGATGTATACCAGTGCGACGGGAATGCCTGTTAGGGTAAAGACGTGAGTGCCGCGATCATTGCTTCGAAATTATACGAAAAGCGCACGAAAGCTGATCATATTTGCGTATTCGATAACGCGAATATAGTATAAGTGGTCTGCAGGAATGTAGGTCCAGCTCAATATCGCATCACAAATGAGATGCAGGAACCGAGCTGACCGCGACTCACTGCAGATTCAGAAAAAGCGAAAACTTTCCTTCCAATCGGTATCCACAACCTCGCGATCTCCTCGTCACCCAACACCCATGTGTATGCCACTCTTGACACAGTGACTCTGGCAGATGCGAAGGGTGTTAAAGAAGGTATCTACGGAAAGGATGTGATGGCTTGGGGTGCGAATGGTGAGCTTACGGGACCTAGTGGGCGGTGCAGACCACATACATCTCGTCGCTCAAAGCGAAACAGTCCCCGACGCCACCGCTTGATGTGGTATCAAATCTTGACAGCTACAGTTCAGTCTCAAGGGATGCGGATGCTAACTATTTTTGCGTGCATTCTGTAGTCGACTATCAGATCGGGAACGGCAAACGATCAAGCACGGCTATTCCTCAACACCTCCCTCCCATTGGACCAAAAGCAATTGACGCTCTGTCCATCAGCCCTCAATCCGGAGTAGCAGGAGCTGCAGAGGCGCAATTGAGCTCTGGCACTGTGAGTTTCATGGGACCATCATCGTAACGCCATCACCTCCCGGCCATCATGCGAGTCACATTACAAGCATAACCTCTTCTTCCTGGAGACGAAGACTTATCGTAGTTGGCGGAAGGCTCAAAGCGAGAACTCAAGCTGATCTGACCATGCCCATGTTACTAAACCCGTGATAGCAATCGCCGATGCCCCACTCTCGACTTCAGCTGCACATCAAAAAGGCAAACGCGTACGACCCATTAGGGAATTTGATCTCGCGCAGAGTCAAGTGCGAGGAGACGCTTGTAGCTGGCTGGAACGCTTCGGCGCTCTACAACAAGATCATCGACTAGCCGTTATGTTCTATAAGCATTCTATGACATGTGATAATGGATGCCACAGTCCGTGTTGTTCGGTTCCGATTTCGTTTTCTGACGATATGACACGGTGACTATGCCGACGGTAATTGGTCGCACGAGTATCATCAAAACTTGTACTGTACTCTTATAGCATCTATTCTGTATACTGTATAACCGGCATGTCATCGCCTATGCTTTGCGGTCTGAACCTCCAGTCTTCAGATACATTCGCTAGGATTACTCGTACAGGAGTCCATTTCTCGAGCACTCCGTGCTCACGCATATAGCTCCGGATGTTCGAATGACCGAATCATCTGCATACAGGTTGGATTACTAGAGCGAGCAAGGGTTAGGTTTGGATACAAAAAAAGGGTATAATTGGACAGTTCGGGAAATGCAAGGTATAATAAGCCGTACTCAATGAATGAACCTGATTCGCCTCCTGCAATGATCTCCCCCTTCGACCCGCAACTTTGACAGACCGCCAATCTTTGAACCACCGAGATCGCCTATGTTGAGTGCGGCGTAATAGATGCCGCCTTTGATTACTCGATACTTGACGGCGGGGCCTGTACCTCTACCAGCCTGATCCCATGCTTATTTTCCAACAACCTCTCAACCTCACTTTCGTCCCAGCTTCTCTCCGCCAGTAACCCATTAGTTAGCCCGCGATCACTTGGCCCTTCGTCCCCCGATCCAGCTGCGCTAGATTCCTCCCACTCGTTTGTCGGAGGCAGCTCCGTGAACACCTTCCTAGCATTATTGACCATTTCCATAAATCCCTCAAGATCAATCACTCGCTCCGAAACTCCCTTGTCATCTCTCAAGATCTGCTCGATCGAGCCGTGCTTCTTGATCAGTTTAAGCGCTGTCACAGGCCCTACTTTCGGGATTCGAGGGGAGGCGTCCGTACCTAGTAAGATGAGGAAGTCGAGGTATGCCGATTGGGAAAGACCTGTAAGTTCTCGTAATTTGACGCCTGATACGAAAGAAAGGGGTTGTGTGGCCGGTGATAGGTGGCGAAGAAGTGGTCCCTGTACAAGTCGACAGGAAGCATGGTGACTAGTCAGTCCATGTTGGCCTGATCAAGCTTCTTTCACTCTCTCTTTTTTCACTCAGGGTCGTTCGCCGTCCCTCCTTTGCAGATAACAAGCAGATCGAGAGGAAATCATGCTGAAACCCGAGGAGAGGCACGAAACTAGGATCCCCGTCATACTCACCTCATATGCCAGCACATCGCTGTCCTCGGTACCGACGTAATCTACTAGGCCCCTCTTAGCTAAAGCAGAAGCCAGCCCCTCAGCTTCGTATGGTATCTTAGCCTCCAGCACCGGCACACCCATTGTCAGAAGCAGCTCCTTGCAATCTTCATGATCCGCTGCTGAAGGGATGTCGAGCGCTCGTTCATAGATCCCTTGCACAGTGGGCACGGCTTGTATGAGGGCATCTAGCCTTTCCAGTGGTTCTGGCAAGCTCGGGTCCTCTTCCATCGCTGAGGTGTCCAAATAAGACGATGGGCCAGATGATATTTGCTCAGGAGTGCCCTCGGTATCGGATAGAATAGTAGGCTCTGGCGGAAGTTTTGGCGACGCAGGTGGAGAGAGGATATCGTTGATAATTTTGCCTTCTTCATCGGTAAGGGCCATCTGGCTCGGCGTCTCTCGAATCGAGTCGGGCGACACCAGTCCCGCCAGCGTCTCGTCAATCTCTTCGACCCTTCCCTCTCGATCTTTCTTTACATCCGCCCCTTGACCTGAATCTGGCGCTGACGATGACGGTGGAGTGACGATCCACTCTTCCCTCAAGTCTTGGGCCATCTCCACCACTCCATCACTCAGTATCATGCTCATCTCATCAGGTTCCAATTCTTCTTTATATCCTGAAGGACGCCTTGCATCGCGATATTCCTGGACGAGCGGTGCGATGGCATCGATCATGCTTGTGATTCGTTCGACTGTCGCATCGTCCGCCTCTGAGAGTGTCGAGACGAGCTGAGACGTTTTGGACGGACCACCTGTAATGCTTTCGGGTTTAGGCGGTAACGGTGGTGGGATGGGCTCGCGCCTATCGGTAGAGTGACTGGGAAGAGTCTTGAGTACTGCACTGGCTACTGCCAGGACTCCCAACAACACTGGTGCAAGCGCGATATCGCTCACTTCCATTGCCACGTCCTTCACCGACCGGCTCGATCCTTTCGCGGCGGGCACGGACAAGCTCGACCCTTGACCGGCCGTGGATGGTATTTCGGCTGTTGATGCAAGCACGGGCTCCTCTGTGAACATGGGTGCTTCCCTCTCTGGCGTGAAGGAGTGAGCTTCCGCAAGTTCTGGCAGGGACTCCTCGAGTACGGAATCGTGAGCGAGTCCGATCTGTTCGACATGAGGTTCCTGCTCCAGATCATGCTTGGACCGCATGAACATGAATCTCGTCATCTCCCAATGGGCACGAACGATCCCTTTCTCTTCTTCCGACATCGCGTTGAAGTCGTGTAGTACTTCGCGAAGATGACGTAGCCTAGACGATCGTTCGATCTCGCGATTGCGTCGGATCAGATGGCCCGCGCGCACTGTCAGACGGCGTCTAGCCTGGACGAGTTATTGAGGAGAAGGTGAAGAAAAAAGAGATCGCCGAATCAGCTTCGGTATCTCAAAAGCCGATGATCTCCTTGGAGTCAGAACAGATGCGATTTCATATGTTGGGCATTGCTGACGAGCACCGCACCTACCTCTGGCGCTTTCCATTCTCTCGGTCCCCGCTCATCCCAAATAGCAACAGGCTTGATCCCATGCGCCCTCATCTCTGATATCAAGCTGTTGTGAGAATGGCGAATACACGACAATGTCAGCCACTCACTCATGGGTAATCGCTCATAGAAAAGCCGCGCTGCCAGTGACAGTGAAGGTTGAAATCGGGAATGTGTTCGTCCGCGGGGCCCGGAAAGCCAAACCTACTTGTACCATCCTATGATCTCCCCTTTCTCCTTGAGTGGGCCGTCTCTTGAGGCAAAATGGTACCGATTTGTCAAGAGGGTCGCATCACTATGCCATACGATGCACAGCGGCAAGCGGCGGTCAGAACCAGACCCAGGACAGCTCAGCAGGCAAGAACGAAAGAGACAAGGAGGAGGAGCTGGTCCAGCATACGGTGCTCCGCTCGCCAGTCATCGGGCAGGTTCAGCAACCAACTTACATAGCGATCCTCTTGCCCTTGAGCTCTGGAGAGGCCCATCTCGAGGGGTATGTGACCATAGCTTCGGGACTATGTAAACCAGAAGAGAGGTCAATCTCGTCAGCTTTCCTACGCCTCGTTTGAGATTGAGATCGAAGCGGTAAGCGGTCCGAGGGTGATAATCGCTCACTGATTGGTCTTGACCCATTTTAGCAGATCCCTGACGCCCATCTTGGCTTCGAAAAGCCTTGCTCGACTGAGCTGTGGTCATGTATTCGTATGCGAGGTGGAAAGAGAACGAGAAAGGCTTTTCTCTTCACTAGACTCGGGATATGTGATCTGGGACTATGAGCTTGACTGACAGCTGTTTGTGGAGTCCCCGCATTACACTGTATGTGTGCGGGATTCAATCAACAAAAACAGCATGTGGAAAAAGGACGAATATCAATGATAAGCAAACTCAACTCGAGCACGACATTATTCATGGTCAAGATTGCTAGTTTCTTCACGGACCATCTCTTCTGGATAGAATCAGCTCTACACTCCTTCATTCTAATCATTCTTCCCTCGGCGAAAATTGAGCGAGTATAGGCGCTCTGTAACCAGCGAAGCTTGAAGGGGCTGCTTATCGGCCTACACCGATAATCCGCAATAAAGTCAACATCAACCATACGACCGGCGCTCTGAGGAAACGACCATTTCGTCGCAGTTCCTTGGGAACGGTGTGTCGCAAGAGTCAACCCTGGGCCGAGTTGAAGGGCTGCTGCTTGCTCGGGGAGGGTTATAGATAGCTCGTCCCGATGGAGACTTCCTCATTGATCAGCACGAGCAAGATGCCCGCACGATCAATATTGGCAGAAGCGAATTTGAGTCGGTATCTGCTTGGTATCAGTCTTCTGCTGGGTGTAGTACTGGTGAGTGGCTTCTATATTCGGCCTATGCTGCTGTGGCCCACATATATAGAGCCGTGTCTGACTCATCATGTCCACCCCGTGCTTGCGATAGCTGTGGACCGCTTCAAACTTTATCACGGCGGGTCTGGAGACGGGAGATGATAGCTACAACAAGCCTTTCTTGTGAGTGACTCTCAGTGATCCTGCGGTCTCCCTTCCTTTCCATGAAGAATTAGAATGATCTCCCCAGTCATACACACTCAATCGCAGATGACAAGTCTCTTACTGACATTCCCTTCGCGCCTTGTGATCTACAGAATAACGTACTTCAACACTGCTTCTTTCACAATATACCTCCTTCCAACCTTATGGAGAACATATCGACCTTCCTCGCGTAGACGCCCTGCGCACCACCATTCGCCCTCTGGCGCCTATCGTCCGCTACCTTCTGAGCAGACCCACCAGCGTGTCTCGCAATCCTCTCCTCGGTCCACGATCAGATCCCTGTCCGCCTCTCCCAGAGCAGCGCGACTATCTCTCGACTCCTCGACCGATAACGAACAACTTTACAATCTCTCAAATGGGCCCAGTGGAGCGACGGCCAATGTGTTGCCGAGGCTGAGTGTGAGGGAGACGGCAGAGGTCGCTGCGTGGTGGTCTGTCGTGTGGTTCATCGCGAATTGGGCTGTGAACGCAAGTCTGGCTTGGACAAGTGTAGCCAGTGTGACTATTCTAAGCAGTACCAGCGGTGAGTGAGGCTTCCGTGCACCGTGCATGGCATCATCATACCATGAAAACGCTCGAAACTATAAAGTACACCTTTCTCTCTACTGGGTTGCAAGTCATGTTCTCAGCGACTGCTTGGTGCTGATGTACGTTCTTTCGATTTTGCATGGTCTAGGCTTCTTCACCCTTGCTCTGGGGAGAATATGCGGTGTGGAGACTTTGACCCGCACAAAGGTGTTAGCAGTAGTCGCTAGGTGAGTTCTTGCGATCGCTCGTGCATACATTCTCGGTTTACCTGCCGTTTCATGACACGTATTGCTTGTCCATATCGCTGACCTCTGCTTTGCTTCTCTCTTCGCTGAAAAATCGACAATACAGCTTCATCGGTGTCCTACTGGTTACAAAATCGGACAACTCCCTCTCACCCTCGGTGATCACCCCCGACGAGCCTGCTCTTCCCTCTCATCCGATCTTTGGCGATTTTCTCGCACTGCTATCGGCCGCGTTCTACGCTGTTTATGTGATTCTGCTGAAGGTCAGGGTGGTCGATGAGGAGAGGGCGGACATGCAGTTGATGCTTGGGTGGGTGGATGTTCATCCTCTGTCGCTGATATCATCACTCCGCCCCACTACTACCGCATTGCACCTCTCGACGTCTGCGGTACGACTTGTGAAGTCGGTCGACAATCGCTCAGGCTTGTCCGCGATACTAATGCAACACGATATCAAACTGCAGCTTCGCCGGTCTTTTCAACACGATAGCCCTAATCCCTGTCTTCCCAATACTCCATTACACAGGATGGGAGACGTTCGAGCTTCCTCCGACGAAAGAGGCTTGGATCATCTGCCTCATCAACTTTTGTATCACGCTTTCGAGCGATTACCTATACGTCCTGGGTGAGTGTGTGAACGGTCTCGTCTTCTATGTGACTTAAATCGTATTGCAGATCGCCCGGGGGGGGGGGGGGGTTGTGCTATTTTCTTTCCTATCAGTCATCTTTGTTCTGTTCGTGAGCTGATCTATTTCTTCTCTGCGCTACTAGCCATGCTCAAAACGACTCCGATGCGTAAGTCACGTCATATGATTTCGCTTCGCACGATCCTGGCCATCATACCTACCAACGACAAGTAGCGTCCCTATACGATGAGAGCTAACATCTACCTGACCGTACTACATACCCGCACTGGGACTGCAGTCGTCACGATCGGCCTATCCCTCACCATCCCCCTCGCTCTCCTCGGCTCGCTATTTGTCCCCTCATCCTCTTCAGCGGACGCCATAACCTTCTTATCGCTGCTCGGCGCAGGATTGGTGTTTGCAGGCTTCGCAATGCTCGGATGGCAAGGCTACGAGGAGAACAAGGGTGTTGAAAGAGCTGTCATTGTGGAGGAAGGTAGTGGTGGCGGTGGGAGTGAGAATGGGGTAGTGAGATATGATGGATATGAGGAAGAGGAGGAAGATGGGGCTTGACTTTGACTTTGAGTTTCTTTCAATGCCGTGTTATACATCAGTATCAGGGTCGCCGGAAGATCGTGATGAGCGTTAGCGTGTCTCTATAATTCACATACACATTTACCATAACGTAGATACAGTACTTCAGTTTTCTCTCGCTATTCGTCTATATACCAATCAGTCCAGGTCTCATCACAACCCATCCAGAGATATCGCTCTTAGACTTCATCATCTCGTCTGGCGCCGTGTATGCATACGTTCTACATGTTCGGCTGCTCAATTGACATAGCCCAGCTCCTGTTGTGAGAGATTACCATTTACGTTGCTGCATGTGCGAGTGCGCTCGCCATACGCCATATAGAAAGACAACGCAGGGGCAAAAGAACACAAACATAATAAAACAATGGTAAAGCGGCCTCACCCTTATGTACTCGTAATCTACTGCCATATCTACCTATTCATCTAGCTATCTTACAGTCGTTCACGTTCAATTCGTTCGTTACATACGATAACCGATGTAATTAGAAAAGTATCCAAGTGCAATGAATCGCTTCTTTCACAGGGGACACAACACTATTTTGACGAGCCATCCTCGTCCTTTGTCTCATCCTACAAACCACTCGAATGTCGTAAAACAAATTGGAAAGCTATTGTGGATCGTGAACCTAAAACACATCCTCGTCCTCTTCTACCAACCCCCAATGATTTACGGGGGTTACACAAGGCAATGCTGCCCCACCTACCGCCATCCCCGGTAAGATCGAACTGCGAGGCTTGAAGCTCTCTCTCCTGGCGGGCGGTCTCCTCCCATCAGCCTTTCCTAGATCATGCCCCTTACCACCACCAACACCGCCACCGAGTCCGCTGTAGGTCGGTTGCACATGCATCGGCTGTATCTTGGAGGAAGATGATGCCGAAGAAAACATCGTAGCAGCCGAATGGGACATTGTTCGTCCTTTCCCTCCGTATCCCCCATTCATCATGGGAGTGGGACTTACGGTGCCCGAATGCACCGCAGAGCGCGTACTGGCCGAGACACTACGCATCGTTTTGTTCGTCACACGCATTGTCGATTCCCCATAGCCACCCATCGTCATGGTGCCAGTCCCCGTGCCGTAGCCGCCAAACACACTGGAAGCACCGGTGTTCAGCAGTCTTTGTTTCTTGTTCTGATACGATGCTGACGGTGTCGGTGTGGGAGCTTCCCGTTTGCCCAGACGCGTCGACATCGATGCGGTTCCCGGCTTCGTGCTGGTTCCGGACATCGTTCGGTAGCTGCTAGGATGAGCTGGTGTTTGGCGCGAAGGGAGAAGTTTGGCTGGGGCAAGGCCTTGTTTGGCTCGCTGATGCATTGATCGGGTGCAGTAAAAAGAGTGGGTAAGTCAGCGCCATGCACCAGTATCCATATACAACTGGTTCAAGCTTACCTTCTTGGCCTCTTTCGCAACTTCTTTCGCCTCCCGTTCGTGGTGAATCTTGTCGACCACCCTCTCACCCGATACAAGGAATGGACGGCCATTTGCTTCTTCCCATGTTGGCAATAGCGATAACAGCTCCATCTCGATCTATAGAAGCACGAAAATGCGTCAGTCACTTCCCCCTTCCTTCACTCCATCTACTAACAACCGTAGGCCAAAAACGGGCGCTCTGCCTCGAACAGACAAATTTCCACGTCTGATCTCGGTCGGCTTTGAAGGAGAACACATACCTTGGGCTTCAAGATTCCCACCCTCTTCCTCATCTTCTCCTCCTTCAGCATCGCCCCGCCACGCATCTTGAATCGGTTCGGATCATTGGCGCTCCTCTCGAGCTCCTCCTGGTCCCGCACGAGCGCATGCCATTCGCGCACTTTCGGCAAGAGAGACGACTTGGATTCTATCTCTTCGCGTAGACGCTCGATCTCTTGCTCGTGCTGATGCAGTAGCTCTTCGCTGTAGTCGTCTAAGAGGACTCATCGATGTCAGTTTGTCTATAGTCCGCTGAATGTGCTTTTGCCGAGCCTCATGCGATTTGTCGGATCGGCTACGGAGAGAGAGAGAGCCTGTTCGAGTCACTTACCATCGATGAATGCACCAAACTCCGCCTTCTCGTCCTCGCTCAGCATGAGCTCCGTCTGCAACACGTCGATCTCTTTCCTCGTGTTTTCAATGAACGAAGACAAGCTAGCTCTTCTCAACTCCAGTAACCTTTCATATTCCGCTTGGTACTACTCCCAACATAGCAAGAAAGTTCTTGATCAGCTTCATCTTGCGTTAAACCCATGTGCCAAAGCTGATTCCACTCACCGCTGCAATAGTTGCTTCACCACTACCCCTGTTCATCTCGACGAACAGATCCATAGTCTCCTGATCCACTTCCAGCCTGGTCCAAAGCGGCTCAACGAGATTATACAGCTCCTGAATCCTCGCCTCGTGCTGCTCTTTCACGTTGTTCCAGAGATCCATGCATTCACCGACCCATTCTATCAGCCCAACCTCAGGCTCGACACCTTCCAGCCCCTCCAAATCGTCCACCTCGGGCCACTCTTCGCTATCACCTGACGGCAGCGGATTCAACGCAATGATCTTGTGCAGGAGCTTCTCGAATGACGCGTATGCTCCTGGTGTTTCTTCCTCCTCGTGAGAGGGTAGCAGCTCTGGTGGAAAATTGTGTGGTTTGGACGTTGGTATTGGCGGTAGAGCGAGCTCGTGATGCATCCACGTGAGGTTGAAGAGGGTTTGGCACAGATTCCTTCGACGTGTATCCTGCGAATTGGCGGGATCAGCATTCGCCTTCGTCCTCTCAAAAAGCGGAAGAGAGACTCACTCGTTCTTCCAGAGCTTTGGTAACGGCCTCATCCAGCTCCTCCGTCACACTCTCTCCAACATCATACCATGTCTGAGGCACTTGAGGCAGCTTGCCACCAGCAATCTGTTGGGCAAGCGTATGACCCGATGTGCGCTTTTTGACCTCATGTAATGGTACCGACGGACCCGCCGAAGGGTGCTTTGAGCACGAAGCTACAGGTTGGAGGGGTTTCGGGGGCTGGAAAGGGGGACCAAGGAGAGCTGATAGTCTGTCCAAGGTAGCGTGTTGGCCTGCAGTCGGGGTGATTGTAAGTCTATATCGCGTGTGCCCCACACAAGTCTATCACGATGACCCGGTAGACTCACTCTGAACATGCCGCAGTCTCTCATCGTACACCTAAGAGAAATGTTTCGTTAGCTGCTGGCCTGACCTCAAATTTAACCAATCAGCTTACTGCTCGCAGTCCGTTCATCTGTTCTGTCAGTTGAGCCAGCTGATTCGGAAGAGTCTGTCCCGTATCGTGTCAGCAATTGCATCTACCTCGCATTGAGCAAACGCTGAGGATCACTCACGTCCAGATCGAAGCTATCTCTTCTACTCAGCGATACGACATCCCTTCCCTTATCTCCTACAGCCCTGCCCAAGCTAGCGACATCCCTCTTTGCTTGAGCAATCTCATCTTTCAACTCGTCCACTTGCGATTCTCTCTCCCGAATGATGGAAATGATCACCCCCTTTATCGCAGCTTCTATACGCGCCAGGTCCGCTTCAAGCACTTCAGGAGGTAAAGACAGCTGGGAGTGTAGTGACCGCAAATGGGGCGTTTGTTCGTCTAGATACGCCGACATGGTGAGAGCATCGAGATGAGGTATGCGTTCGACGAATGATCAGAACGAGAGTAGCTGTCGATCTGAGGGTAGGTGATCACAGCCTTGGCCGCTAACGCGTGTTTCTACCGCGAGTGTGAGGTGTCGAGGCGTCTCTTGGCTATATCTTTAGTATGATGATGAGACAGATGATTTGGTTCGTAGATATTACTGATGATTGCTGTTCTGACCAGACTTTGAAGAGCATGTGCCGTTGTTATTATTGTTGTTGTTGTTGTTGTTGTTGTTTTCAATAACTGTCTAGACAGTCGCAACCCCCTGGGACCGATCGCGTGGGTATCTCGTGTACGAGAGCAATGTGGCACTTTATTTATACGGGCAATCCACATAATGAGCAAGCGCGTTTTTTTCGGAGCTCTGAGGCTCCCAGAAGTCAGTCATGTTACGTATGCAGGTGAATATCGTACAGTATAGTAGCAGCCATTATTGTGATCGCTATTATGACGTCTGGGATCTGGATCTGTCTTCTGGTAAACTAGCGGGAGCAATGGTCAGATCCAGGATCACTCGCTACCAAATAATGCAGCAGCAACTCACCTGAAACTGCTGCAACTTCATCAAAAGCTAGAGAATCAATCCTTCTTCTTTCTCCATTCTACTGCTTTCTCACTTGCAATCTCACCAGAAACCAGTCTTTTCTGTTGATCCCACAAACTCAGGACTATCCTTTTGTATCTTTCCAGCAAACACGATACCTGCGCAGCACACTATGTCCGTGACAGAGGAGAAGAAGAAGCTGCTGCAGCAGTACAAGAACGATGATGGTCATTTCTCCCTCGTCCGGTGAGTCTTATGTGCTTGCTGTTTTGTCAGCTGCCATGCAGCCGCTGTCAAAACTTCGACAATGCGTGAGACTGAGCTGGGCAGCGGTTAGGCACATCTATCGGATGCTTTGAGCTTGGACCAGAGCTAATCAACTCTCTGTTCTGCTTGTGACCCTTAGCAACTTCCGACTGGCCGACCTTATCACCATCATGAACGGGGTCTGCGGCACCCTGTCCATTCTCACGTCCGCTCGATACCTTCTCCTGACTTCGAACCTCCCCGGACCCCCCTCTGCCGAAGCCCTTCGAACGCTCTACTTTGCTCACCTTCTACCTGTCCTGGGCTTTGGCTTCGATGCGCTTGACGGTAAAGTCGCAAGATGGATGGGCGGTGGATCGATGTTGGGTCAAGAGATGGACTCCCTTGCCGACTTGGTCTCGTTCGGTGTTGCTCCTGCCACTCTCGCCTTCACTCTCGGTCTCCGAACTCCGCTCGATGTCGCTGCGCTGTTGATGTTCGTTTCGTGCGGGCTAGCTCGACTCGCTCGATTCAACGCTACTGTCGCCCTCATCCCGTCCGACGAGTCAGGCAAGAGCAAGTACTTTGAAGGTCTCCCAATCCCCTCAAGCTTGTTCTTGACCAGCATGATGGCGTACTGGGTCAGTCAAGGACATTACGAAAACGGCAAACACGGCGGTGGAAACGTGCCCTTCGGAGTGAGGAGATTATGGGTCGATCAGCACGGATGGGGCGAGGTCCATGTCGCCTCGTTCATCTTTGCTGTCTGGGGCGCTATGATGGTCAGCAAGACTCTCAGAGTGAGTCACATCGATTTTTTTTTTTTTCTCTTCGGTGCAGGTACCAGTGTCCAGTGTCAACCATGTATATTTCCTGAGCACCAAGTCATCCCCATCCGGGCTCGTTTTCTGCTGTGAATACCTGCTCCCTCTCAACTCAACACCATGCTGATGCCTCATTTGTCATCGCTGTATCATAGATCCCCAAATTGTAATTGCATTATGCAGTCCAAGAAAAGGTAGAACGTGCATGTCCGTCTATACACGACTGGGGTGGAAAGGAGAAGAAAGAATCTATCCGGTTCAACGTGTCTCGATATCAGTATTGTGTGCTTCCTGCTCATCCAGGTCCGTAATGTCATCTGGGTGGTAAAATCGATATTGAGAAGTGCGTCTTTGGCATACATTTCGTACTGACTGCCAAATCAATACACTGAGCGGTAAAGAGAAATCCAGCATAGCTGATCTCCCACTCGACTCATACGTATCGATCATGTAGGAGGCCTATTCTATCTATGGCCATAGAATCGAGAGAATACCGCACCCCGTCTACTCTGCGAAGTCTGAAACTCGATATCGCCTGGTCAGTACCGACGCGGATGACCAGTCGGGAATCCCAGGTGCTGTAGTTGTTTTGAAGGACTCTTTCTTTTTCGGTCTTATTGGGCAGACAAGCGTCTGGCTCGCCCAACATACTGTAGGCGGTCACCGCAGGGTTGACCACTGTGATCACTGTCTGGCCAACTCACGTCAGGGAGGACTGACGCATATTCCGTGAGTGTGTTCTACCTGCACCAAACACGTTGCATGCAATAAAACACATCGGTAGACCACCCGCAACCGCACCGAATGCCTTTGGAGGGCGTCTGAGCGTCATCGCCTAGGTCCGTGCTAAGGGGGTGTGTGTTGTGTAACAGGACCCGGCGGTCCAGACTGTCTTGGAGAAGCGTGACTACCGTGTTTGCAAAACGTGGGGCATGGCATGGCATGGCATGGCATGGCATGGCATGGCATATGGCATGCTGAGGGAGTATGGAGTTTTGGGGTCCTTTGATCAAGTTTCATCGTCCATCCATCACAACACGACCCAACCCATCACGACACGACACGACTTGACTTTTCGATCGTGTGCGGAGCTTGAAACGCATGAACAGGATGAAGTGTCATGGCACAACTCGACTACCTGCTTCCACGAAACGCTCAAATACTTTGTTTTTTCTCGACTGCATCTACCTGTGGGCTCACATTCTCTCACATCGAACCACGCTTTTCCCTTTCTGACGTCTTCTCTCTTCTTCTATCTTCGCTCGCTCGCTCGCTCGCTCTTTCTCGATCGTTGTTCCCTTTGACAACCTTGTCCGCTTTGAGAAGAAACCGATAGTCCGCGCTTCCAGAGCCGCATCCATCCTACTGTGCGGCGGTTAGTATCGGGACTCTACAATGGTCAAGCTCAGCCATGCTTGGCGATGGGCAGTGCTCAAGTTCATGGCCTCGGTCCTCGAGTGAGTCGTCTTCCTCGCCTGCGCAGTGCCGGATTCCCGATGTACTGGGGCTTTACTAAACGTGATTGATGCGTAGTGATATAGGACCGATGGTCTTCTTCTTCACCGGAGTCGCGACTAGTGAGCCAAAACAACTCTGACCATTTCCCTCCACAGCTATCCAGACCACCCACACACAATAGCGGTCAAGAGATCAACTGACTTGCTAATTCGACCCATCTGACTTCAGTGGTCTGCTGCGTCAGCCGATTCACCTCGACGAATCTGGGCATCAACTCCGTTATGCTTACCGTCCTCGGTACGATCGTGTAAGCCGGCCACTGTCCTCTGCAGTCTGGCCAGAGGGTGACAACGGTAAAGATATACTGCTAATCCGCTATTCTCTTATCATAGATCCCTTATCGTATCCTTCAAGACAAATAGCTCTTACACCAGGTGGTGGGATGGTAAGTGCCCTCTCACGACAGTTTCCTATATTATGCGAAGAAACAGGTTGATCTGTCTATTGACCGTACCGATTTTGGCGTACGCTGGGGACAGGCAGGAACGTTTGGGCCAACATGGCTACGCACTGTCGTCAGATCAGCATGCTTCTCTGGCTTCAGGTGGGTACCCCGTCTGGTGGATATATAGGCGATCAAGCCTTTTGTCCGACACAATGCTCGAACCAGAAGGTATGCTAGCTAATCAACATATCGATCGCGGTTTTTTCCAGGTCCCAAATCTCCCGCCAACCAAGGGCGACTCCAAAGACAAGGACAAGCACAACGAAAGCGAAAAAGATACTAAGGGACCCAAGAAGCCGATTTCTAAAGAGTCTCTGGGTACTTTCACGACGGCACCGTCGGAAGGAGACGAATCATTCGCTCATTCCGAGGAAGAGGTGAAGAAAGAGGCAGAGGAACAAAAGGCAAGAGAAGCGCTACAAGGCCTTATTGAGAAGAAGTCGTATGTTGGTTTGGTGAGTTGGCTGAGAATCATAACCAGGCCGTTTCTTTGATCACCCCTTACAGCTGAAAGGCCCTCCCGCCTGAGGCTTGTTGAGCCCCTTGGTCGCGCGAAAAGGCAGCCAATGCTCATGAACTCGCGCTGATACACCTGTGACGACTCACTCCACCAGGTCTAAGCCTTTGCGGTGTCTCTCAAACATGCTCTTCGAGGTGAATCTGGACCCTTTTATTCTGACTTGTATCACCTGATCGCCTTTCTGCCGAAGTGAGTTTACCTTAGTCTTCCCTGACCCCTGCACGCCTGCATTCCAAGGAAAACTCGCTGATGCCTTGGGCCCAGGTACAACCCGTCCGCTTTCCCTCCCATCACTCGAAACCACATCCTCGCTTTGTGGCAGAATGGTCTGCCCCGAGAGAAAGCGGGCCAATTCACAGACGTCATCGCCATCCCGCTCTCTACGGCCGCTGCCTTCCGCACAGACGCCCTCAATCAGCGAAACTTACCCGACCCGTTCCTGGACAAAGAGAAAGCTTTCTCGATGGACGGTCGAGACGGCGATCAGTTCAAGGAACAAGCAATCCAGTCAGCCAAGTCATTTGTGGTCGCCGATGATCCCAATGAATTCGCCCTCAATCGTCAGCGAAGCTCAATGCAGAATGTACGACCAGGTCCGCAGGGTGCCGGATCCGACGAGGGAGTCACTCTGGCTACTGTCGAGCTCATGCCGCCTCGACATCCGCCGGCACCGAAGTTCTGGGACTTCTTCCCCTTGCTTAGGATATTCAAGATTATCTATGATTGGTTCAAATATGCTCAGAATATCGACCAAATGGAACGCCTCAAAAGCGGAAAAAGGAAGAGGAAGGGCGCCTCCATGAGATCCCGCAGGAGATCCTGTGAGTCAGCATGTTAGCGTACACACTCTAGTGACAAACGACCATAAAGCTCACTCTCGCTCCATGCAGTATGTACCTGATCTCGTATGTTTCTGACCTGATCACGCGAGGACTCCTCAACTCGTCCCTCATATCGCCTTGTTTGACCTCATTGTTGGAGCTCCAGAAGTCCATTTCGGACCTGGAGAAGATCGCGACAACTCCCATTCCCTCGGCATACACCTTCCATCTCCGCTTGACGGTGTATGCGTACCTCTTTTTCCTCCCCTTCCAGATATACAACTACATCGGTTGGGTGACAATCCCAGCGACCGCTGTAGCTGCGACGATCTACCTCGGCTTCTTGGAGATTGGAATGCAGATTGAGATGCCCTTTGCATATGATCAGAGTGATTTGGATCTGGACAAGTTTGTGCTCAGGATAGCTCATCAGGTAGCTCAGGTGACCGCGGTAAGTGATATTGGCACCCCCATTTCCATCTGCAGCTAGAACACTATATGCTCACGTTACTTGGGACCATCTCTCCGAACCTAGTTTCCCACTGCGCTTCCCGCCTCGCATGTCATCCTATCTCACCTCAACCAGCCATTCTTGCCATCTCTATCTACAAGCGCACCAGACCTCCTGGGTATACCCGAACGACAGCCGCGTCCCACTGAGAAGGGCTTTGCCGAAGCCTTCTCAGCTTACGACTGCAAACACGCGTCAAAAGATAGTATCCGCCAACGACGCCACAAGCACAAGCAGCGTCCTTCACTCCACGGCTCGAACCCCCACTCGGCAGGTCAGGAGCACGAGCACGCGCATCATGAGCATGGCGAGGAAGGGGAAGAGATCAAGCCAGGTCCTTTGCCCAGAAGCATGCGAGACATCGAGATGGTTTTGAATGCGAACTATCGAGAGACTGTAGCTGAGACTGAAGATTTCATTGGTAAACCTAGGGATCAGCTTGAGAATAGGACAGGACTCGAAGTGGCGGTGTTGACACTGTGAGAGAGGGAGCTGATTGAGGGAAGGAGCATGATCCGGCGGGGTCGAGCCATGGGGGAGTCTACGGGACAACGATCTACTGTTGCCAGGACGTGGATACTATGGGTGTGTGGCAAATACTACGGCGCGATAACGGTTCTTCGCGAAGAGATCGTCCGCCGCGTACTGTAGATCGCGGTGGCAGTAAAGATCGAATCCATGCTATCAGCCGCCTACTTTCTGTGAATATCACTTTATATAACCACATATTGTAGCAGCAGACCGTGTCCATAGTGAATCCCCTCACAAACGTTCAGCTCCGTTCATTCATTATGCCAATCCATCACATGCTCTGACACGGTCGAGCGATGGATGATCTTGGATTATCCGTACCTTTTTTCCAACGGAAAGAAAGTTTGTTTTCGCTCGTGAAGGTTACTCGAAAACATGTCTAAGGCAGTCTTCGGTTGCTGCAGCCTTTTCATTCTTTCTTTGACGATCGCTTGAGATTTCTGATACCGATTCCACACATTCGCCGCGAAACGGCATAATCAGAGCGTATCTCGACGTCGCCCTCGCCTCAAGCCCCGATATAGCGGAGGGCTGATTACATCCAGAGATGGCTCCCATCACTACTACTATCATCGCAGGTGGATCAAGCTCAAAGCAGCCGCAGAGGGATGCGGCTGCATCGGACCAACAGACCCAGCCTAAGATACGCGGGCGGAAGGGTAGAGCCGGAGGGAATGGGAAGAAGGGGAAAGTCTTTGTTGAGGGCAAGGTGAGCTGTGCGGCACTTCATTCGAACATATTCAAGGTGGTCCTCGTCCTTATGATCATTTTCCCCGTGCTGTCCCCAATCGAGACCACGCCATTCTTCCCGTGCATTTTCCTTCGCGAGATAGCAAGCCCTCTTGCAATAATCCTGATCTTACCTTGTTTTGTCCACGTATCCAGGCAGACCTCTTATCACTCATATCGGATATAACATCCACCAAGGACTCTGCGGCCCAACGAAAAGTTGACAAGCGCAAGCATGCTATCGAGGGCCAGAACGAGGGGAAAGGGGATGATGCCAAAGCCAAAGAAAAGAAGAAGAGCCGGAAAGCTGAGGAGAGGGAGAAGGCGCTTGTGAGTCGAGATGAGACGTTGGCGTTCTGAACCAGTTCATCGATGGGGTTTAGCTGTGGCCCAACCTCCTCAGCAGCAGAAACTCCTGCATATTTCCCATGTTTTTCCCCCCCCCCCCCCCCTTTGACAGAATGCTAATCGCGCGCAATCATCATCGCTTCACATCTTACTCATCTTCGCTCGCAATCGGCCCTCGCCCAACCGATCTCTCCCGACAGGAATCAGCCAAATCCGCTCTGCTGGAGAAACAGCGTCTCAAGAAGAGGCGCAAAGAAGCCAGCAAAGCCAGCTCAAGTTCGACAGCCTCTGGATCAGGTGTCAAGGGGGGCGACGAAGGCAAGCCCGCTAAGAAACGGGTATTGTTCGCGTAGAATGGGACAGATGGGAGGGACTTCTGTGCAAATATTCTTTCAACACGGTCAAGGTAACTGACCCTCGGTCAGGCAGAGCTGAGGATGAACGCCGGAGATTGATGAACAGAGCAGCTGCGCCCTTGTGACTGGGCTGTACCATTATGTATCGTCTACCGCGTATCGCGATGTATGTGTATTATCTGCCATTCCCATCGGCCATGTGATACGCCTTCGCTGTTGTCGATAGGATGCCGGTCAGGTCCGTGGCGGTTGAGGTGTCAGTCAAGCGGAATACTAATGTTCATTTCAAACGAGAGCATGGAAATCCTGAGTGAAGACCCATGAGCTGTACATAGATAGATGCTGATGATTGCTAGTTCTAGATGAGACAAGATGTTCTATGACCCTTCCCCTTTACGTACTAAATGGAACAGAACAGGATTGCCAGTAGACTGATAATTATAAGACGAGATGGAAGAACGTTTGACAATATCCTCCCGCGATGATGTAGTAACGATAGTGTCCGAATCTAAGCTGTAAAGTACATACACACATACACGCACGCGTACAGTCCTTCCTGAATGAATTCTCCTCATGCCTAGTAACGTAGGTGAGACTGCTCGTCTTCTTCTTCGGGCGAAAGCGGCCGTGAAGCCGGATTATCCCTTGGAACCTCGCTATACAACGGCGGTAGATCCACGATCTCCTCCTGGTATCGCCCGGCATCGGCGTGCCTTCTGAATGTAGGCCCGTTATCTTGAGGCGGTCGTCTTCGCGGTCCGTGCGTTGCTCCAGGCGGTAAGGTGGGTATGGATTCCGGCGAATCATGGTTGACGACCCGCATTCCGCCTTGCGGCGCCGCCGCCGCACGAGGGGGATAACTGGGTCCGAGTGAAGAGAGGGTAGCATTCTTCATAGAATCGCTGGACGGTGCTGATGTAGGCGAAGCTTGTCTGGGGATGGCCGTGGGTTGCTCATGTTGGAAGGGAGGAGAGGAGATGTAAGGTAGACTGGGCGGATGACTCGTCGAAGACGTCGGAGTATGTAACGATCCTTTCGATGGCAATGGTCCCGCGACTCCAGGCCCTACTGAGGGACCCGACTCATCGGCTGAAAGAGGCGAGTGCGGACCGCCTGTCTCATGTCCCTGAGTCGTTAATATCGACGTATGGGGCAGCCCTGTACCGTTGCCAGAGGTCAGAGCAGTAGTAGAGCTAGCCGCCGCTCCGGGATTGTATATCGACACGTCCTCAGAGGTAGGCGTATGAGCGCTGTGAGCACTTGGAGCAGGGAACGATCCCACTTGGCGATAAGGCTCGATCATCGGCTGCGAGTTGTTCCTGCTCCCTCTTCCACCGTACGATCCGTCATCCGCTAAATCTACACCCGTGCTAGCCATCTTCGCACGTGTCGCCGCCCTCCTTTTCCTTCTCTTCAACAGGAAGAATAACGCCAATCCAATGATCGCAAGAAGAACGACGATTCCAACCACTATTCCGGCGATCGCCCCTCCGGACACTTTGCCACCCTCGCCTGGCGGGTGAGCAGATTCCGTGACGGGCAAGGTGGCCGCGTCCATGGTAGCTATCGTTATCGTCGAAGGCCATACACCTGTCGGTTGCGGCTTGAAGTCGAGACAATCGGTATCGTTGGATGGTTGCGACTCGTAGATGCCCGCCGTGCCTCCGCGTCCATAGCCTTCCGCAGAACTGGACAGAATGGCAAATACATACGGTCAGCTCATGCTCGAATACGCGCGCCCAAACGAGCGATCGTCGCACTGTCGCACTTTCGAAGAGAGCAGATTTTGGGCTAGTGCCTTCAAGGCAGTATAGCCGTTGCGAGATTGTGGTTCATGACTGAAGCGCGAGAGGGATTCAGACACCACACTTACTTCATCATGATGGTGAACCTCGATCCAGCGGGCACATCCATCACCCAATCGCTCTGCGATTTGACTCCGTCTTCCAGCGTGACATCGTACGCGTTGAAACTCTGATCCATTGCTATCACCGTGAAATTATACGGTCCATACTCCAATCCACCTGTCCAGGAAGTTTCGAATCCCCTCTGACATTGCACAGCCTGGCCAGAGACGGTGAACGTGAAATCGAGCGAGACGGACTGTGAACCAGCCCAGCTTAGACATGAGGAATCGTTCGACGCTTGGACGGTTTGAATTTCCGACGATCCGCCGGTAGCAATCCCCCTCGCGTCGGACATCATGGCGACGTAGCTGACATCGGCTGCTAATTGCAACAAGATCTATAAGGAAATATACGGATCAGCCTTCAGCTCTCCTTTCGATTCGAGGGTGAACCTTCAGCCGGTTGGATTGATTTATGCAGATTGCGGAAGAGCTCACCTCAATGCTTCCAGCGCCGTTTGAATAGTACGAGTCCGACAGTGGGTATATGAATGGCTGTCCATAGACCGGTCTATAATTTGAGACGCGTCATCTGCATGTCAGCGACGGCGCACGAGGCGAAAGAGATGGATCAATCTACGACCCGGATCCCATTGAGGGGGAATTGGACGTGCGATGGCAAGCCATGTCACAGGTCGACCTACATTATCCACAGCGTGAAAGGTGGTTCACCGGTACCCCAAGTCAAAGGGACCTCCTGGAATCGAAGTACGGACGCGACCGCAGCGCATGTGAATCCAACCATCAGCTTTCATCATTGATAAGTGACCACCACCTGCTAACTGTTTCGTCGCAACCAATGAGATGGGGTATCTGATCAGACCTCGATGAAAGGACCTTGTTAATGGAGACTCACCTGACACTGGGTCGTCACATTTGGCCACTGAAAGTAGAATTCTACGTCCGCTCTCACGAATGATAATAGGAAAGTTGACAGGCCGACAAGTAATGATAGCGCGGGGAATGAATGTACCCTGTACATCTCGAGGAACTTTCCGTCAACTATGCCTATGCCGGATCACAGCGAGTCTAAGCACGTCCTTGATATATATCGAACGCGAGCCGCGTGACCGTGTACCGTGTGCCCGTCGTCGTCGAATACGAAAAGAGCAAAGGCTGATCGAGGTCTGGCTTTACAAACGAACGGCGTAGCCAAAGGAAGCACTGAAGGATAGGTAATGATGATAATCGCGTGTTTGTGCTCGGTCCGATTTTTCTTCGTCTTGACGTGTTATCGAGTGCGCAGCATGACAAGCTCGCCTGTACGATGATTCGGTTTGTCTGGAAATTCTGAGTATCTTGAGTGTTAACGATGCAAAAAGTACGAGTGGGTGAGCCGAAATCCTTCTAACGTAGCAATTGATGATTGAGAAGTTGGCTGGAGTGAGAGAAGAGAGTTCTGGTTGTCTTGGTTTGCCCGAAACCCGAGACAATTGATTGCAAGGCGAGCTACAGGCTGAGCGGATAGGTAGCTCCTTTCGCGTTTGTCGATGTATCTATTTCGATGGTGGTGGCAAGAGCGAAGGCGACGTGACAAGCTAGCTCGCTAGCTCGAGCATGCAGAGTATCGAAGGCAAGCGGAAGAAATATATATATATATATCCACAAATGTATTTACAAGCAACGTCAAGTCGTTGCATGAAGAAAAAGAAAAGAAAGATGATCTTTTAGTATGATCGACAAGAAGTCGAAAGCGGTGAAAATGAAAGTGTGGATGGTGTATGCAGGGAGCGCGCGTATGTATGTAGGGACGGACAAAATAGGATGGATGGATGGATGGTTGGATGGTTGGATGGACGGGTTACATTGTCTCACACCAGAATAATGGAGTATGAGATGTACGGCAGCTTGCCCGTCCCCGTCTATTGCCTGTTAGTCTATACAACCAACGCGAGCATGCCCCCTCTCTCTGCGCCTAGTCACTTACTGCTGTTCTTCGCACATCTTACGTTAAAAGACACGCTGACAGGAAAGCCTGAAACTACAGCCTGGTGGGTAAATGACTCAGAAAACGTGAGGCACTTTTGCAATCATACATTTTGATGAGCAGTATCGTCACAGAAGGTACCTTGCTGCGTCCTGCCTGCTGTCGTGTATCGTGCAATAAGATTAAGCTCGACGCGACGGACCGGATCGGAAGAGAGGCAACTATATATCTACGAGACACAGCGAGCGTCGACTCCACACCCATTGACCCAGCGACCGATATGAAACAAGATTTTGGTAGGCGCTGATAACTCATTGCTCGTTGGTCGTTGCTCACCCTACTGCTACTGCGGCGTCGTTGGCTGTCCTCCTGTTTGGTCACCTCTTCTGCTTCTACCGAGAGTTCAGCTCACAATATACCTCTTGTGGAGGAGTGCTCGATCTCGCTCGATCTCTACCTCTTCTCCTCCCTTGACCTCGACCAGAGGGGGTTTAGGAGGGTCTTGGCATGAGTCAGATTCCCATCTTCAGTTTGCCATTTCAGGGTTCGGCCATGCAGCGTGCACTCCACGTGGGCACCTCTATCTCCTGCTTGTCGAGTGATTTGTACGTTTCTAAAGTCGTTGACGGTGTCGATAACCTACGTTCTCACTTTCTTTCCTGTTGATCTTGACATCAACCTTTTATCAATATCATCAAGTCGCACTCAGCGTTCATCCCAGTCTCGTCCGTCTTTCTACCCCGAAAGTCCCGCGCCGGCTAAGGTAGATTCACCAAGAACAGCTGTTCCGTCCTATCTATCTATCTATCTATCTATCTATCTATCAGCTTATATTCGATTGAATCACTTGATCGAGCCCCGCAGTGCAATATAGACCAATACAAATACGACAACACTATAAAAGACTGACACTATGGAATCATATGACCTCGCATCCTCTTTCGCCTTCCCGGCACCATACTCTCACATCCATATCGCGCTCTTCAAGAACGTCTCAAACGCTCCGCAAATCAGGAAGAGGCTCGTCGAAGCCTCTGTAACGAAAGGTCCTGAGGGTGATCAACTTAGGAGAGAGGTCGATTATGGGTTTGTAGAAGCTGGTGTGGTGAGTTGACTCTCGAGCGAAATCGTGTCTACTTGCCACTTGGGTCATGTTACTATATTCACGCGGGATAACTGGAATCTCGCTGGTCAAGTCGGCGCCGGCTTTTAGCGAATCGTGAACCGCAATCCAGCTTGTTAAATATCGTACTAACCTGATGAGTGATCTCTGTCATTGGGACATTGTCTTCCGCTCAGCTCGTAACAAAAGAGCATCTCTTGACGGCGATCCTCACCACCTTGCTCTACGCTTTCCCTTCCCCATCCTCTTCCTCGTCATCATCTTCTTCAGCGGGACTGATAGCTCCGGCACTCGATTCGCTATCGATTACCTCAACTCAAGGCTCGCTCCCTGTCTCACTCGAATCCGAGTCTAAGTCTACCCCTCAGCTACCTTCAACCAGCCAAACTCCCACATCAACCTCGAGTTTTAACTCTACGCCATCTTCTTCCACAGCGACAGCGACAGGTATATCGACACCAACGGTCAAACCAAAGACGCGGACCCATAACCTGCATTCCGAGCTCTTATTATCCCTTTCACCCAATAACAACATCACCGACTCAATCCGCCGACACGGTATATCAGATACGACCCAACTCCTCGCCGTCGTGAGAATAAGTGGTCCCGAGGAGAGCGCCGAGGAGGTGTATAAGGGCATCAAGGGGGTAGTCGAGGGGGAGCTTGTATCGTGGGATTTGTTTGATCGAGCATCGTCATCAGTAGGAGTGGATGCAAAGTCGGGTGCGAATGGAAATGGGAATGGAGATGGAGACGAGAAAACCGGTGTACAAGGCGTCGAGACGGATTGGGCTAGGGTGGACAAGGTATGTGAATGATATGGTATCGTGTTCATAGTCACAACCTCTCTCCGTTCCCTACCGCTGGCACCAACACCTCCCGTTCAAAGAAAACAGTTGAGGACATGACGCTGATCGATACTGTAATTTTTCGGCTTATGACATGATCGCATCGCATTGCACGAGCAGATCTACAAGCTCAGCGAGCTGAACGCCTTGAAATCCTCCAGATCAGCTTCAGAAGCCGATGTGCGAGCGAAGAAGATAGCAGCCGTGGTCAGCGCCGTAGCTATCAAGAACGTCATATAAGCCCCATTTGCATTGCATCATCGATGACCTGGCTGCTTTCTCTTGCAAACTGTGACGATCTGGCGCACACAACCGGATGACAAGCACGGGGCTCATCCAACATAACGAGGGGACATCTCACTCTCCTAAGCTTAGGAGCCGTCTGCCAGTTCAAGGTCGCATGCCCATATGATTCGATGGGTGCACTTACAACCCCGGCTATATCTACTCAGCCCCTGACCTCCGATATGGAGTGACATACATCGCATGCCAATAGATACGAATGCATATCATCAAATGCAAGGCATATCTACAAGATTCCTGTGCAATGCCAGTGTCGAATACTATGGATATTGCCGTCAATCAATGGCCTGACTCCGAACAATTCAGCTGCACCTGCGCTCCGGTCTCTGCCCGACTTTCTGCATATATCTATGCCGCAATGCTAAGCAATCCCATTCTCTTACCAGGCTTAGCCAGGACCACAGGGCTCCTGAACTCCGTCGTGCCCGCTCCTCCTCCCGTGACACCCGCGGACGGGGCACCGAATCTGAGCAGAGCGGCGTTCCTTGCATCTGGCGTGTATCGACTCGCTCCTAACGATGGGGTATGAGGCGCTGTTTTCAGGTGAGATAATAAGGGATAGAGAAGGAGCTGGGAGCGGCGGACAGACTGATCGATGATATTGTCAAGTTCCGAGCCGAACGGCGGATACGTCTCGGATACCTAGACGTCGAGTTTGAAAACCCATCAGCTTGGACACCCCTGACAAATGGGCGTGAACAATGGACGACAGGCTGCTCGACTGAAGAGGAAGAGTGGAAGAGCTCACCTTGTCTAAGCAACGCTTGATCACCTCATCGCTTGACACCTTCTCTCCACTTAGATGGACCAAGAATCCCAGATCCAGTGCGGCTTGAGCAGACGCTTCGACCGAGGAAGAAGACTGACTCTTCCATCCTTCTAACCCTTTCGCGGACCCTACAAAAGCCTTGAGAGCATCGGATACTATCGGGAGATTGAGAGTGGGCGGTATGCCAAGTTTCTGACCAGAGGCAACGAGGGATTGGAGCGATACCATTATCGCGTGTGAAGGGGAAGTCGGGTATTCACCTGTTCGAATAACGGATCGTGTCAGCTCTCACGTAGCAAGTATCAGGTCTTTTCGTCTGAGCAGAACTTACCCGGCCATGAAGACCTGATCTCCTGAGGGCCTCGATACGCCTCGAACAGAGGCGCAAGATGTATCAGCGCTTCTTGGATAGACCGATCTCTCCATCGTCGAGTAGACTTGGCATGAACAGAAACGAGTGAATCTTGTATGCCCTCTGCGGGTACCACCGTTCGTCAGCTGATTCCTACATTTGCTTATCCATGGGGATGGAGGTCAAGTTCAGCTCACCCAGTTCGCGGTCATCCTGACTCATAATATCGCCCAGGAAGCTGCTTGATTTGCCTAGATACAAAGCAATTCTCCCGACAACGAGTTCTGCCTCGATAGCATCGCTCTTCCCTGATCCCACCTCATCCAAAATAACTTCAAGCACTCGCACGATCTCCTTCAGCGTAGTCTGCGCCTTGCCTTTATATACCTTGCACAGGTTATCGGGAAGTTGGTACATGTCGCTCCTCAGAGTTTTTGCGAAATCTTCCAGTATCTCCAAGGTGTTGTCAAGTGAAGGCGTACGGTAGTTGATACGATTCTTCACGGTCGCACGGAAAGTGTTGAATGCCGTCCCCTGCGAAGTGGTAGAGAATGAGGGTGCAGGTGCTGAAGGGAAGACAAGGTCGGAGAAAAGGAAGGAGTCCGCATTCGTATCTACAGACTGTAGTCAGCTTCTAATGCGTCTACAAGCAATAATTACATCATTAGCTCACCGGTTTTTCCTGTCGCGACGCGTATTGCATCTTCGGCATTCTTGACCTCTTTCTCGGCTAGAGCCACAAGCTCCTTGAGCTTCTCGTCCCATACTTCCGACACTCGTTTACCCCACTGATCCTCCAGTGCATTACGAATAGCTCGCTCAAAATCTCCTTCCACCAGAACCCTTCCAAGGGAAGTTCGTACGGCCCAAATATCAGAAACTGATTTCAGTGCACTAAGCCAAGATGGCACAGCCTCCTGTAAGATGCCGATGGACGATTTCTGCCATTCGTTCAGTCTGTCCGCAAGCGTAGGCGTAGAGGATGGGGTGATGAAAGGTGTGAAACCGGTGATCGAGTTGGGCAGATGTCGAAGGAGGATTTGAGAAGAAGGTAGACCTTGCAAGATTTGCGCAGCTGATACAGGAGGTCGATTGGCTGCTGGAGAAGGCCGAGGGACGGGTAATGAGATCGAGGCCAATCTGCTTGCCCGGCGTTGATGCGAGTTCTGTCTTGCGGGCGGCGGCTGAGAGGATGAGAGGGACGTTTCACCCTTCTGTACCAAGCGCATCATTTCTTCCAGCATACTTTCGCCGTCCAGTGTCTTGCCCTTCCTCTTTTCAAAGACGGCTTTGGCAGCTACGACCGTCTCCAGAAGACAGTGTACCGCGTCCGTCAAAACTCCCGAGATGTTCTCCCGCTCGTGCGCTGCCTCTCGACTGGCGTTCGCAGCCTGAATACGGGAATTTGATCGGTCTCTTGTTTTTAGGGGGGAAAGAGACGACTTCGGCCCGCTCGACTCGGCATGTTGTAACGTATCTCTCACAGCTTTCGTACGTTGAGTGAGAAGCAAGCTCAAGGCGTCGGATATCGGCAGATTGTCGAGCAAGATGATAGATAGTAGAGTCTCGCTGAGGGACTTAGGATCCAGCTTGTCTTTGGTTCGTAAGGATGCAGTGGCTCGCTGCACGATCTGGGCTCGGAAGGGGAGTAGAGTCTCCCATTGCTTCTGCAGTAATGGAAGGTATGCCTACGCATAATTGAAGTCCTCAGTTATGCTCCACTCGTGGTGAGGCGAGAATGGAGCTCAGCTCACAGAGTTTTGTTCCGTCGGCATGTTGCTCAACCCTTCCTTAACGACTCTTGCGATGAGCCACAAGAACGCAGCGTTCAGGAAAGCATGATGGGCGAGAAATGAGTATAGGGCTATGAGAATGCGGTAGCGTCAGCTAAAAGATCATTTGCGTTGAATCCGCTGCTGAGCTGAGCTCACCTTCTGGAGCGTCCAGGAGCAGCTTCATGTGCGCAGCAACAGGGAGCATGTTGACTACGTCTTCCTCCTCTCCAGCTTCCGATCCCTCTCCGTCCAGGGTGATGTTGATGTCCGGATTCGAACAGGACCTGGCTATTTCCCTCAGTGAGTCCGAGAGCCTCAGCGATGAAGAGTGGAGTGAGGTGATTTGAGTCGCCGATGTAAGCAGATCTCGGTATCTTGTTCTAGTAAACCCCATTCAGCATATCAGCCTATCCCCACTTAGCTGGGTCTTGAATGACTTGGATAACAGGAAGAAAGACTGGACTCACCCCACCATCGACCTGAGCTCAGACTGCTTATTTAGCGCATCGCTCCTCATCCTCGCCTCGACCCTCTTCACCTCGTTCACAGGTAACCTTCTGAACACCTCATCAGGCTCCAAGTCCGCCCAGTCCTCCTTCCCTCCTGTACCAGGCGTGGAGGTCCCATCCTTTTCACGCCGCCTTCGGTAGCCCGTGATGGTCGGTGTCGAGGTCTCAGCCACACTAGGCGCGATGGATCCTCGAGTAACGAATGAGCGGTCGGAGTGTCTGTAATTGAATTCTGGAATTGAAGGCCGATGGGCGAAAGATGATGTTCTGGTCGAGCGACGAGAGGATTCGGGGACAGGGTAGGAAGGTAGGGAAGGGTATGGTGCCGGTCCGGGGGTTGTCCGGGTCGACATCGTCGCCAATGTAGTAGGCGTGGGGATGGACTATCTGGTGGCCTTCTCTGCCTCTTTTGTCTGTCCTATCTGGCTCAGCTACCTATCCAGATGGAGGAATGTCAAGGTGTCCCAGTCCCAAGAAAGTAACCACGCCCTATCAACCCACAGTCGCGTTCGTGCCAGCGACTGTGGGTTGATATTCCGGAGACCGTGGGAAAGTGAATAGCCAGAAAGCAACAACAACGCTGAAATCATCCGCCTTGCAGCATTCTAGCTGAACATTCCTCATCAGGTCTCCCTAGCTAGCATCTTCCTCATACCTTTTTCTAGCTGAACATTCCTCATCAGGTCTCCCTAGCTAGCGTCTTCCTCATACCTTTGTCAAGTCATGGATACATACGCTATCTGGACCTAGCTCCCAAAATCAGAACGCAAACCGATAGGCAGGATGGCGATAGTAGAAGAAGTGGCTGCAAGCGGAGCTGGGTTAAGTTCACCCGCCGACCTGCTCAAGCGGGTAGAGGAATTATCAGAGAAGTTGGCTCTGCCAAGGGAATTGGTGGTCGGTTTCATGGCTCAGCCTGGTAAGCTCTCGCCCTATATACATCTATCATACAGTTAACATGCCTAGAGGACCCAGCAGCTGATCAATGGTTCACTCGTGACGCAGACGCCGATGCCATTTACAGGTACCGGATCCGAGCGCTAAACACAGTCAAGGGAATCAAGGATGTACTGAAAGAAGGAGCGTCTGCTTGGGGGGAGATCGCGGCCGAAGATCAGCTCAAAGCTGTCGAGAGTGTCTTGCGGTTGAACGGCGACGACGAGTGGTCATCATACGAGATTAGAGCGATGATCGATGGTGAGTTGGCCATGTCCGGTCTCAAGACCGTATTGAAAGGCTTCTAGAGCTCATACCGAATCATGCTCGTCTGCTACCAGATCTCCTCCCGGTCCTATCTCCTTCAATACCCCTGCTGATCCTGCCGACCTTACGACAATACTTCGCCTCTCATCCCTCATTAACTTCAGCCTCTCGCGCTCTAGAACGTCCTAGAGGCGGCCAAGACTCGACGATCGACTTGCACGACCATCAGCCGTTCAAGTCTCCCGCTGGGTGGGGTGTGATCAACCTCCTCGCTTTCGCTATCTCGAAATTGACCGCAGACCAAACTGAGAAGAACATAGGCCTGATCATACCTCCCACTCTGGTGCTGATGGACGACTGGGAACCTTGTTATCGCCAAAAAGGGGCTCGCATCCTCTCGATATGGATGGATAAGCTCGATCGAGATCTGATTAAGAGAATGGGCATAGACAAGTTATTACTCGACTCGCTGATCCATACAATCTCGCTCAACTCCAATCCGCCATTGGGAGATGTTTTAGATATCACATTGAAGTTAACTTTCAGGTGCCGAGAGGAAGGGGAGAAAAGGACAAAGGTATTGGAGGATATCATGGAGAAGGGGATAGTGCAGGGTTGGGTGTATGCGCCTTCTGGGTTAGAGGGGAGGGAGGTATCGATACATATTGCGAGGATGATGGAGAGGATGTGTGGAGTGATGGGCACAGGTATCACCCGCTGGTTGAAGGTGAGTACAGGTCGTCCACATGGCTCGATATCACAACCGTTCACCCAGCTATCTATATAGGTGGCCAAGGAGTTACCCAACGTAGCATTGTGCTGATCAACCTTGGCATCACTTCACCTCAATCGTTCACTTCATCAACGTACAGACAGTAATCCCGCACTTACTTCAGCCCCTACAATATCCTCCTACCCCTCTTGTCATCCCGCATTACCTTGCCAATCTCTCTTGCCTCCTATGCGTCGTCCACACCGTTCGGCCAACCTGTCGGATCAGTCGGTGGCGAGGGCAGATTCTGAACGTACTGAGCAGACTGTGGGTGCAGCTTCATGAGCGGGGATTAAGCTCGAGCTTGGACGATGTAGACGACGGCGATGAGGAGGATAGTGAGGGCAGTGACGAAGGAGACGTACGTGGAAGTAAGTCCTAATTGGCATAAAATAATCCAATGAGGGTCAATTCTCGCACAGAACTGACTATACTACGCGATACATCTTCTTCAGACTCCCATACCAAGACGCAACTACAAACACTCATTCGCCAGGTCTTCGACGAACTCATCGATCAAATACCTTCGATTAGAGAAGACGAGCTGCCCAGAATCAGAGCTCTCGCTCCGCACATCTTCGCAGAGCTGATCCCGACCGCTTAGGTCACATATCCATACTTCCATAATTCGAGAAGATCATACCGTATTTCTCATTCTGAGTGATTTTCAGTGAAATATACCCTGCACCTTCCGATATCCCATGCTTCACCCCACCACATTGATCATACTGTATCGTAATATGTCTGCACTACTTGGCACAGTCGTCTTCAAGTCATTCGATGCTAAAAAAAATGCATGCTGTATGCTGAGTAGTGGGAATGTGTCGACACATCCCCGTGGTTCTTGCCGATTTGTTTACCTCTATCATGCGAACCGCCCTTCAACCGAATTCATCACTATGCACAATTGCTCATTTGCATTATCTCTCCTTGTTAGTACGAGAGATGGGCGGGTATCGGCAGAACTTGTCCGAAACGGCTGTCACGGCATAGTCGCCAGGGAGGGAGGATGAGATGGTGTAGCTGTTTTCCCAGATATCCGTTATAGTCTGGAAGTCGTCATCACAAATCAGAATTGTTCATTCTTCGTAACGACCATCCGAGGAAAGTTCTTGGAATTGCCGCACTTACCTGAGTCTCCATTACTCGTGATCTAGATCCCACTTGTTCACTTCTAGTGTAAGTGAAAGCGAATGGCGGAATCCCAGTGAAGTGCACAGCGAAAACAGCGGGCTCGTCGCCTACGGTAGCATCGAATGAAATGATTCCAATCAGTCAGCCAAACAAGAGCAAACGACAGTTCAGCACAGCGCCCACTTACCCTCTCTGAGACTGTCTTCGCCCTCTACGATCTTGGCTGAAGGAAGTGGGTGTACAGTCCGGACAAGTCCCTCGACCTGTCTCTTGCACTACAGTCCAAGGTGGGAGGGCCAAACTTATAAGCTTATTGCGCATGCTGCATAGACAAGACGAAATCAAGCGGCTTACCTGGTTGTCGCGCAATGCGACTGATTTGACTTCGAAAGTCCCTTTCTCTTCGGCGAACCTTGAGAATCGGGAAGCCGAGCTGGAGACTTTATGTCGTTTGCCAACCCAGTCGTATCTGAATCCCGAATGAAGGATTAGCTATCACCTCGGTGGGTTTCATACGCCGATAGGCGTTCGCGACAATGGCCTCTCTGCAGAAAGGACATGGTATGCCTAGTTGATATGATGAAAGCCCCCCGGACTCACTCGATGGTCCATGGCGCTTTGCCTTGGAGCAAGAAGTCCAGACTGTCTCCCACACACAGGTCTTTCTTCTCGTCAACGGCCACGATCTTAGCGCTCTCAACTACCTCAACCACGGTTCTCAACTCGTCTGTATCGTTGATGACCTGTTCGCAGCCGCTGGGATCATCCACACGAGTGATGAGGACCTCATGTCGGCCGATTTCAGTCAACTCATGGGAAGGGATGTCGAGGGTCCAGTCGTTGGTCAACACTGGGATGACATGGTTCGTAATACTTGTCGATGCGGGCTTGCGAATCGATAAATGAAGATTGAATGGAGCGACTCCCTTGAGGTGGACCTTGGCGTCCCCATGTAAGGGAGAATCAAGGCATAAGGGCCTCGAGTTCTGTTTGGCGAAACTGACCGAAGGTCGAGTGTGCACATCATGCTCAAGAGTGATTTTGACGTCGGTATCGGGGTAATTACCATCGATTACGTTCAGGAAGTCGTATCGGTGATGTCCCGGTTCGGTGGCTAGATGCAATATACCAGTCTCCTGAGCGGACTTGAGAACATGCTTCGAGGTCCTACCTTCGGACGTATATCGGTAGCCCAATTCGAAGGGAGCTTGCCCTTCGAAACGCAAAGCGACCTGTTGCTCTTGGCCAGCACATAGTCCCTTGTGGACAAACCCGGAACCAGACTTGGAGATGCCAGGAGTCTGTTGGAGGATCACAACAGGACGAGGCTTGAAATCGATCTCAAATGTAGAATCGGAAGCATGTATATCACCCTCGCAATGAGCATCTTTGACCTGCGCAGCGGGTGTTCTTTCAGCTCGATCCATGTACAGTGGTCAACCCAGCAAGGCTCACTGACCTTGAGGAGCTTGTAGTTGCCTTTGTCGGAGAAGCTGAGATGGTTGTTAGGGTCTCTGACAGTAATCTTGCGATTCTTGCCGTTGATGGAATACGTGACCTCCCAAGGCTAGCGAGAGTTCGATCAGCATAGGATCGTGGGGTTTCTTGAGAGGACTTACCGCTTCGCCAGTCAACCGAAGTGGTGCCTTAACGATCTCGCCTTCGGTAATGATCACCTTCTGGCTCTTGGCAAACCTCGCCGTAGGCTGGAACAATAGTCTTGAGTCAGCAAGACCAGTTGTTCGCATTCAACGTAGCGTACGTACCCTTTGTCGCTTGATATCGACTTCGATCGCGGGAGTGCTCAGCTTCCTGACGCAACCATTGCCGTCTTCGATTGATAGCAGAGCGACGGTTAGCTTTCCGTTTGCACCGCTGGCGGCGGACAGCTCGGACGGGACGGATATGGAGATTTTGGATCGACCTGTAGGAATGTTGATGGTAACGTTCTCTGAGCGCGTGGACCAAGACTTCAGATATGCCAACTTCAATGGGGTGATTCCCTACGACAAACAATTCAGTCTCGTGCGCATAACCCCATTCCCCAAAACGGACGTACCCTTGCTTCCACATCCACGTCAACTTGGTCGCCTGAACAAGCATATAGAGTATGCCGTCTTGTCTCACCGATCCTTCCGGTGAGATCCGCATACGCTAAGGGATGGACAGTCTGCTTGATGGGAGGTTTGTCCAAGTTGACACCCCGATATCGCTTATCGCTAAGCGAGGCGAAAGTCTGTTATATGTGTATATATAGTCAGGTCAGCTGGGTAACGAGGATCTGGTCTTGAGAATAATCACGTAGGTGTATTCGCCCTCGTGCTCGGGCCTGAGTACGACTGAGCCATGATGTGTATTGAAGGTCTCTGACAGAGTCCTCGCCCTACCACCCTTGCGTTGCTCGGTATAATCGAGTCGGAATGGAGGGGTTCCAGTGAAGTCGAGCGCGGCCGTTGCGCCGACATCCATGGCACTTCGACACAGGTCAGCTTCGTTCCTGTACTCGCTTCAATCGATTGGTCATCTTCCCGTTTGAGTTGAAAGCTCACCATTCGTGCAGGGTGGTTACACTCATATCCATGGTTGGCATCGGCACCATTTCGATCACACAGGAGGATGGCTCCATGATTCCGCCTGCGCATGGTCCTTCGAGGTCGACCAGGGTATATGTACCAGCCTCTGTCACGGTGATCTCTTCTCGCTTCTTAGAAAGTTTAAGCTTCTTATTCGTTTTGACCCCGCTACTGGTCTCGAAGGTATATGAAACCTCATAGTCTTGTTCCATGGGCCCATTTACGACCGATTCGACCGGAATCTTCGCCTTCTGGCCATGCAGTAGTTGCACAGTAGACGGACACTCGAATCGAACGGATGGCCGAGGGATGACGTTGAACACCCTCTCAGTCGAGTGCCCAGCAGGATTGTAGGTATTATGCAGTGCGTCCGATACTGATGTGAGGGACAATGTATGGAGCCCAGGTTGATCATGGGTGACTCGCAGGGGCACGGTATGCGATTTCGACACGCGGTCTCTGCGGACCAGAGCCAGATCGTCGACCGGTTCCAGATCTTCTTCGATACCCTCAATGAATCCGGAGTCCACCTTGTTGCCTGACTTCTTCTTCCACCCAACCCTTAGTGGCCCAACACCTCGGGCCTGAAATTTGGTCACTTCCTCTTCACCTACACAACGCAGCTCCGCCGGTTTAGGTTTGTCGCCCTTGAGTACGATCTTGTCCTGCTTTTCTTCTTCAATGAATCTGCCGCCTGTAGGACATTCGATGATTATGGCCTCTCGGTGAGGGGTAACATGGAATCGATCACCACGCTTGTCCGTAACGCTCTTCAATGTGATCAGGGAGGGCTTATCGACTGTGATAAAGAGGATGCTCTGCGAAGAAGCGAGATTGCGAGGCACGAGTGCCATTGAATCTGGGGGCTTGACTGATGGCAACTTTGAAACGTCAACTTCGGTACCAACGGCCCCAGTGGCGCCCGAAGCCAGTACAACAGCCGACAGCGGGTCCGTCTCCGGTTCTTCCAAATCTCCTTCCTCTGCATCCTCATCTCCATCAGTTATCCTCAGTTTAGGCGGTCGACTTGGCGACTTGAGCATTTTGCTACCAGCTACCTTCTCTACGGTGGCTTGACCGGTCTCCAGGGACCGGACAAAGTATGATACTTCATCTGGGATGGAGTTATTGAAGACGATGGGAATATGCAGAGGTTGAGGTGAGTCGGGCGGTATACAGTACGTGAGAGACAGAGGGTTGAGGGTCGCGGTACTGTGGGTGTTAACGGTGGATTTTAGCTGACGCACCCAAACAAGATCGCAAGATGATGATAACAGTGGAACACTTGACTGGAGAAAGACCGCGCCGAGTACATACCTGTAAGGCAGCAGTCTGATCTTGTGTACACCGGCCAGATGCGAAGGTTCACTATATCGCTTCAAGCTATACAACCAGTTCCAGTACCACTCCCCACCAAGCGCGGCCGGACCTGCGAAGCAGATCTTGTCAGCTCGTCTCGCTATTCACGACCTGGAAGGCGTAAGCTCACCGACGACGTTGATGCTGAACAGAGCAGCGCTGGGCTACACATGAGTCAGCTTCATGGACAGAGGCGAGACCAGCAGAGTGGGGCGTAGCTCACCTCTATTATCAGCCAACAAGCCAGGTTCGCCAGTGCACTCAAAATCGCCAGCTGTCCTAATTGCTTATACGAAGGGGAAAGCATCGGTATTCTTAACGTCCCCACGAGCCATAATGCTAGTACCTCCGCTATTGTCCAGCATATCACCGAAGTGGGGCCCTGTATTCTCAGTCCAGATGACCATGTCGGATCCAAATCAAGCCTTAGATAAGGCGAGAATGTATCCCACAATTTCGAGATCTCCACCAGGCCAAAGATGGCGCTGAAGAACAGCCGTTGTTCAGATGAAGTAAGCCATGTTGTGGGGATTACTGGCGGTGGTGGTGGAGGAGCAGCTGTTCCGGCCTGTGATGGGCGTTGCACCGGAGCGCCGAGCCTTCCGTTGCTTGACATGATGATTAGGCGTTGATTATCGGGTCATATGGTCGTCACTAAAAGCGTATTCAGAAGTTCACCTCGAGCGGATTGAGAAGATGTCTGCTAATCGACCGGCAGTACTTGACAACGAAATTTGTATATCAGATGCGTTGAGAAGATGGATTGAGTGAAGTTGATTTTCGAAAGTTGGAAGTAGCTGTAGGTTCGATCGAGGCATGCATGACGCACTCGAGAAGGCTCTTAACGGTGACAGTGACGTATCACGTGATCCCGGCTTCTCTCTATAGCATGCATTGATCATCGACCTGTTGAGTAACATCGCTGAACATCAGTCGCGAATCTCACATCTCTCTCATGTTATACCTACGGTCCACATTTCTTTATCACACTGACAACATTTTACAAGATAGCGGTGGATCCTGGGGATCAAAGAGCTGAAAATGGTGAAGCTCAGAGTGCAGGGCTGGGACCCGGTCATGTGAGTACAGCTGGGATATGAAGATGCGGCATCTGCTCGAGCTGTTTCATGATACTGATCGAATCTCATATACGGGTACAACCTATAGGATTATATGTCAGGTAGGTCTGGACAGCTCAATGCTTCATTGCTACGGGATGAGAAGGCTACACTGACGGAAATCATGTCTTTGAAACAGATCATATCCCTCCAAACGATACACTACTTAATACTCGCTATCCTCCTCCCTCCGATGCTAACGTCCCTCACATCCCCGACACTCCTTTCGTATGCCGGCGGACCGAGTACGGTATCTCATATCCTAGACTGGCGAGAAATGGCAGCCAGACCGACGATATCAAAGACCAGCTTCCCTGGTGTTGAAGGCTGGAGGAAGCTGAGAGGTGCTTGGGCCGGAGGCAAAGAGATCGGCTCGGTGACGCGGCCGCATAATGGAGCAGATGACGAGGGGCACCATCACGAGTCGGTAGGGGTGGAAGGGATGAAGGCTACCCAGGTGGATGAGTACTGGGAGTATGGTGTGGACGATAAGCGTGGTTGGGTGATAGGAGGTGTATGGCTGCTGGCTTTTGCGATCGAGTGAGTCGCAACATCCCACTTGATCTTGACCGCAAGTCGTATCACCTCGATCAAATCAAGCGGCTCCTTCCTCGTCATTTACTGTCTGCGAGACCACTCAGTATCCCTACATGACCAAATGAACGTATGAAGGACTCTGTTGACACCGAACCTGGCTTGAAACCCTGCAGCATTGCACCCTTATACTATCTGATCCGTCGGCCGACATACATTCTAGATTTCGCATTAACGCTCATATTCAATCATTTCATCCTGACAACATACTACTCGGCGTCATTCCCGACCTCATTCTTCTTCTGGGTCGTACAAGCTATGGGTGCGGTGTTAATGGTCGTGGTCGCTGAGCAGGTGAGTCACTTGAACAACTGCACATATCTGGGAAGATCTGGGAAGATTCGATCTTCTGTTCAGTTTCTGCTCAAGTGTGCAACGTAAGTAGCTGGTAGGGCTGACAGGTCAAACTCGTTCTCCGTTGCATCTATAGCTTTGCGTCAAGAGGGAGATGCGATCTGAATTGGATATCGGATGGCAGCCCAACCTAGAAGGGGGAGGGACCGAGCAAGAATCGACACAAGGGCTCCTGGCCAACCAAGCTCCTGCCCCCGCTGGACCAAGTGGTAGTAAGAGCGGAGGAAGTACAGGCGCTGAGGAGATCGAACTTACAGAGAGATAAAGTCGGCCGGATGAGAAGAATCTTATTCCCATTTGCTCTTCGAGCTTGTGATTCGGCTGCGGGCGCGCGTATCTGATGACTATGTAACGATTTTGACGACGACGACCTGATGGCTCGTTAGGTTTGAATAGGTGATGCGCCGACAACCGGGATCTTGCTGTACTGCATAGTTAACGAGAGATGTGGTGATGGTAGGGCAAACATATAGGAACGGCTAAACTCGATGGTATGTCTCGTGGATACCACTCGCGAGAGCTTGGCTGGCATCCCTGCGAAGCTATGATAAGAACATTCGAGGCAAAACTCCACGACACCGTTCAGTTTTATTCATTTTTAGGACTACCCTCCATCTACGGCCATAGAAGCGAGAAAACGCCGAACCCCGTTCGCTCTTCGAAGCTCTAAGCTCGCTATCGCTCAGTTAGTACCATCGTGGGGGACCAGATGGGAATCCCGGGTGCTGTAGTTTTTTGTCTTATCGAGTTGCCTCCCTCTCTCTTGCAAACCCGACATATGCATGACCGATCGATACGTTGCCGTCTTCATGCCTCGCTGGCTCCTCGCTCGTCAAATGGACTCTCATCTCATCGTATGCGCAGATGCTGCCTAGATGAACTGGAGAAACGTTCGGTCACGCGTAATACGTGACCTCCACTTTCGAAGTCCACCAGAGTTCTGTGTTCGGAAGATCCTTTTGTTCTTGATACACGATATATTTAACCCCCTTTTCAGGATCACCATACAAGCACATAAGTCAGTAGCAATGCTGTCCCCACCGGCCGGCTGTTATATGAGAAGTCTCAATACTGTCAGTGGTTCGACACTGCACTGATCGTCTGATCGTTGACATGAAACGACCTGCTCCTCAATTTAGCGCAATCGGTCGTGTGTTCCGATCACAATCAGACAGGTACAACACATCACGGGTCTCTCGCCTGCTCATTTCCACACACACCCCGAACGTATAACTTGTCACCCGCTTCTATTGTTGGTGAGACGTTTCACCCCGGCACTGCCCTAGCATAGCAGGGAGGGAGTCTGAGCGGGGCGTTAACGATAAACATGACGTCCGGACCATCGGTCTCCGCAAAGGATGTGCAGCATCATCATCAAGATCAAGATCTCGTTGCTGGCCCCCTTAAAGATACCGCAGTCAGAGCGACATGCGAGGCCGTGCGGACGAATAGACACACACAGGCAGACGGGCGGCGAGACGCACGGGCTCCAACTGAAGGGATAGATACGGTAACCCCTTGCCCACATATTTCAACATCAACATCTCGATTCGGGTTTGAAGATCAATACGATTCCTCAGAACCATCTCTTGGTGGGTTTGCTCCCACTCGTCGTTGGCGTCCTACCCATTGTAACTATCGCTCAAGCTTACAGAGCAGGATCGCAATCGACCTAGAAGCCGCTACTGAGCATGCTAGATCCTTCCTAGCTACACATCTTCGGCCAGTCGGTCCGTCATCGTTGTTCTTCTTGCCACAGTCCTCTAGCACCTATCTTCCGCTGAACAACGACGACTCTCAATACCCGCTCCATTCTCGCCGCAAGGCCTACTCACGCTCTTTACCTTTCACCTGTCTGACAGGCATCATGGCCCTCCTCTCCGTCCTGCTCCTCATATGCGTCACCGCAACATATTACACGTTCAGCCATGCAAAACCTGTCATCAGCCAGCCCAAATCTACCTGTTCCTTCTCTACTCAGCTATGGGAAGGAGGTGAGGACGTTTTCGGTCATGCAGCCGGGGGAGCTTGTCGATACACAGTAAGATACGGTCAAGCTGCGCGTTGGGTTGATTCTCAGCTCTCGTTCGATGTGGGGTGAGCATTCATGTGGGGTTGAGTATAGCTTGTGGCTTGAATACAAGGACGTAACACGATGAACATGCTGACAGCCCGGAGTTGCCACTTGCAGAAATCGTACGTCGAGTCTGCCTCCCTCGTGCCCACAGCCAGCCGGAACGTATGTCGTAGGCAGTGAGCAGAGCGAAGACTGCCTGTATGCGACCATTTATAGCCCGAAAGGGATGAGCCCCTTGTCAAAATTACCCATATTCGTCTGGTGAGTGACCCATCCTTTACTTTCTTGAGATCACAGGCTCTTGCTCTTGAGTGGCAATCTCTGGTTGACGAGCCTCATTGACCCTCTTCTTCAGGATACACGGCGGATCGTTCTATGCGGGTTCTGCTTCTGCTCCGGGTTTGGATGGATCCAAGCTCGCTTCGACCGGTGACATCATCGTGATAGTCATTCAGTACAGGTGATTTACCATAGTTCCACCCACGTGCATCACTTCTTCTTGCAGTCCAACGCACGACTGCCAACGGTAAAGTATACACGGAACCCAGGATGACTGAAGGGTCTTGTGGCATGTCGCAGGCTCGGCGTACTCGGCTACATCCCACCCTCTACGGCACCATCATGGGCCGATCCCAACCTCGGTCTTCGGGATATTATACTCGGCCTGCAGACTATCAACCAATATGCAGCACTCATAGGTGGCGACCCGAATAAAGTGACTGTTGGCGGACAAAGCAGCGGTGGAAGCATGATCCGAGGTCAGTCCGAAACCCAAGCTTCCATACACAAACCTCAGCGCTGTGGGGACAGGATGAGAGGTGCTGATGCGAAAAGGTTTCAACGTTGCAGCGCTTCTTGGAGCCCCTACCGCGAAGAGTCTCTTCCGAGCAGCGATTGTACAGTCTGATCCAATGGTGAGTACTACCCAGACACGCTCTTGGGACATCCCTTTCGGATAGAAGGCATTGATATCAATTTTGATCATGGTGTTCCCGTATATAGAATTATGGCTTCGCAAGCCCAGACATAACCTCTCAGCTTCGCAGAGCATTCTATTCGCAAGATCAGATGAAGCAATGCGACTCACTCAAATGCCTCCAGCAGATCCCTGTGGCTACTATCGTGGCCGCCCAGAACTATCTTGTTGCTAGCACACCTTTGACCATCCAGGGTGTACCTCTCACGATGCGTGCGTTCAGCTCCGAATCTCTATACTCTCCTTGAACCCATGATGGAGTGCACAGCTTACGGGCAATGATATCCTCATGATGACATATCCAGCGATTCGACCCTCTTACAACAACCCGACGTTGACCTCTGACCCCACCGTCGACTTGTTCAACATTCCCACCAGCCTATCTAACGATCCGTCCAGTATCGCCCTGCTCCTCAGCACCGTCTCAAACGAAGCAGGGTCTGCCTTACAAGCGACATTCCCCGCGCCTGTACCTCTGTCAAATGACACATACTTTGCCTCCCTCTCAATGATAGTCAACCCTGATCGAGCGAAGACCATCTCCTCCGCAGCTCAGTATGCCCTCCCATCTGTGAACTCCTCCTCTGAAGCTGGAGTATACGGCCAAGGTGGGGACATGTTCCGAGAGACGTATGAGAGAGCGGCTACCGATGGGATCTGGCGGTGTCCCAATAGAGATGTTGCGAGAGCATGGTCTCGAGCCGGGGGGAAAGTCTGGGTAGGCGAGTGGACAAAAGGCGCTACGTATCCTACTAATCAGCAAAGTGGGGGTTATTGTAAGCAGAAGGGGAGAGTCTGCCACGAGGTCAGTTGGTCAAAAGCTATGTCTTGGTGAGCGCTCGGCTCAACGACTGGCTGAGTCTTGTGTTGTATCATAGGATGATATCTATCCGACATTCGGGAGCGCGCCAAATCCATCAGCCGATATGACTTCCTTTGTAAGTATTTTCTCAGCCTTCCGTATCTTATCTCGACGATTTCAGGACGAGAGAGCAACATTTGATAGAGAATGCCGGTGGTCATGTCGCTCGCCGATACATCGTTCGCAGGAAGACGAGATCTTGTCTTACTGGACATCCTTCATAAAAGACCTTGACCCTGACGGGCCTTCGAGCAGCGGCCCAAAGAGGAACTACCCGAATCTCACTCACTTGATCGATAAAGCCAAGAATTGGTGGGACGACTGGTCTTCTTCGTGGAAATGGTGGAAGCGGGCTGCAAGCACCGATCCTCCTGCTGCTGTTACTACTTGGGATCAGTACAGAGACGATGATGATGTACTCGCGCTTGGAGGCGGGGAAGTCAGTATGTGTTTAGAAGGATTCTGGGGCGATACGGCCAAGTACGATTGGCAGTTGTACGGATAAAGTGGTGGTGACTACACTGTGGATGGGCCAATGGGCTCAGTAGTGGTTGGATCAGATACCGGATGTTATGGACAATACTTCGTACGCAGGATCTGAACGGGATCTGAGCAGTTCGTACAGAAAAGAACTTTCAACATTCCGGTGGAGTTCCATTTCCGTTGTGGGATTTGGTATCTCACTCATCACTCACGCTCTCAGCAGCATGCCCGCTTAGCTAATCTCGATGACGGGACAAACAAACAACGCAACGAAAACGCGTGGGAATAGTGTCCTGAAGGGCAGGAAGAGCTAGGCTAGGGCATTCATCATCAACCCCAAAATTAATACGCATTATCTATTACCCATCTGGGTAAATAAACCTGTGTATATATATTTGTACTTAAATTTGTATTTGTAAGGATTATCAGTACAACTAAAGTTTTTGTAATAGTTTTCTTAGAATTACAAATCCTCCATACCCCCACTCGGCGCCGAGGATAGGAACGCGGTATCTGCGCGAGCTAGCTAGCTAGTTGACTGTACATAGGCCGAGGAATCCCATGGCCGATGGTCGTCGCCGATCTCCCTGTTTTTGAACAGACGCGTTACGTACGAGCCGGCGACAGTTCATCATCATGATATTATGAGGCAATGAGGTTGGTAGGTAGGCCTCGAGCCTACTGACATGTATGGATGAATGCAGAGCAGCTGGCTGCGACGAGCCGAGTATGTATGTATGCAGGGAGGCACGGATGATCTATGCTCATGCTAACGCTACGACGCTTCAGACGCTACGACGCGGCGAACGCTTTGACCCAATCGTAAATCGTACCGTACTCGTACCTGAAAGGCAATCTAGAACTACAAGCAACGGTTTGTTTTTGAATTGTTTTCCTAATGACATATGGCATTAGGGCATAGGAATTACAGTACGAGTACTCGTAGTCTGATTAAGCATTAAGCATCCGTCCAAGCTCGTTCGTTCACACTTACACCTGGTCACCACCGTACAACCAGTGTTTTCTCCTTTCTTCATACTTCAATAATTGACTGTATCATCTTCCCCTCTTCTCACTTATACATATCTCGCATCGCATCGTATACACGCTACCTCAGAATCATACACTCATTCTTTTCATACTGCTCGCATCGCAGCAGATATAACAGGCCTGCCGCACGGGGAGTTGGAAGACGACTGTTTGCAAGAGGGGAAAAAGTCCGCCTGTTTGACCAGCCAGACCGAAACGCGTGGGATAGTGGGATACATCATCACTCAATACTGCCTCACACACAACTTGCACACAACCTGGCGCAAAACGAAACATCGTCTATCGATACGGTACGGGCGAGAGGTGTATAGATTCAAGCTCATAGTCAGTCTCATCGCCTCGCTCGACCGCATTCACTTGCACATACTGCATATACGTCAGATCGCGCTCTTGGACGCGCTGTCGCCCATCTAAGCGGAGCACCCAAACAACCTCAATATCCTTCCCTCCCTCGAGTCTTTGAGCTGCCTTTCGCAATGCCTCGAACGACCCGACGATCGGCTGGCTCGGCCGCCTCTGGCTCATCAACTCCACCCAGCTCTCTGTCCTCTTCGCCGCCCTCTCGACCCCTCTTTCCGGCAATCTCCCTCCGATCTTCATCCCCCTCCTCTCCCTCTAAACCCTTATCATCCGGCACCGAACCCCCCGTATCCGCCCGATCATCTTTATTGAATGTCTTGACTAGACCTCACCACTCGGCACCTATCACCGCTGTTTCCACCACGACGGCATCGGCAGGATCGGACGCCTCGATCTCAGACGAAGACTCCTCGTTTTACTCTGATCAGTCGACCATTTCCTCTTATGCCTCCTCGATCGTCAGTGGGACTTCCAGCAGGTTCACTTCGAGCGAAGATATCGCAAAGGTGTACGAAAACTACCTTGAGAAGCCGTTCGTGCAGACCAAGAGCACTATCAAGCATTCAGAATTTGGACATGATAACAACCCTAACTGGAGATGGACGAGTCAGGTATGTGATAAAAAACACTATGCCTCCTTGTGCACGAGATGCTCATAGCAGAACCACCATTACGCTTGTAGTGGCACACGGATGAGCCAATCCACCCCGCCGAGGAGCCTCAGCCTTCTTACTTTGTGCTTCTTAATACTTATATCAGGTGAGATCAGCCTGGATTTTAATCGGAGATCCTCTTTATATCGTTTCACTGATTTTCTGCTCGTTCCCGTCTACAGCTACATCCTCCTCATTCTGATCGGTCACATGAGAGATTTCTTCGGCAAGAGGTTCAGACCGGCAGACTATGCTCATCTGATGCCTCAAAACGTGAGTGGTTCAAACCGGGGACTCATTGCCAGAGCTTCAAGCTGACAACATCTTCGTTCTCACTGAACAGGGCTACGCCGCGCTCAATTCCGACTTCGATTCTTTCTATACCCGACGACTCAAGCAGCGTCTGGAGGACTGTTTCGCTCGACCCGTCACTGGTGTCCCTGGACGAACGATTGTATGCTTCGATCGAACGTCTGTCGACCAGAACAAGACTTTCCAGATGACCGGTAGCACCACCCGAGCGCTTAACGTCTCATCATACAACTATCTCGGTTTCGCTTCTTCCACTGGTGGCTGTGCCGATGCCGTCGAAACGTGCATCAAGAAGTACGGTGTTTCTAGCGCTGGTCCTCGACACGATGCTTCCACTCTTGACCTCCACGTACAGACCGAAAACCTCGTAGCAAAGTTCGTTGGTATGGATTCGGCCATGGTCGTTTCAATGGGTTACGCTACCAACAGTACTACCATCCCCGCTTTGGTCGGTAAAGGCTGTTTGGTCATCTCGGACGAATTCAACCACGCCTCTATTCGATTCGGTCTTCGACTCAGCGGTGCCAGCTTGAGGTGTTTCAAGCACAACGACATGCATGATCTCGAGAGATTGCTCCGAGAAGTCATCTCTCAAGGTCAGCCCAGAACCCATCGACCTTGGAAGAAGATCTTAGTCATTGTGGAGGGTCTTTACTCTATGGAAGGTAGTCTGGTTCCTCTTCCTATCTTGATCGACCTCAAGCGAAGATACAAAGTGAGTTCAACGTCTATTACATTTGCAGCGCGTCATCGTCAATGGGGTCTTCATGCTGACTGACGAATTGTGTTAGTTCTACCTCTATGTCGACGAAGCTCACTCAATCGGTGCTATGGGTCCTCACGGCCGAGGCGTCTGCGACTACTTCGGTGTAGACCCCCGAGAAGTGGACATCCTTATGGGAACCTTCACCAAGTCATTCGGTGCCGCCGGTGGTTACATTGCCGGTTCCAAGGCTGTCATTGATCGACTGCGGCTTCGTTCTCATGCTACCGCCTACGCTGAACCCGTCTCTCCCCCCGTTTTGACCCAGATCATTGCGTCGATGGGATCTATCATGGGTGTCGCTCCGCCTCTTGCTGCTCCTGCCGAAGACGATCGATCAGATGCCATGAGCATTTCTTCAAGGCCTACCGCTTACGGACCTGCTTCCTCATCGATTCTGCCTCCATGGATGAAGCTCCCCCTCAACTTACTGAACGGTACAGAGGGTCGAGAGCGATTGAGACGACTGGCGTTCAACTCGCGATACCTCTCGACTGGTCTCAGAAAGTTAGGATTCATTGTCTACGGTCATCGCGATTCGCCCATCATTCCCCTTTTGATCTACCACCCTGGCAAGATGCCTTGGTTCTCCCAAATGATGCTGGATCGAATTGGAGCGGACAAGACGCCGATCGTGGTCGTGGTTGTTGCATACCCGTAAGTGACTATTTTTGGTAATTGTTATCCGCCTCCTCTTCACCATAACCTGGTACCCACAGCCGTCTTAGGGCGACCCTGAAACACTCTATCGGTCTAAACCCCAGTGCCATGCTTACTGATTGTGTATTTCACTTGCGTCACTGAATACAGCGCTACGCCATTGATCACCTCCCGAGTACGATTCTGCCTCTCAGCCTCGCACACCAAGAACGATATCGACCAGATCCTCCGAGCGAGCGACGAGGTCGGTGACGTACTGGGACTGAAGTACGGCAAGCAGACCATGTCTGTCGAGGAGGTGATCGCCAACGCTGAAGAGCTCGTGGCAGCGAATTTCTAAGTGGGGGATAGGAGCAATCCGCCGCTGACCTCTCAATTGAGAGAGGAAAAGAAAATAGGAGGGAGGCCTCGTAATCCGCCCATGGGCTGTGATCGTGATTGAGTAGCCCAGAACATCGTAAGATCCTCACGTCGATCACTGGGTCGGTCTGAGTTGTTTCAAGATCTCGGCTGTATTGCCCTTGACTACTCTTTTGGTAGTGTCCCTCGAGGGCGATCTCAATATATTGATAGCTATTTATTTAGTCCTCTAGATATATACCCCTTCGTTTCGCTATAAGCTGATTGATTCGATGCCTTGTGCGCGATTTATTATCTTTATCAGCTTGGTCGTCAATTCATATTTCTTGTGTCTATATAGTTCCTCTGTTTATCGCTGCACCCTGCGCGTTTCTCTTGACGAGGATGAATAGCGCATGCTTGTGCTCGTTTGTGCATATGCTTTGACGAGTGCGTCAATCGAATTGGCTCAATCTGTGCACCATTCAGAGGCGTACTGTACGTTGCCGTCGGTACGGCGGACAAGGCCGCGAAGCGTCGATTCAGCAGTGCAGCTGCGATGCGATTGATAGCGATAAGATTCGTCGACCCAATCAACAGCTTGCCGATTCTCATACATGACAGACAGACAGACTGACTGACAAAGATCAGAACACCGCGAGTCCACGAGTAGAAGCTACGCCACTCAACTCTATGCTGTACTGCGTATCGCTTCTCGAGGCCTCATAAATAACTACTTACGCGTTCGATAGAGCCGATCGGGACGTCCCAAATTTCAGGAGAGTAAGGAGCTCGACATCGACATCGACATCGACGCTCACGCTCCAGACATTCAAGCTGGCCCAGACGCACGTTCTCCTACTTACTACAAACCCACCATATCACTCACGCATAAGATGTCCCCACCTCCACCGTCCATTCCCCTCCCACACGCCCTACTGCAAGCGGAACAAGATGCCCACTTGGTCCAACAACGTACGGCTCAACGCAGGAGGGAGATGAAAAGATCGGTGCTGAGGACGCTGACGATGACGCAGAATACGTCGGCGATGGTGTTTTCCGTGTTCATGGTCGCGCATCTTGCGAGCCCTGTTGTGGCTGTCTTTGGGGGGCTCAGTGGGGCGGATAAGACTATGGTGAGTGGGGTGGGTAAGCGAGCATTGTGCTCAGAGCATTGATGAGTCTTCCCGGAAAATGTGCTGTGCGAGCGGATCGACCAGGACTGGGCTTGGGGCTTGATCTCGAACTGGGATCAGGCTAGGTCGGAGTGGACTGGGCAGAGAGAGAGAGGGAAAGGACGTGGGAGTGAGCGAACTTGATCTGCAGGTGACGGGAGTTGCCATGACCAGATTATCTGACGAAAAGGAGCTGGGCAACGCGCAACTCAATGAAGCCGAGACCAGTCAGCTAACGATACACAACTGGGCTCCCATCCAATTCGACTCGCCTTCCTCTTCCTCTTGTGACCAACCGCCCACAAACTCCTTCCCTCCGCGTGATCTACCGTATCGAATTGACTCGACCGCCCTTCCCACCCTTTCCACTCTCCCGCACTCAGATGATCGCACGAGACCTCTATCTCCCTCTCGAGCCTGTATTGGTCTACGCTCCATTGACAATACACCTTTTCTCCTCTCTCGCTCGTCGCCTCATCACCATGTCATCTGCCTTCTCCACGACAAGTTCCTCGCCTACCTCAGATACGAATTCTGATCCCGAGTCGGCGTCAGACAAACCCATGACGACCTCGACGTCAAAATTGTTCCGAACACTCCTGCACTCAATTCGCCTTCGCCTCCCTCGCCAAGCACACCAGATTCTCGCCTACCCGCTGACTTTGCTGTTGACCTCCCACGTTCTCACACATCGCCTCATTCCTCAATCGAGTCAACCACCTATCTCGAGTCTGTCGCCCTCGGAGCTCGGGTGGGATTTTGTAGGGTATAACCTGCAGAGCGCGGTCTCGTGGCTCGCGTATCTCGGGCTGGTGGGTGCGGGCGTTTGGCATGCGGCTGTAGGGAGTATGAAAGTTGTTAGTTGGCTCAAGAGCGGAAGGAGAGCGCGAGGGCGAGATACCGGGGTGCGTGGTGCCAGCGTTGGTACCGAAGAGATCGCGAGTGGAGAAAAGGAAGTAGTCAGCTCGTCAACGCAAGAGACTCCTGCTCCTGCTGCGAATGGCAAGGGGAAGACGACAGCATTGCCAATTGAGAACCTACCCAAGCCCTCTGAGCCGACAACGATCCCGCCACTCAACCCCACCCCCTCACCAAAACGCCCAGTCGTGTCCCGCCGGAGGAAATTCGGCCTGAGGGGCATCATCGCCCTTTTCCTTGGTCTCATCTCCGTCGGCTTATACAGGGTCCGCAGCGATACCGCGAGCTATGGCATCAGCGCGCTGATGAAGAGGCGCTATGACGCTGTCTTCGCGGCGGTGCCTTGGGCTGTGTTGTGGTTGCACTAGGTAACAGGCACTAGGACAGTAGGACCTCAGGACACTGGTAGCTCATCAAGCCAAGGCAAATCGTCGGGATGGCGTGGACAGTAAATACCTCATTTGGGGACAGCCCGGATTGTGTGCATGACAACAGCATTGAGGTTTCTCTGCATATCGTGTAGACATACATAGCATGTACATATTGGTTATTGATAAGCTGTATTCTACGAGCCATTGTTGTACATCAGATGTATACATTCCCTCTTTCCTTCCGGTTTTCTTCACGACAGCTGACGGCCTCCCGTCATTACCGATTGCTGACGAGGTCTACCTTCAAATGACGGTCAAAAGTACACGTAGACACACCGTCGACACCCTAGTCATCATCATCTCGACAGAGGTCGCAGCTAAGGATCACACAACCCACCGAGAACATGCTAAAAACAACCCTACGAAGCCATCTGCTGCGCCAAAAGCTCGGTCATGACCATGTTGATCTCCTTCTTGATCCGCTCTTGATCGGTCGCTTTGATCACCTGCGTCGTCGCGATCAGGATCGGACGCAAAGGAAGGGTTTGTTCAGCGTGGGTTTCTGGTGCAAGATCTGTTGCTTGGTTTTGACCGTGCAAGAGAGTTCGTGATGACAGTATCATCTACACCCGCTAATTTTGTGAGTGCAATGGAGGAAGTGAGTCAAGTTTCGGCTCTCACCTTGGCGCGCTGCTTGGTTTTGATCTTCACGATCTCTGCTCTCAGCTTGGCGATCTCGGCTTTCTGACGTGTCTCTGTTCGCATGGGTGCCATCAGGAGAGGTGCGGTTGATTGGGACAGATAACAGGTGCATTTAAGTTAGCACTTAAGCGTCGCTTTCTGTTTGAGGCATACCCCAGCTTCACCAAATCATCTCCCTAATCTCAATAGACGCGCTTCTTGATAGTTACTCACGAGCTTTCTCGAGGTCTTTCGCAGCGCTGTTGATAAGGGCGGCTTTCACCTTCTCGGCATCCCTTATTTTTTGGATGATTTCGTCCAGCTTGAGCTGTATGAAAGGGTGAGCCTTGAAAGTAAGCCTGAGTCACTTCGTTCCGGGTGGCTGTCGGTGTCGTCGGACCGCAGAATGTTGGCGAGACAGTTCGATCCAGGCACATCAACTGACCTTGCGCTCAGTCATGTAGCTTTCCGCTTCATCCCACTTGCGGGTTGAGTTCCTCGCGAAAGCGGTCTGAGAGTCTTTCCACGCATTGAGACTCTTCCTACGAGTCAAATCAATTCTACTGTTCAGCTTCCGACTGCTTGATATGATCCTCGTAAGACCAGAGGCGCTTAAGGATCTCAGCAGACAAATGTTGCTCACACGATTTCGGTCCCTTCGAAAGGCAGGAGGGCGGTGTGAACACATTGGGCGACGGTCTGGATGCGATCGTTGAAATTCTCGACAGTGCTGATCTGAAGCTGTTCAAAGGGAGCTGTGATGACAGTGGGACGTGTTCTGATCAGCCTCTGAACGACAATCACAACTGCTGACGTTGTAATTCACCGGACAGGGCGTTGACCAAATCCTCCCTATCCCGAGTCACAGATGGGAATTAGCAAGCTTTCAGACGGGTCCAGCGTTGTGGGCCTACAAGCTTACGCTTGTTCCTCCAAGGCTTTAGTCTCTTCCGGGTCTTCCTCCTCTTCCTCCTCTTCGATGCCTGTCAAGACACCCCCAAGCACTTCCGCGTTTTTCGTTTTCCCCTCGTCATCACCCTTACTGATTTCCGCTCCGTATGGTGGGCCGATGATATCTCTCTTATTTGGCTTCGATCTCGAGCTGAGCAGGTTCTCGAGCGAATCTTCATCCATACTTTTTAGATGAGCGAGCATGCTCTTCCCCCTCTCGGTCTTTGGGTCTTCCTCGATAAACGCAGGGGTAGACTTGGAAGCTGACTGCTTGCCCTTCGCCAGCCTAGAGACCGGTGGACGGGTAGCTATGATATGATCAGAGGATGAAGCGGACGAAGATTGATCATCATCTGAGATATCCTCATCCTCGATCTCGGCGGTTTCAGAATGGGATGCCTTGTCAGAGTGTGGCTTTGCCTTTTGTGTGGATTCGGCAGTAGTAGTAGTACCTGTGGGGATCCGCGATCGTTTCGACATGGGAGGTGGACTGAGCTGTTCATCGGAGGAGGCAGAGGAGGATGAGGAAGAGGGTTCAGGAGAAGGGGAATGTGTTCTTTTTCGCTTGTTCGTGCGGGCCATGTTAGTACAATCAGTTGCCAAGTGGATATGGATTCAAGTTGCAGAACAAAGTATGTGGAGAAGTCGGAGAGAAGAGAACGATCAGTGGTGGTTTAGTATTGAGGCTATACAGTCAGTCTACAACGATTATGAGTCGAGTTTGGCTTGGATGCCCCGGTGATGCGTCTCTGGCAGCGGAAGGACGAAGAGATGATTCGAGGTGAAAGAAAGAAGAAAGACAGGAAGAATGAGATCATACAGCGAGGGCGAGGGCAATACTATCCGTGTCTGCTCTCGGCTGATCGGAGCTGACTGGAGGTCCGTGCGTTGGTGGCATGTTACAGGATTGGCTGCGAGCGTGTGGTCCGTGCGTGGCCAAGTGCCAAAGGGTCAAAGCGTCACCTCAGTTCTCGCACGGTCCTTTGGGACCTGCAGATGGACGAGGGGTTGATTCGCTCTCTACCATGAGGGCAAATAGATAGTGATCGATCGCTTCAGGCATATCCCAGACATGTCTTCTTCCTTTTCACATATCAACTTGATCCGATCTCTCTTCTCGACCAAATCACTCACTACAAAACGCTCTTTCGATCTATTACTCTCGTTTGTCGTTTGTTTCACCGATCTCCAGATACTGTAAAATACTCGTACACCATGACGAGCCGGACCAACAAAGCGACGATGTACGAGCTCAAGCTCCGAAGGTTGATGGAGCATAATCATCGATTGAGGGAGGAACTCGCTCGTCCTAGGGTTATGGTCAGCGTCGCCAGTTTGAAGTGAGTAGATGTATAGGTCAGCTAGAATTGTTGCTGATGTAGGCAGGCTATAGCTGACGATACTCCGTTGAATAACAATTTAGCCTAATCAACCACTGTCGATCGACCAAAGACCCGCTCGTGAGTCAACCCATCGCCTCTCATCTTCCCCAAGTAAGGTACAGTAGCTGATGCTCTACCCACTCACAGATTCCATCCCTCTGGGGTCCGCTGCAGAAGGGCGAAGACCCCTACGCGCCTGTCGAGCAAGCTTCTTGCTGTTCTCGTGAGTCGATTCTTCGGCTCGCTGTTGAGTTCCCGTCGAATACGGGAGGATCAGAGCTGATAGACTGTACGATCTTCCTGTGCCGCTTGCCGGTCGTCCCGTACGCTGTCACAGTCATGTAGCATCTCAAGCCTATCCGATCGTGTCTTGCCTAGTCTCTCTATCTTGTATCCCGCTGTAGATGCATGACATTCACACATGGTGTCTCTTGCTGCTTGACTTGCTGCACTTGCATGATGTAGCCGCACCATGGGATACGCGGCTATCACCGCATGGCTTCACATGCTCGACAATGACAACAAAGTTAACAAGACAAGCGTTATTCTGGTGGAGGTGGTCTGGGTGTCTTTGTCCTTTCTCACTCTTCTCTCGTCGTACAACGGTGTATACCCAATACTATCGCACACATCGCACACTCGTCTCGGTTCAATCACCTGCTTCAAATCTAGCAAGAGGTTGTGTTTCTTTGCCCGCGCCCCAACAAAGGTCTGGGAACCGGACTTTGAGAGCTTGACCCTCTCGACATCCCATTTCTGGTTTCGCTATCATAAGATCGGTCACCGGGATCATTCATCCTCACCTCACAATGCACAGCAGCCTGGTTTTGTCCCGGTCCCGACCTGCGAAATCATATTCATACCCAGGCTCAAATCCGCCTCTACCTCCGACAGACCGGCCGAGATCTAGCTAGATATATATCAACCCCTATCCTTTTTCCGAAAATCAATTCTTAAACATCGCCATTCGCTACGCACTATTGACCATCATCTGCCCAAGCTAGCTCATCTTTACCATAACCTCAATCTTACTGCCTCCTTGAAGAAACCTGACAACAACTCGAACTCTCACACAGCATACACCAGCGCCAAGATGCCTATCACCGATAATGACAACGTCGAAGCTCCTTCCCGATCTCGAGCTCTCGAATACGAAGAGGAAGACGATTTATTCGGATCCGACACAGAGGTCAACTCTGCTGCGCCGGTCCAATCAGGATCAAGATCAGGCGAGAGCGGATCATCCGCTTCTCGATCAAACAGAATCAACCCTGCTCAACCTATCAACCCCGTACCCAGACATGACTCGACTCAGACCCAGACCTCGAGCTTCAATCAAGCCGGTTCTTCCGCTAAGAAAGGGAAAGGCAAAGCTACTGCTACCGGTCATCCGGAAACATCCGGCGCAGCACCCGTCTCAACTGGAAAAGTGTACAAGGACGTAGATACGAGGCTTAGAGAGCTTCAGGACAGGAAGAGGCTGGAGAAAGAGGAACATGTCAGGCAAGAACCCGCGCTGGTATTGCTGAGGGGAGTGAAGAGCTTGAAAGGAATCTGTATAGAGGGTAAGTTGACGTCAGCTGCCATTCATTATTGGGTTCCCTACGCTGACCCATCCATTATATTTTTGTCAGTGCTCAAGACGTATTCTTCTAGAATAGAAGATATCGGTGATTTGGAATACGCAATCGTCAAGCCGTTCATCGACGATTTGCCCATGGAGCAGCTCTCAGCAATCGAGAGCGCAAGTCCGGTATGTCTTGTCCCCGTCTGTCGGAGGCTCGGAAGTAGGCTATCGCTGACATGGTCCTCCGTACATGTTATCTAGCATATCAAGACAGACACCGATTGGTTATGGGAAATCTTCCTCTTGCAACAATTCCCCTTGTACCATGAGAGGTGTCAAGACAGAAGAGGCGAGATGAGAACCTCAGGCTGGCGGAAAATGTACAAAGTAAGAGACGAGTCTTGCCCATCTTCGTCTGTCTGAAAAAAATGGTCCCTTGAAGATGGCTGACCTATATATCCTACTGCGTGTTTTGTTCCCTTATTTCTAGAAAGCCAAAGAGGACCTGGACGAGAGGAGAGAACAAGCCGTCGCCAATATGTCAGCACGATACAGGGAGATGGAGAAGATCAAGGCTTCGAAAAGCATCGTGGTCATGGATAAGCTCATGCCTGACAAGAAGCGCGCCAAGAGTGGCTGGGGCAGCGGGGCTGCGGTAAGGGGTGAGTAGGATTGGGATGATCTCTGAATTCGATTTTGTCTTCGTAGAATTCTGACAAAGATTGCATCTGCTCGTCATCGCTGCAATAGCTCCAACGCCTCAAGGTCCCCTCGCCAAGGCCCGGGTCGAAGCCCAACGAGCTCGAGTAGCTCTCACCCACGCTTCAGGGAAGTACATTCCTCCCCCTCCGACTCGAGCGTCGACCAGCGCTAGCGCGGCTTCCAGCCAACTATTCAAGAACCCTTATCTTGCTTCGACTTCTTCGCCCGCCTCGGCATCATCTTCTAGGTTCTCGTCTTCGCCTTATAGTTCTGGCTCTGGTACTGGTACTGGTACTGGTACTGGTTCTGGCCCGGGTCGGCCTCGGGTCGTCCCCAAACCCGACGTCGCTCCGCACCCATCCTATCTCCCCAAGCCCATCAAAGCACCGGCCGGAACCGGGCTTTCACCCCGCTTCGTTACAGGGGCAAGTGCTAAGCCTGCTTCCATTCCGGTCTCCGCGTCGACTCATGCTTCGACATCCTCAACCGATGATCGGATGGACAGATTCCGGATAGGGGGTCCCGGTTCCACGCCCAAATTCAGACAGATTCGAAAGCCGGATCACCCCAAATTCGAGATTCCCGCCTTGGATAAGGATCAGCAAGATGCATCGTCGAATAAAGCCAACATCATGGATTTCTTCGGTCCCAAACCGAGCAGGAAACCGAATACTGATACGGACACGAGTGGGAGAAGGAGCCCCAGCGTCACTACTCCCAAGATACCTTTGAAGAGGAAGTCGTCCCCGAGTCATGATGAACACATTCAGTCGGGGCGATACCTCTCGAACGGTAGTGGCGGTAGTGTCGAATCTTCGTCGCCAACGACAACGAAGCACGACATGCAACCTTCGCCTGCAAGCGCTATTGTAGATCTGACCACTTGTCATAGCCCCACTCGTAAGGTCAAGACCGAGCATCAATCGACACAACCGCAATCCCAATCGACCCATCCTACATACACCCCTGTGAATACTGGTACTGCGCTGAAAGGGGACGACGCAACCAAGAGGATGGAAAGCGTACTGTTCAGGAAGAAAAGAGCTGCCAGACCCAGTGGAGGGCGATAGGTATTCGCATACGGTACTGTACGTACTGTATACCCGTAGCACGATTCGTTCTGATGATGCTCCATCTTGGTACTGTATGTTTTGGCATTTAACTCTTTTGATACAGTAATGTAGACTATCACTTGTAGCTTGCTTGTCTTCGTTTGTCAGATGTCCCCCGTCAGTGCTGATTTGTCCCACCCCGAGATAATACGTGGCAAGGGCTCCTCGAAGGTTGACTGATTCATCTGTGTTGTATTATACTGTATCATATCCTGTGTTCGAATGCATCACGTTCATATTATAAGGATAGTATATCGTACCAGTGCGCTGACATCCTCGTCCAACACGGAGATCGTGTATTATGCCTCTTTTTCTCAATGCACTTCATCCCGCCCTTGCTCCGTCCGTCACATATCCCTTTACCATTTCAGCATTCCATGGAGGTCCGTAGCGCACTCCCGCCCGCATGTCGACCTAAAGGAGTGGCTTAGTGTGTGCCCCTAGCGGCTGAAGAGCCTCGTCGTTGCCAGCTGCAGATTAAACTCATAGTATACGCACAATGTAGGAAGATGATTGGCGAAATTTGAAAAAGAAAAAGAAAAGAAGAAGACCGTGCAACAATCGTTAGCCATGCACCGTATGTACAGTAAGCCTTGCACCACGTGATACAGCACCGTGTGACACCGAGCAGAAGTCTATATGAAGAAAATAAAACTCACAAGTATCGTCTCCTGTAGCCCGTCTTCTCGTGTACGACCGCCCTGTTTCCCCGATCGCTGTACCGCCCGAACATGCCGCACCCGGCCAAGCAGATTGCGAGGGTCAGAGCGACCTGCACCACATCCATGCAGTATAACGATAAGACAGGACACGTCTCTGTCAGCCAGGTGAACATTTCACTTGCGTAGTTGATCGAGTGAGTCCAAGAGATACTATACTGTACGAGATGGACAGGCAGAATCACACTCACGGCACCACCCAAGGCGATCCAGACAGCATTTCCAATCTCGCCAGTGAATAAGTCATTGGTGTAGTCTTCGATCCTGTTGCGAGTAACCAACGCAAGCGCGAGATCGAGCGCGAAAGAGAGCCACGAGGCGAAAGCCGCGAAGATGAGGCTGATGAATGTGAGCTGATGAATGTCGTACATCATTTGTTGACCATATAATCGAGAAGAATACAAAGACCTAAGGTTAGCGCGGTGCCAAGCACTTAGCCACAGCGAGGAACTATATGAAAGGGCGAAAGCGAGATTTTGTATACTGCTTTTTTTTTTTTTTTTTTTTTTTTTTTCACCTACGATCGATCGAAGAATTCCTCGTCATGGCCGACTTACAATCTCCATAGCCCGGCTAGAGCAACACCAAGCAAAGAACGAAAGCACCAATGAGATACCCGCTAAGCCACACGTGATGACGTTCAAGATCAACGACCCCGTCAACCCTTTGATCAACGCTCGCGAGCCACTGTTGTCCGAGAGACCGAGGAAGGTGTCGTCGAATTCGTAGCCGACCGAGGCGTCGGTGCATGCTGCGTTGGACGAGTAGTCGAAGCCAAGGATGCTGTGCAATACGTATGTATAATCGAGATCTCAGCGGCGTTTCCTTTTCGTTCTTTTTGGTTGTGTCCGTGCCCTGTCACTGGAATCAACCACAGTGGCATATTCGCATAGTTGGGACTGAATCTTTTGGTGCGTCGGTTCGCAGCGTGGGTGTAGAGACAAACTCACGAGGCTTGACCACCCTTGTAACAGAGCCCAAAGACACCAGCATTCGCCGCCATGCCTATCTTAGCCGCTCGACCACCAGCCTCTCCTTTGACTTGCAAGAGGTAGATGGTCTTGATGATCGGTACCGAAAGGGTGACCAGTAGGAAGAGGAGGAAACCGGCGACTATGTAGCTCGTCCATGGGACATATCAGTACTAGTATGCATCGCGCCACCACTACTGTCGCCTGTGTATGCGTCGAGCAGGGAGTTGGGTCAGTGTTATGCGCAGCGAGCGGCTTACAGGTGAAGAAGAACGCTGGGAATGCTGCTCTTGCCAACATCTTGAATGGTCGACTCAGTTCGTTTGACCAAGAGCAGATGAGTATTGGCGAGAAGCTGGTCTTAGGAGTTGCTCTTAAAATATAGAAAGTATGAAGGACAAGCGAGAGAGAAGGTTGAGGAGGATGTCAGAAAGCATGAGATGGGCGTCCGGGTCAAATTGGTGGTGGCCTGCTGATCTCACACGAGCAGACAGGATCTGTACGGTTGTAGGAAAAGCGTCCTGTTGGTCGAGAAGCATGAAGATGTCCTGTGACGGTGTGACATGGACAGTACAGTACGAGCGGAGTTTGCGCGTTGGATCAAAGGATGTCAGAGAGTAGTGTTTGTGTTTGTTTTGATGGTCATGGCGTCATTGTGGTGGCCCGTGCTTGTGCCCAGCCGAGGAAGAGGATGGGCACACGGTATCGAAAGGGTGCTATGACACCCACCCACCCCACAGACTAGTACCATCACTCGTGATGGGCGAGGTGGGGGTCTGCGACATACTGTAACTCACGACCGATCACAGTGACTGACTCCTGAAAGACCACACCACGGAAGGAATACGGGAGAGAAGAGCTACATCCGTACACATACTGCACTCGTACTAATTTATTACACTTCTGATTGCTTCAATTCAACGGCAAGGCTGTCTGTTCGCTAACAGCTGAGCTACGCAAAACTCGGCGTTGAAATCAACGAAAATGACCAAAAACAAAAGCATGGAAACCACTTCTTCGTACAACAAGAATGTCCCACTTGACCACCACTATTAGCCCGTTGGTTGTTGTCCACATAAGACGTTCCTCCTCCCTCTCACTATATCTCGGCCTTTCTCAACAGCTTCTTTTTGGTTCTAAACAGGCTGAATCGAGCGCTGGTCGCGATATCCTTCATGTTTCGCTTCAGCTGGTCCTTAGTCGTTGGCCTAGAACGCACATAGAACGTAGCATACATGGTCAGCACCGTACTTACCATGTTTCATTATAACAGGGCGGAGTATCATGGTCGCATGCGGGAGAGGCGATGAGAGCTTCGAGTTTTTTTTTTTTTTTTTTTTTTTTTTTTTTTTTCGTTTCAGACACTCACTCCCAATGATCAGATTTGCCACCTGGCTCGCCATGCTTCCATTCCATAGGCCTATACTTCTCCCTCTCATCTTCCGTGATTCTCAAATTCCTATCACCGCTGGCCCACCTAGAGGGCAGGTAACCTCCATCCTCGTCGATAATCGTAGAAGGCTTACTCCCCCCTCCGAGACTCTTCGCCGAGCTGGCTCTCCTTCCACCAGCACCTGCAGCGGCAAGTTCAGAGTATCCTCCCTGAGCGTCGAGGGCATGGCTGAAGGGTCCGCGGATGACGTGATCATGCTTCGATTGAACTCGAGTCGATTTGCCTTCGGCAGGGAAAATGATTCTCGGATCATCATCTTCGACAATTTCGATTTCCGGTAAGATACGCCCTTTGCCACTTGTGGCAATGACAGTATCAACAGCCAGACCGTTCGCTCGGGGATGAACGCCATTTCTACTGCTAGCTCCTGCCCGTCTTTCCCGTTCCTCGCGCCTCTTGATCTGAGCCGGCGTTTCAGGGAACAAGTCCTCTCTTGGTCTTTCAGCGGGTTTTGGGGGTCGATCTCTACCGATATCTGAGCTGCCTCTCGACATGACGCTCATTCGGCCCATGTCAGGCACAGGGGGCGGCGCCAGACTGTTACCCATCGTAGGCGTGTAAGGAGGTACAGGAGAAACAGGAGCGTCAAAGCCTGTGATCTTCTTGGATCCATCTTTGGCCACTTCAATCTTGCTCTTAGTCTCGTGCCGGGAACGAGAGGTCGTCTCCGTAGTCTTCTCGGGCGGAGTGCCTTCGCTTTTGAGCTCGTGAGGAGTAGCCGCCGTTCGACTGGTGGCGGACGAATATAGTGAGGGCGAATGTCCTATGCCGAATGTAGGCGACAACGGCGATGGGATGTAATGGCCTTGTTGTGACCTAGACCTTCCTACTGCGCCGGGGACTAACCCAGTCCCAGCGCTGTAGATGGACGTCGTCGGGCCGTCCTCTGACGATCTAATCGAAGGGGTGGCTCGCCCACTTCGTTCAGACATCATACTTCTTCTCCTCGCGGCTGCATACCCGGAGACATCATCCAATCGCTTCCGTTCGATCTCCAACCGTCTTCTGATCTCCTCTTCTTCTCGATCCCTCTCTCGACCGGTATCTGTGCTCCGCCGAGCCGCCGTTTGTTGATCTGCTACCTCACTTCCTGAATCAGAAGACGAAGAGGTATCGCTTCCTTTTCTTCTATCGGATCCAAAAGCGCTTCTTCGTCTTGATTTCGCCCTTGACATCTCCGAAATGTGGCCGAACGGATCAAACTCGGTATCGTGCAATTTGCCGTTAGAATCGATATACACACCACCTAATGCTCCGGACCTCCGTCCGTTGTTGCCATTTGCCTGAGCATTGAAGCTAGAGATAGAGGCCGAAGGTCTTAACACAGACGACATCTTCCCTTTCCGATCCACCAGCCCACCTAAACCTCCCGCCGTCCGACTTCCTCCATGTCGACTAGGCCCGGCTATACTCGCACTATCACCATCGACGTCATGTGTACTTGATTTGTATTCTGGCTGGAGAATGTGTTCTAATTCTGCTCGTTGCCCCGCTAAAGCAGCGTCTTTCTTGTGTTGCCTGCTGGACAGGTGGAATGCTGGTGGGAGAGGAGCGAATTTTGAATCGGGGTGAGGATCATAACCCAACGGCCGACGGAGATGTGTGTCGGCGAGTGCTATTAGCAGGAAAATCGCACAACAATTCAGTACAGGCTCACAGACATTCGAAGTATCGCAGGAAGAATCCTTCATGACCTCTGTTTCACTCACGAGGTCGGTATGTCTTGAACCCTCCTTCGACTTTACTCGTATCGCTCTTCTTGCTTAACTTCCTCGTTGTGGAGCTTGGACCACCACCGACGACACTGTCTCCTCCCACGCCATAAGGAGAGCTCCCGATAGAGCTCAAACCGTCGGGATCGTGTTGAACGTTCGCGTACGAGCGAGACGGCTTGGCAAGCAGAGTCATACTGTCCCGCCCTGAAACGATATGCTGTTCCTATGACCTGGCCTTTGAGTCGCTCCCCACTTTCCTCTCAGCCTGCTTCTATCGTTCTTCAATTTCTCTGGATTCAGACGGTGCTGATTACAATCCAGGATTATCGGTCAAACAACTGCTTGAAGTGAAGCAAAAGATTCACGTCATGCGGTACCGTGCTATAGATCCCTAGCATATCAAGCGACACGAAGATCGAAGAATCGATGTATGTAATGTCGGAAACCACGAGTCAGTTTGTCGGAGAGGATCAGGGTATGTAAAAGCGGTGTCGACGTCATTGAGGTGAGGAATCAAGATGTGTGTTGGGTATCCATGGGGACGTTACATGCATATAATCAGTATTTCCTCGTCAAGCACATGTCATCTGAAAGACCGGGTGAATAAGATGGATGATGAAGTCGAACTCACAGGTCGATTGCTTGTACCGTGTCGAAACGGATGTTATACACAGGAGCTCGCTCTCGTCCTCTCTCTTTCACTTCACTAATTGTCTGTCTTCGGTGTTGATTGTATACGGTGCAAGCCAATGTCAATGGTGATTGTCTTGAAGATAGGATCGTAGTGCAGTCTTGTAGATGAGCGCAATGCACAGATCAGGTCAATGTTGGATGTTGGGAGATGCATCTGTCAAGTTGAGGAATGGGGTTTGAAGATTGTTAATGCGACCACGAAGCTTTACCCGGCCGCCTGCAGCTGGGTCGAGGAAAGGGAAAGGGGGTAGGTAGTCCACAGGCCGAAGGAAAGGGGGGAAGCCGAGGACGTCACCTCTCTCTTCCTTTGCCTGTGCAGGCATGCATGTATGACGAATTTTACCTCACAGTAGTATTCGAGGGTGTTGGAGCGGCCATCGCCGGAAGCGGTTAAGTTAATAAGTTGATACTACTACACCATTATATGGGTGGATCGATCAAGGAAGTACTCATTTAGTCGTAGCCGACGACGCGGTCTGTGCGCGGTTGACTTGTTTGTCGAATTGGCCGTGCGCGGCAAGGTGAGTGGAGTTGTGTTATTGATTTTCGGCGAGGGCGAGGTTCACTAGAGACACATATACTCTACAAGTGGCCATATTGGCCATATGATGACTCTGTAACTCAGAGTTGACTGACAACCACTGCGAATATAGCCTCTTTATGCGTGCGTTCAGTGATATAGCTGCATGGACAACCTTGCACGCGAGCCGCTGGCGGCCATCTAGGTGTGTCTAGCAGGCGAAGAGGGCTAGATCCTGGCTCGTAATGCGTCGGCGGCAAGCAGACTTTAGAACATTGATTGATACCATATCATTCCGAGTTAGCGAATGCATGAGTGACAACAAAATTGAAGACATTGTAGAGAGAGCGACATCGACTTTCACATGCTCTCTTTTATGACGTGTGTATGCTTGAGCCTCTGTATCGGCCACTCAATTCACCGACTTGACTTCATAGCGCATTCGCGTTTTCCATCATTCAACTTTCTACATCCTTCCGAACACATGATTTCGTACAATATCTATGCCTATACCTCGCATTGATCTGCCAAGGGCATCGCATCCACCACGGCTTGTTTACGCTTGTTCGCGCAAAGGCACCTATTTGAACGAATCGAGACGATTACTGCGCTACATCCAGTCATGAACGCCCTTCAATCCTACAAGCAAACTTGAATTAGCTCTTACTCATTCATATGATACAATCATCGACTACCATACCATTGCTTGCGAATCGCTCTCATATACTATATCGACCTACTTCACCGCCTCCATTGCTATTGTAATTTCGACTGTCCCCGTGACGATAGCTACAAGTGGCCACAGGAGGGTCAAAGCTGAGGAAGAGGAAGGAGAGAGAGGAGGTTTCGACGACGATGAAGTCCATCTTCTCACGCTTCAAGAGCGATAAAGAGCGTGATCCAAAAGCCCCATCATCAGCTCGACCAAGCTCGTCGGCGTCTCTCGCTGCACGTCTACGAGACGACAATGACAAAGACAAGAATGTACGGTCAAGGCCCTTATTACCCAAACGAGCGTCGACTTCGACACCGAAGACCTCATCATCGAATCCGACGTCGACCCTCGGACCGCCCTCTATCGTTCCTCTCCGAGCACACTCACCGTCGTCTATGCTTGGGGAGAATCATAGACCGCATTCTGTTCATGGGACACTGCGGGATATGGACCTTTCCCCCGTTGTGGGGTGGGATGATGGAACGGGAAGAGGAAGGACCGTCAGTGCGTCTGGAGAACATGGACATGGTCTAGCATCGGGCGGAGGTGCGGGGAAGAAAGTCACCTTCCGTTCGCCCGTACCTACACCTACTGCGAGTGTTGTACTGGACGAAGCTGTAAATCTGCATGTCCCCAATGAAAGAGGAAGGCCCCCTAGCAGATCAAGCGATAGGCGAACGCCTTCGATTTCACCTACAAAGCGACATTCTACCTCAGCCTTGAAACCCAGTATACCATCTTCCTTCTCTCGTCCTCCCACAGCAGAGTCCACAGATTCGGCTCGTCCGAGACCCACATCAAGGCAGACATCACCCTTTCTGCCTTCCTTGGCGATCCGACCACAGGCACTGCGCAAAGCCTCTCTGCCTCCCCTATCTCGGCCTTCTTATACCCCACGACCAGGAAGCACTTCGCCGACGAAAAGCCCGATGGTGATGTCACCTACACCTTCGGACGTATCGACCGGAGCAAGCGCGAGGAGCTACATAGCCCCGCCGAATAGCTGGAGTGAAATGGCCGAGGATGACTTGATAGCTAATCTGGGATCGAAGGAAAGAACAAGGCAGGAAGTCCTCTGGGAGATTGTGAGCAGTGAGGAAAGGTGAGTGAACTTATTGCGTTTGCTCGCAGACGTTCAGGTGCATATGGTGCTGACGGGTCTTGTATAGATACGTGCAAGACTTGATGAAACTCAACGACACCTTCTGCCGGTCTTTACTACCTCCTTCTGCAACCTCACCTCACTTAGAGCTCTTCGATCCGTTATCGACCCTCAGTCGGGCCATGTCACCGCTCTCAGTGACTTTATCGGGCAACGAATCCTATGTCAACCTCCCCATTGCCGCCAAGTATGCCACTTCCCCCACGCCTGGCTCGAGACCGGAAATTCGATATCCCTCAGATTCCTCCAGCAGCACTGCTCCTCCCGTCACGCCCGATGAAGATTTCATGGCCAGGGGAACAATGTTCCCTCCGTCTTCAGCGGCAAGGATCAACGCGTACAACATTCTCACGAATGGAAGGCCGTCCGAACCGTCGCGCAAGGCGAGCTTCTCCTCTTTGAGCGGCAAACATCACTCTCTCCCTCCGCCTTCCCGACAGACATCCGGGGGTCAGACGCAACTGACAGCCGAGAACCGGATCTCCTACAATATTGTAAACGGTCACAACAAGCTTCACAAAGCTCAGTCACGCGTCAGTTCTGGCGGATCGTTCACGAGCCGGGAGTTCAAGCTTCCCGAGGACCTGGAGAAGGTTTTGACTGTACTAGCTGGCGGCATCTTGGAGGGACATCTTAAGCTTGCTCGTGCGCTGAAGCTACGGTACGAGGACCAGTATCCGCTTGTGCGGAGTCTGGCAGATGTCTTCACTGCACATGTGAGTCAATCCGAATGCCCTATGCCTGAAGCGGAGGTAAAATAGCTGATTTTGGCTTGTAGTCTTACATCCTGCGAGAATATTCGACCTATGTTTTGCATCTCGAAAAAGCCCTGGGACAGGTCAACGAAGCTCTCTCGACATTCACCGATTCGCACTCGAATTCTTCCTCATCAAAGCCTAAACGGATATCTCGGAGAATGGAGGAATCCGATATATGGCGTTTGGGCCGATATCTCTTCTCGCTCGAGGAGCTTGCAGCGGAGCGAGGCGAAGCCGGTCTGGTAATATCGCTATCGAAGCCCTTTCAGAGACTCCTCAAGTACCCTTTGCTATTCCAAAATCTGCTGTTCAACACGGACCCTAGTTTGAGAGAGTATGAAGCGACTCTCGCGATGGTGGATGAAGTCGAAGGTATCGTGAGGACTATCGAGGACGAGAAATCCAATGAAGAAGTCAGGGAAAAGACAAGAGATGTTTGGGCCAGGATTGATGGTCTGGAAAGAGATAAGGTATGTTTCTCGTTGTCGGGCGACCGCTGTGCTCTATTGCCCTATTGCTTCATCCACGTCAAACTGACGTGCTAAAACCGCTGTCGATACAGATCATCATGGCGCCCAAATCCAACCGAGTCCTGATAAGCGAGACCCAACTGGTCGTTCCCAGTGGCGTCCATCTCAAGGTCAAATCAGAGCCTTCCGCTTCGGTCAAAGGCAAGAAATCGTTCAAGCGTCTCAGTGATATCCTCAAAGGACACGGTGACGTGTCGGATCTTTGGGTGATGTGAGTGTCAAATGTCCCGGCTCGAGCCTGTATTCTCGCCTAGCAATGACGATTGTGCTGATCGGATCCTTGCGGAAAACGCAGTCGCTTCTCCGACGTCTCGCTCTTGTGTGAGAAGACAGGCGTAACTCATCTTCCTCTGTCGAGCTTACAGAAAGGGTCAGGGTCCAAGCACGATCTCACTGCAGAATTGGGAAGTAAGAAGCATGGTACTATGGGCAGAAGGAGTGCCTCCATCAGGGCTAGGAACATTTACAAGGTAGGTCACGGCGCAAAACTTGGCCGATCTAGTTGAAGGGAGCAGCAGTCGCTGATCATGCTGGCGCAGTTCGTGAAGGTTCATGAGTGGCACCTGAAAGAGACGGACGGGAGCCGGGATGCTCTGGTGGATATGCATGAGTGAGTGAACGTTGTTGCCCGTAGCTTGGGAGGATCTTTACGCTGATCCTTCACAATAGCATATCTCTCGCCAGGCAACGGTCTGCTGAACCGCCATACTCGCCTCCTGCGTCTAAGGCTCCCACACTCCCTTCGATAGCTGGTACACCTCATGCCACGCCCACCAAAGTTCCGCTCAAGACTACAGACGGCTCAGCTAATCCTTCGCCCTCGAAATCGCTTCGCACCAGATTGGCAGAACGAGACGACGACACTGATACTGTCGTCTCGGAGACCATGTCGGTCATGTCGTTCGCTTTCAGAGGTGGTGACCAGCTCTCGCCCAACCTCAAAGCCAGACCCAAGAAACCCAACGCACAAACTGGTACCAAGCAAAATGGGCGGACGGTTGGCGGATCCGCTACTGGGAATGTTCGATCCACTTCTCAGCCTGGTCTGCATAGACGAATTAGCGGAGGTCATGTAGCTGGACAAGCTGCCAATGCTAAGTTCGCTCACCGACTCCGATCACCTGACCTGGACCACTCAGGTCCCGTCCATAATAAAAGTCATATCGAAGGTCGAACGTCAGCGGCTGGTGCAGCACCCAAAGCCAGAAGATCTCTCCCGCCGACCATGACAATGTCAGGCGGACTTCGACCGCTCCATACAGCGTCTAGCGCGACATATAACAATCTTAACACACTGTCAAATCGTCCTGCTTGGAACTCTGGCCTCTCGACTGCTTCTCAGAGGAGAGCCTCAACCCCTGCTAGTCAGGCCGGCAGTGTGAGGGGCGGAGCAAGTGCTCAAGGAAGCAGTTCAGCCGGCAAAAGAGTACCGATCGGCAGAGCCTCTATGGGACTGGCACCGAGACCTAGAGAGAGCTCAATCCAAAGCACACAAAACGGCATCAAGCATTCCAATGAAGGCGCTGAAAATGGTGAAAGCAAGCCAAAAGAGGCGGAGCAGAACGATGATCCAAAAGCAAGCGAGGCTCCAGCTCGTGGCGACGATGGTGTAGTAGAGCGTGGCGAGCTAACTGACAAGCGAGTGAGGGAGATGCCCAGTCGAGAGGACAGCGTCGTCGGTCTCTGGCGAGCGTACGGTGAAGGCAAGGGAATAGGTCTCGGACTGGGACTCGACACGCCGGAGAAAAGGACATCAGCCATGTCTCCTGGTACGCCTCCGGGGTCGGCTTCGAAACATGCGAAGAATGTAGTAGCGGACGGATCGCCAATGACACAAAGCGTGAGCAGCCCACGAAACAGACCAAGCTCAGCGGTTGGTTCGGGCCGCGCAGTCAACGCGCCTTCTATCAGCGTTAGAGGGAACAGGACCTCGATGCTTCGAGGTTCGACACCTGCTGCATCCACCACGACATCATCCCGTTCCCGTCGTGTTAGTGGAACTGGGACGTCGACATCAGCAACGACACCGGCACTTAAAAGTCCCAAGAGATCTCGACCTTCACAGGCTGGCGTGACTCCCTCGCCAAAGTCTACGGCTATACCGACTTCCACTCTACCTGCCGATACCAATTCAGTTACCACAATCACGAACACTGCTCCTGACTCAGCCGACTCAGCGGCGGTGATAACCAAGTCTCCTGCCCCCTTGGCCACGAATTCGGTTCCGACTCCAGGTCCAGGTCCAGGTCCAGGCTCAAGCTCGACGGCTGTTCGGGCGAGGGTGCCATCAAAGGCTTCGACGGTAGGGAGGGGAGGCAATGTTGTCAGCAGCAGAAAACGAGATCTGGGTGGGCGGATCTGACGCACGATATGGAAACTTTACGAATTAATGATGGGTTGGGTTTTAACGACACTTTCACGAAACGACTGAAAAAATGACGAACCTGTACGAACGTGTACTTGTACTCTCTTCTCCTTCTCTGAAATTATCTGGGAAGGATACATAAATTTTGCAACTCTGACAACCTTGGCGCATTTACAGTGACTATCACGTTTATATCAGTATACTATTACATATATCTAGCATACCTTCTCATACCGACTGTGTCTATCGACTCAGCAGAGCTCGGCAAAGTGCTACTGCCTACACCACATTACCTCGATTGACAGACTGCATTATTATTACCCTCATTCAGCTCAATTCATCGTACATCATAACCATAATCATAATGTGCAATGAAACACTCATTGACCTCCTTGTACCTTCATCAGTCGCTCTTCAGAGGCTTTCTCAGCAGCAGCAAGGGTGTTCTGTTGTTGTGCGAAACGCTGCAACGCTCACTGTCTAATCAATTCTCGAGATTGGACTCTGGGCTCATTCATCCCTCAAAGTGAGCAGCGAGACTAGCATCGTACATGGATTACATGGATCCACAATGATATGCATTTCCTGTCGTTCTCGCTGGCTACGTCTATGTTCATTCCGATCTATATATATATATATATCGTTCCCATCTATCCTTTGCGTATATATACTGGTTTTCGTCGCTCTTTGTTTCTCTTTCACCTTCTCTCTCTTCGCATCTCAGCGCTCTTCGCCTGACCTGCACTACACCCTCTTCAGCATCTCGCTCTCTCTCTCTCTCTTCTTGTCCCTCGCAACTAACCACAACTTCTCCTCAATCCACTCATCGCCATCACCATATGAGAAAGACGATAAGCTAATGCACCCTGACACGCGGCGC